>JAZKLR010000782.1:0-206171 GCA_037103525.1 Ganaspis brasiliensis
AAGGAAGTTTTCAATTATGCAATATTAATTAATTTGTATATTTGTTTTCATTTTTCAAGCAGTTTTATAAATACTATAAATACACAATCGGAGGTGAGTACAGATAAAACTTTATTTTTAAAACATTTATGAACTTATTCTATTATGCCAATGACTGAAAATTTTAATTCTTTTTTATGAAACTTGCCTTTTTTTTTAATTAATTATTTAAATAACGGTTTCATATTTCTTCCTCAAAGAGGAAATATTGTTTTTTTTTTTTTGTTGTTCATGGGTGATTCTCCAAAAAAACTCATTTAGCATGCAATCAAGATTTTCTAAATAATTTTAAATATTTGGGATAATACCAAGTCATATTGCACTTTTTTATGACTTTTTCTAAATGTTCTGCAAGAAAAATTTGTGAAATTTTATTGTTTAGTGTATTTTTTTATAATTTTTCCTCCATAAATTCGATCTTTTAACCTGTCATCTAAGTGCTTTTCATTCTTTCAATACGTAAAATAATAATTTAAAACATGAAAGTTAGTACTTAACGTAGTTTTAAGCCAACGTTGCTAGTCAAATTGATTTTTTGGATGAAAAGGTAATCAGTTACATTTAGGTTTAGTCAATAAATATTAAAAACATCTTTTAAACTTGAATGATAAAATTTCAGCATAAAAACTTATTTAAATAAAAATAAGTGTGAAAAATAAACCTTATTTGATTACCGATGTAATTTTCATATATTTTATCGTGGCAACATTGCTTTTTTAAAGAGGTTAATTTCAAAATTACATTTAATTGTTTTGTACTAATAGTAAGCATTCAATGTTTAAAAATCTCAAACAAAGAGCTTAAAAATTAAAAATTTTTAAATATTTTCTGAATCATTAGAAAAGCGATGTTGCCATATATATCAACTTTCGATAAAACAAAAATAAAACTTGAAAATTTTAATTACTTAATTTTACTTTCTTATCTTGCGGTGAAATAAGTTAAAATTTAAATTTATGTAATCTACAACTTTAAATTATTGAAATCTAATTTTTTAACTTGATGCGTATGATTTATCTATTGGATATTAAAAAAATTGTCACCAAAAAGATGTATTTTAACCTATACCTGTGTAAAAATAGTGACTTTCAAATAATCATATCTCAGAAAATAAGCCGTAAATTAATTTTATTTTATAAAAATATGTTTTCAACATTAAATTTTTTTGATGAAAATTTTATTACTTTCTCTATGATTTCGATTTTTTAAATAACTACGTTAATCAATTTTTTCTAAAAGTTATGATATTTAAGAACATTTTTCCAAAATATGAATTAAATATGTCTTGTAGATTTTTTAAATATAGAAAATGAATTTTGTCATATAGTATCGCGTCATTCCTCTCACCCGTTGAATATTATCCAATATTTTTTCTGTGAGTAGAGATATTGATTAATTATTGTGATCAATAATTAAATTAACATCTCTAATAATGATTTTTTAAGTTACTTTTTAAATAATGTCATTAGTTTGTGTTGAAAAAATTAAAATTGTGACATAAGCAGAGATTCACAATCTAAAGGGTAATTCCTCTCACTCCGAATTAAAAATTTATATTGATTGTCAATTGTTTACAAACTGTCAGTGAAAAGTCAATCTAAAATGTATAAAAAAATATTTGCTTTCATTCAAGTTCAGATGTCGAAAAGTTGACCTTTATTAGAAAAAAACACCGGCGCCAAATTTTAGCCTCTTGATTTTTTTGAGAATTTTAATTTAATATATATTCTTTAAAAGCTAAAAGTTAGCATGATCATGCTACAGAGGTGGTAGATCTTTTAAAGATGAATATATTTGACTGCATTAATCCACAAATAATAATTTTTTTTCTTTTTTGTTTGTAACTCACAAAAAGGAATATTTCGGGAGAATCACCCTTATATTCAAAACTAGAAAAATATAGTTGAAAATTTAAATTAGAGCAGCCAAATACTTTCTTCACTGGCATAAAAAACGTTTCATAGTGATCTCGTGAAAATTTATGTTCAACCTTTATAATAGATGTCCCAACCTCTTTCTGCGGCCCAAATAAATTCTGATACTAACTCTGGTCTTGGAAATTTACAATGTGTTGGTCCTAATAATCCGAGTCCTCATACTATAACAACATTGCAAAATAGTTCTGCAACATCTGCGATGCAAAATCAAATTTCATCTCAACCAACACAATATTCTACGCAGTCAATTAAGACTGCTCCAGTACAATCCTCTATTTCAGGAACTTGTAATGAATTTCCACAGGTAACGTTCTGAGTACTAAAGGTTTTTATTAATAATTTTTTGCCCTAATGAATGTTAAACCAAGCTAAACGCCTGCATTTTAAATAATTACCAAAATTGAACTAGTAAACAATTTTTAAAGTTATGAAAGAAAAATATTACAAATAAAAAAAATTAATATTACAAAAGACCCTAACATGGTTATAAAATGTTTTATTCAATTAATTTCAATTTTGGTCGCTTTTCATTGAAATCTTTGGATATATGTTGAATTTATCTTGTTATAGTTCTTAACGAAAACTCGATTGCAAGACTTAGTAAGAGAAGTCGATCCATCAGAGCAATTGGATGAAGAAGTTGAAGAAATGCTTCTACAATTGGCGGATGATTTTGTAGAAACAACAGTGAATGCAGCATGTTTATTAGCTAAACATCGGCACGCTAATTCTGTTGAAGTAAAAGATGTTCAACTTCATTTAGGTACTAAACGTATAATCATTTTTAATCTTGTTATTTATTATAATATTTTCAATTTTAATCATAATTTTTATATTTAACTTAAACGTTTTTTAACCCTCTGCCTACGCTTACTTCTCCCTACTCTAGCGCCTCACTATGTGTTTCCTATAGTCCCCACCAGGAGTCCAAATAGACGATTTTAGACGATAACGGTCATTTGAGTAGCCAGAGGGTTAAGATATAATTAATCAATTTAAAAGCATTAAGAGATTAGGATGCACCTCCATTGCAGCATTTTATATGTTTAATTTAATTTCTCATTTGCAGAAAGAAATTGGAATATGTGGATTCCTGGATTTGGAACTGACGAAGTGCGTCCTTATAAAAGAGCTACTGTTACTGAAGCTCACAAACAACGATTAGCACTTATTCGGAAATCTATTAAAAAATATTAATTTTAGCTTGTATAGTTATTAATAGAGAAAATCACAACTGTACATAATCAATGTTTTAATAATAAAAAAATTATTATAAAATATTAATATTAAATACCATATTAAAATCTTCAAACCTTATACTTATTGAATCATTCGTGATTACTTAAAACGTTAATAAACAATAATCAACTCAATTAAACATATCCGATAAGAAAGGAAGAATAGAAATGAATTAGAATATGTATTTTTAAATTTTTCCTTTTTGGTAAATGTCCTGAAAAAGAATTTTGGAAAAATATGTTGAGCCAAAATTTGTTGTCAAATAATATTTCGGTACCTCCGAGCAAAAAAAAACCACTCTCGTTTTATACGGCTAAAAACTCCTTTCTGACGTTGGTTGTCTAAAACAACCACTGTTAAAATGAACGTCAAAAAATCACACTTTGTTTTTCCAATTTTTCCAGGAAACTAATTTCTAAAGTTTTAGAAACTTAAAAAATTCAAAATTTCAATACAATATTGTACAAATTGGTGCATATTAAAGTCAGTCTATTTCAAATGCTGTTTTCATTTTAATTGAAACATTTTGACATTTCATTTAACCAAAAAAACCACAGTGCACTGAAAAAAAAGAAATGTTAGCTCTACATTCAGGAACTGATTAAAAATTACATTTCTTATATCATGTTATAATAACGGAAGTTTTTTGTTTGAATTACAATATTCTGATGCCTCCATAACTATGAAGTTATTCTGTTAAAACAAAATAACATTATCTGTAATGACAAACTGTCATTAAATTTTCCAAACATTTTACTTTTGGTATTCTTTTAAACTTATAAATGTCTTTATCTAGAAATATGATATATGAGTTCCTGAACAAATATCCACTTGTGTGAATGTGTATTTCTGTGTGGGTTTATATACTGTTTTTAATAAGACAAATCGAGAACGGTTTATTGGATTTAAATAAAATTTGGTATGGTTATTTTTACTATTAAACTCTACAATTAGACTCGGAGGTTATTAAAAATAACCTTCAACAAAAGTTTTATTAAATTTTGATTTCTTAAAAAATTTGTTCTTTTCAATCAAAATATTTTTTTTACGTATATAAATTCAATTTAATATATAAAAAATTCGAATTCCTGACTTTTAAAAAATCAGTTGAACTTTATAAAGAATATGTTTGTTTAAAATTTCAAGAGTTATTCGCAATTAAAAACTAACGATTGTACTTGGTTGTTAACATTAAAAAAAAAAATTTAATCTAACATATTAAAAAATACTATTCCTTATACATTAAGAAGAATCTGTTTAACATTTAAAGTTTGTATTTTATTATCAATATTTTATTTAAAAATTACTATTTTTCAATTTTTAACAAATATGTACCTAAATTTTTATTTTCTAAATGAATTCACCAAAATTTTTCTTTCAAATTATTCGATAATTTTATATATATTTTAAAAATGAATTTATTGCTTCCTCCTTGAAGAAGCAAATTTTCATTAAAAGGGAAGCAGAATGTTTACTAAATGACTATAATTTTCAACTTATTTTATTATTATATTATATTATTATATTTTATCTTGCACTACAAATTGAAATAATCCAAACAACTCTTACATCTTTACTTTTATTTATTTTAATTTGCAAGTTTTTATATTAAAATTGGATATTTATAACATGAAACTTTAGTAAATTTAACATAAGTATTATTATGCTGTTTTTATTGAAACTGTTTGTTAGCTACAACTTCAGGCAATATTGTAACTGTCACTTAATAAGATCCAACAAAGTATCTTGGGTTATAATAACATTAGAATTTAGTTAGCACAACTTTTTTTTATTTTCCGTGTGGTTGTTTTAGACAACCAACGTCAGAATTGAGTTTTTAGGCTATAAAGTAAGAGTGGTTTCTTTCGATCGGAGGTACCGATTTATTTACCATTTTGTATTTTTCCATTCAGCTATGACATAAACCACAATTTTTTCAAATTTTTATAAATATTAGTCTATTTTAATATTTGAAATATTCTTTAAAATCGTTAATATTTTAATATTGTCAAAAGTTTGTTGTTAAACAAAATATAAACTTAACACACTTTTTTTATTTATTAAATATGTAAATAAATATGTATATATCGTCCAGTGGGGCTATTTTGTGCACGCGAGGTTTTTAAAAAATAAAATCTTTATATTCAGTAATTTGAGTTGGCTACTTGGTATAAATATTTTCTTATATCTAGACTACAGAGAGTACCAAATGATATTACTTAATTCATTATCAAAATCTGTTCAGATCTCCGAAAGTTTAAAAGTGTTTCTAAAAGTATTAATAATACTTTTTAACAATTTAGTTGTAATGGTGTATACCTGATGCGCTAACTTTTTATTGCATATTTTAAGAAAAAAGTGTAAAAAAATGAAAAACCAGGATTTGGTGGGTTATTTTGTGCATTCTTTAAAATCAATTGAGCCGCCGGATTCAAAAACCGCCTCTGCGCTCGAGATGTCTGACCAAACGTTGAGAAAATCAGTGAGCTGCCTATTGTCGCTCACTGCTACCCGACTACAGGCCTAAGCAGATAGAAATATGGTTACGGGACCAGAGCATGAGACAGAAAAGGACAGAAACAGTCTCTGTACTTTATTATCTCATGCCCTGCTCCCGTAACCGTATTCGTTGTGCTTTGGGCTTACCATACATCAGACTTTTCACGCGCAGAGGCGATTTTTGCATCAGGAGGCTCAATTATTTTTCAAAAATTTGTTTTGTAGTTAGTAAAAAATACTTTAGAATTTAGTTTTGAAACATTTATGGAGACGCATGAATATGTTCTAATTCCGATTAGTTCAAAATATCATTTGGTCGAATTCCATTAACCAGAACATTCTTTTAGCCGAATTCTCATTTCATCGAAATAATATTTGACAGAAGTCAAATGAAACCGATCTTTCATATATTAGAATTCATATATAACCGAAGTTTCATTTGACAGAATTCATATTTGATCGAATTTTCATGTACCAGAATGCCCAAGTGATAGAATTTCAATTTTATAGAATTGACACTTAAGCGAAGTTTCATTTGCCCTAATTTCGATTTACACGAAGTAATAATTCATAGATCCTTATTAAAACGGAATATTATTTGATATAATTCCTATTTCATCGAATATTTATATAATAGAATGTACAGATGTGTAAACTTTTATTTAATAGAATTCATATTTAATTGAATTCTCATTTAACAGAATTCCCAGGTGATCGAATTTCTACTTTATAGAATCGACTCCTACACGAAGTTTCATTTGCCCGAATGTCGATTTACACGAAATAATACTTCATAGAATCCTTATTAAAACAAAATATTATTTGATATAATTCCTATTTCATCGAATATTTATATAGTAGAATGTACAGATAAGTGAACTTTTATTTAATAGAATTCAGATTTGGTCGAATTTCGATCCAACAAAATTTTTAAGCGAACGAATTTCTATTTTATAGAATCGGCACTTAAACGAAATTTCATTTGCCGATATTTAGAAAAAATACTTCATACAGTAAAAAAGAATTTTTATCCATCTTTATAAATAAACAAACATTGATGCACAAAATAGCCACCTCAGTGAGAGTATTTTGTGCACAACTTTGAGTTTCTATAACTCATACAAAAATTTTTTTTCTTGTCTGCTAACTCATAGGACACCTTTAGAAGAATGTCTACAACATAACTGAATAGTTAAATTCTTTATTTTTTCAAATTCTGAATTTTAATAAAGCATAGAGTGAAAAAAGAGAGGTTTTATGCACAAAATGGCCCCGGTGGATGGTATCACTATTAGCAACTTCTTCTTTGTCCCATTATCAAGTAAATTAGCATTATTATTAAATTAAGGAAACGAATTTGTCTCGATGAAGATAAAAGTCTAAAATAATATCTACTTTAAATAATAATATTAAATAAAATAAGTTGTCATGATTATTTGCTTTTTATTTGTCTTATTTCATAAACTTGCACTACACAATTTTTTTTTGTATTTCTATAGAAAATTCATCATGGTATGAACAATTTACTTGGTATTATTTTTTAATATAATATACTTTTATTGTGTGTCTTAAAAAATAAGAAAATTCACATATTTAAACATGTATTATAAAAATGGTGCTAAGATATCTATAAAACAAATGTTTGTAATATAGATTTTCTCATACAATTCTTTGTAAAAAGAAAAAAAAAGGTACAGATACATTTTAGAAATAATGTCGCACATGAAGTAATGTTTCTCGAGCAATTGTTCTGTGAAACACTACAGCTAGGTATAGATTTTGTCGGACCATCTATTTCTGAACGAAAAGAATACATTCACCTTTATTAGATCTGCCATATTGTCACTTCGACCTAAAATAAAAGTTTTTTTTAACCTATTTGTGACATTCATTCAATTTAATTTGTGTACCCTGGAAAAGATTATATTAAAAAGAGATTAACCACATTCCCGCTGGTAGAAAAACCGGAAAAATTTTAAGATTTTATTACTTTTTCCTTCCCCCCGTGTGAACAAACGTGAAAATTTAGAAACTATCTTCATCTTTACTTAATACCTGAACGGTCTCCAAGGAATAATTATAACTCAAGTATTGATGATAAACATTTTAATTAAGGATAAAATTTAAGATTAAAATATTACCTTGGCATTAGATGACAGACTCCTCTAAAATGGTCAGTATGGCATGTAATATCCACGTCTATAACTTCTGCAAGAATAAGTTAATGAGCATTTCCATGGTAAGTGATCATGAAAATTTCCTTCTGTTATGGGATTTTGATCAAACTTAGCTTACTTATAGTCATTGATGTAACTAAAAAAATTGTAAAGCTTCTTTTAAAAAATATTAATAAATCTAGGAGATATTGAACTTTGAAATTATTGAACTATTTATTTTTGAAACCACATAACTTTTGATCGATAAAAGATATAAGGGTCAATTTTTTTAATTGTTCTTTAAAAGACTCACTTTTTACTAAATTATGTTTAAAACACTATTTAATCAAAGTTTTGTTGATATTAAAAGAAAAAGTTTTATTTTATATTTTTTGAAAAATCTCCAATTTTTATTTTGCTCATATTTTTTAGTAATATAGTGTACTTACCTCAAGATACTCTGTGGGTTTTAAAATGAAATGAGCATAACTTTCCAAGGAATAAATAAAAATGCATGACAAAGAAGACTAAATCTATGAAAATAAATCAAAAATGAGTATCTCTCGAAAAGGACAACGTTCGAATTATACAGATTTAACTTTACATGTGACTTGTCATATATTTTTATTTATTTCTTAAAAAGTTATGCTCATCCCATTTTGAAACTCACAGGGTATCTTGAGATAAGTACACTACATCACTACAAAAAATATGAACAAAATAAAAATTGGAGATTTTTCAAAAAGTAGAAAACAGAGCATCTTCTTTTAATATCAACAAGACTTTGATTAAATATTGTTTTAAACTTAAGGCTGATCAAACCTGTAAAGAAAAATGCTCCCACCTGATTTCAATGTTGACGTTTGTCAATCTTAAGAGACGAAATAAATTAGTTAATGTTGATTTATTAGAAATAATAGAGTGGCACAAGTGGCAGAATTTCAATTTTGTTGCTATAAAAAAAACCTAAATAATATTTATTAATAATTTTTAAAATTTTCGAAAATGCTTTAAAAATAATATTTAGCTCTTTTTTATAGCAACAAAATTGAAGTTTTCCCACTTGTGCCACTCTATTAATTCTAATAAATCAACATTTAGTCTTTTAAGACCGAGAGACGTCAACATTGAAATCAGGTGAAAGCATTTTTCTTTACAGGTTTAATCAGCCTTAATTTAGTAAAAAGTGTCTTTTTATAAACAATTAAAAAAAATTGATTCTTATCTTTTAACGATGAAAAGTTAAGTGGTTTCAAAAACAAAAAGTTCAATAATTTCAAAGTTCAATATCTCCTACATTTATTAATATTCTTTATGCAACTCAGGCGTTTTATGGTCACTTTACCTACCTATATAGGCGCATCCTAAGTTCTTCCTTATAGTCCAGCGATTAAAGCGCTAGCGATTAAATAATCTTTAAAATGTTTTAATCTCAATAAAGTGCCCATTATTACCCTAGGGCAATAATGGATACTTTATGGACCGCTCGCAGGTCAATAATGTGCCCATTATTACCCTAGGGCAATAATGGTCACATTATTGACCTGCTCGCGGGTCAATAAAGTATCCATTATTACCCTAGGGCAGTAATGGTTACTTTATTGACCTGCTGGGCTATATGGAAAAACTTAGCATGCACCGGCATAGGTAGCGTAGAGTGACCATAATACGCCTTTGTTGCATAAAGAATCGTATGTACCATGTGTCATAGGTGCGTCTTTCGTCTCGCGCGATATTTCCAAACTCGTCTCCGGCTCGAGCGACCTCGGCTTCGCCTCGGTCTTGCTCTCGCCTGCAACTCGTTGGAAATATCTGCGCTCGACTATAAAGACGCACTTATGACGCTTGATGCATAATATACTATTAAAAGAAGCTTTACAATTTTTTTTAGTTATATCAAGGACTATAAGTAAGCTAAGTTTGATCTAAATCCCATAACAAAAGGAAATTTTCATGATCACTTACCATGGAAATGCTCTAATGTAACCTAATAATTATTGAAAATTTTTTAAAATTATAAAACCTAATTTTATAAAAGTTTGTAGGTATAGACGGACACATTTGATTTAAATAAAACTAAATGAAAAAAATTTCTGTTAAAAGCTAATGAATAACAATTTTTTCACTACAATAAAAAAATAATATAGAGCTTTACTACCACCTGAAAGATAAAAACATCCATCCAAGAAATACATTTAAAATAAATGCAATAATCACCACAAAGTATATGGTGTTTATGGTTCAAAAACAAATAATAATTGATTTTTTCTTTCATTATTTAAAATTTTCAAATTATGCATTGTACGCCACTGACAGGTAAATCATTTATATTTTCGACACAATTGAAATCGCTTTTATACATAACTATGTTACCTAGGTCGTCTTGTGGGCCTATATCCTACAAAGTATGCATTTCCGCGGCTAATTGCTCGAGTTATTCCTCGATAACCTCGTACACCTCTAGGACCCCTTTAAAAAACAGACAGTAAAATTAAAATAAAATAAAAAATTATTAAAGTAGTTTCCATAACTGGGGCGCATGAATCTTACACAAATCTCATTTGACATAATTCACATTTAATCTAAATTTTTTTCGTGGAACAAGCAAATTTCATAATGTTTATTTACTGGAATTATTATTTTTTTTTTTTACAGAACTATTATTTGTCACAAGTTGTTTTGGCAGGAAAAAACATTTCAATTTATTTTTATTTACCTAATTTATTGGTTAAATTAGTTTTCGTTCTACCAAGTTTTCATCTATTCTAATTTCTATGTTTAGAACTGATTAATCAACAGAATTTCTTTTTAACAGACTTTTATTTAAAAGACATTGAAATCAACGGAATTTTAATTTAGCAGAATTCTCATTTCACGTAATTTTGAGTAAGTCGAGTTTTTAAATAACAGAATATCCATTATATTAAATCTTCATAAAATTTGTCCGAATTTGTAATTACACTTAATGATATTTGATAGAATTCTTAAGACGCAGAATTCCCATTTGTCTGAAATTGCAAAGGTTCGAACAAACATTCAGCAATATGATATTGGCGAGAATCTACAGGACATTTCAATTTCAGACAAATAAACATTATAGGGGAGTGGGTCCCAAGATGGACAGGGCCCCAAGATGGACATATCGTATAAAATTTTTGTTTAAGGTGACAGCGCCTTATGCTTTCTGTCATTTTTGTTGTTTGTATAGACGAACATTTTGATGCACATTTAAAGAAAAAAATCCAGTTGGTTTTTCTTCTACACATACCACGTAATTTTGTGTCAAAAAAAGTTTTGTAACAGTTTTTTCTCAAGTTGGTAAAGTTATTTAAATTTGTGATTTAAAATGAGTACTTAAAGTTATAATATTCTTTATTTATCGTATAATAATATCCTAAAATGACTTTACTAATTCAGTGTTCGTTTATATACTTTTACTGGGGATTAAAAAATTGTGTCATGTACCTTAAGATGGACAGGCCTCAAATCTCAATGTATTTATTTGCATATTTTCGATTTTACACTTTTTTCAATAATTTTTTGAGCCAATTAATTAAAATTTTTTATTTTTCACCACAAAATGTGATGTTATTGTTAGAGAATTTGATATATCGATATTTTTCGATATCTTGTTATTTTGTTACTGTAAGTCTATTAAGTTGAAGTTTTTAAAAATGTTATTTCTTGATAAATACAGTAAAATGATTAAAAATTAGTTTAAGAATTGTAACACCATGTTTATTTTTTATTTACCACATTTGTTATAGAGTTTTAAGAAGGTGTCCATCTTGGGGCCACTTTTTTTTATACCGAAAATTTTAACAATTAGAAAAAATGCTCAGGCCTCATACTCAGTTTTTCAATGAAAAGTAGTGTCAAAAGTAGCATAAACTTTTCAAAAAGGTGGCAAAATAGTGGCATATTTTTGTTAACAAATATTTAAAAATTTGTTTATTTATTTAATCTTATGGTTGTAAAAATAACAAAAATTAATAATATTACTGTTTTTATTTTATAAAATATATTAAAAATACATTAAATTAAAAAAATATGAAATACTTCATTTACAAAAATTCTTGAATAAAATTGTAATATTTTTCTTTTCTACTTTAACTGGACTAATGGGAACATTATCAACCTGACCATTTTTGAATTTTGTGTGATTTGTGATATTTTTATAGTCCCCAATATTTTAAGGTTTATTTTAAGTCTTAGAATCCTTATTTCCATTTATTTTAACCTAAGAGTTACTTGTTTTCAATTTTTTCCCTGAAAATTAGAAAATATTCCCAACTAGTGGTTTTATTTGATAAAGTTTGGAAAAATTCCCTATTTAAAAAAAAAATTGGAGATTATCCTTCAAGATTGGAAAAATTTCCAAACTTAGTGGATTTTTTCCGAAAATTCGTAAATAAATCCCAGGAATTGGTGGAAAAAATTCCAATGTTTCAAGAAAAAATATTTTTATCAAATCGTTGGAATTAATCGTTTAAATGCGATGGATTTTTTCCCAGAAGTAAAAAGAAGTTCAGAAAAATGGACTTATTCCAAAAAAAATCGGAAATTAGTCCTAAAGATTGGAAAATTTGCCGGATTTCCTCCCAAAGTTCAGAAACAAATCCTACAATAAACCACAATGCGTTTCCTTTTTTTGGCTTCTGCTTCAGTTTTTCAGTCATTTTCTTCCGTCTTAATGAAAATAATTTTTTATAATTTTATAATTCCAACCAATTAAATGCATTCTTTATATTTGAAGTCTAATAAAGAAAAGGACAGCAGTCAAATATTGAGAGATTTATTAAGCAACTGAGTTGAAAATAGTGTCTTTAGTGGCCTTTTTTTAAAAATAGTAGGGGAGAGGGCCCCAAGTTGGACACCCTATCGATTTATTGCTGTAGAATCCAAACCGAATAAAATATATTAAAATGTTTTAGACCGGATGAAAGTACAATTTATAAGGTAACTTATGGCCACAGAGATAAAATTTTATTTTGAACATAAACATTTTTTAAAGCATTTTTTCTAATTGTTAAAATTTTCGGTCTAAAAAAAAGTGGCCCCAAGATGGACACCTTCTTAAAAGTCTCTGAAAATGGTAGTAAATAAAAAATTAACATCGTGTAACAATTCTTGAACTAAGTTTTAATCATTTTACGGAATTTATCAAGAAATAAAATTTCTAAAAACTTCAATTTAATAGCTTAACAGTAAAAAGTAATAAAATATTGAAAAATATCAATATAATAAATTCTCTAACTATAAAATCACATTTTATGGTGGAAAATAAAATTTTTTTAATAATTGGCTCAAAAAATTATTGAAAAAAGT
Source organism: Ganaspis brasiliensis (assembly GCA_037103525.1). Lineage (NCBI taxonomy): Eukaryota > Metazoa > Arthropoda > Insecta > Hymenoptera > Figitidae > Ganaspis > Ganaspis brasiliensis. Next base: position 13,199 of record JAZKLR010000782.1, read on the forward strand.
ATAAAATCGAAAATATGCAAAAAAATACATTGAGATTTTAGGCCTGTCCATCTTAGGGTACATGACACCACTTTTTAATCCCCAGTAAATATATATATATGAATACTGAATTAGTAAAATCATTTTAGAATATTATTATACGATAAATAAAGAATATTATAACGTTCAGTACTTAGGGGCCGTTCATAAAGCATGTGATGCATATTTTCGGAAATTTAACACCCCCCCTCCCCCTCGTGATGCTTTTTCTATGCATTAAAAATTTTTTTAACATGTAGCGTGATATTTTGCTGACACCCCCCTCCCCCTAAAGCATCACATGCTTTGTGGATGACCCCTTATTCTAAATCATAAATTTAAATAGCTTTACCAACTTGAGAAAAAACTGTTACAAAACTTTTTTAGACACAAAATTACGTGGTACGTGTAGAAGAAAAACCAACTGGTTTTTTTTCCTCAAATGTGCATCAAAATGTTCGTCTATACAAACAACAAAAATGACAGAAAGCATAAGGCGCTGTCATCTTAAACAAAAATTTTATACGAAATGTCCATCTTGGGGCCCACTCCCCTAGCTAAATAGCGGCATCAGCTGAAAAAAGTGGCAGGAGTATGAGGCCTGAATTCTTTAAAAAATGTTTATGTTCAAAATAAAATTTTATCCCTGTGGCCATAAGTTACTTATAAATTGTACTTTCATCCGGTATAAAACATTTTAATATATTTTATTTGGTTTTGATTCTACAGCAATAAATCGAAAGGGTGTCCAACTTGGGACCCTCTCCCCTACGTTTCAAAAATTCTATAAAATATCAATTCCTGCAAATACAAATTCGAACAATTAAAGATTTAATGAACTAGATTTTCTGTCATTTCAAAATTCGACTTACTTAAAATTATTTTAAATAAGACTTCTGCTAAATTAAAATTTAGTTAATTTCAATTTCTTTTAAATAAAATGTCGGTAAAAAATAAATTCTGTAAAATGAAATCTCTATTTAATATAAATTCAGTGACCCACAAATTCTATTAACTAATAACTTCTGAAAATAAAAAATAGAATAAATGAAAACTTGGTATAACGAAAATTAATTCAACCAATAAATTAGATAAATAAAAATAAATTGAAATGTTTTTTCCTGCCAAAATAACTTCTGACAAATAATAGTTATTAAATTAGATTAAATGAAATTCAATGTTGTTAATTAAATGTCATTAAATTAGAAAAATTACAGTCTAAGGGTTTTCAGTGTCGCCGATAACGAATATAATGTCAAATTGATATTTTTATATTTGACAGCTGCCAATTCAAATGTCAACTTTGCCAAAAAGCAGTTTTTTTATGAAAATGACAGTCTAAAAGTTTTCGGGGTTGCTGATAACAAATGTAATGTCAAATTGCCATTTTGACAGTTGAAAACTGTCAATTCAACTGTCAAATTTGCCAAAAAGCAATTTATTTTTATTAAAATGACAGTATAAGGGTTTTTAGGGTCGCTGATAACGAATATAATGTCAAATTGACATATTGACAGCTGTCAATTTAACAGTGGGGCAAATGTGGAATTTCAGGGTAGCCACAAGATTCAGTTTATTAATTTCCCTGTCATTTCCCTGACATTTTACTGGCTTTACAACCAAATTCGCTGACAACATTTTTTTTATTCAGAGCAAAGACAAAAATCTGCTAACAACTTAAAAATGAACAAATTTTAATGTTATTTTTTTTTAAATATTCATAAATATTTATAGGTACTATAATGCTTAAGTTGGTACTCAAGAATCAAGACTTTTAATATTTACTAAAAAGAATGTTAATAACTTTAAAAAAATAAAAAATCATTGTTTTAGAGAGTGATTTCAAGGTATTTCGATATAATCACTTCAAAAGTTTTCATTACATACTTAGAATTTGTTTCAATTGTAAAATTAATTCGTCACTATTGGCCTAAAATCCTAATACAATTTAGAATGTTTACAAACAATTTTTAGATTGTCTAAACGATCTTAATTAACAAATAAATAACTTCGAAAATTTTTATTACTTAGATTTTTTTTTCTTTTGTAAAATTATTTGATTATTATTGGCATAGAGTTTCATGGTAGTTTTGTATACTTACCAACTATTTTTAAATCATTTAAACAGTTTTAGTTAACAAATAAATAACCTCAAAAGATTTCTTAATTATTATAATAATTAATTAATTAATTTAAACAAAGAAACGAAATCTAATTAATATTTCAACTACATTCAAATTTTTTTTATAGTAGGTATATCTTTTGTTACAGAATCGAATATCAAACAATGCATAGCGCTTTTATTTAGCCTCAGTTACATTTATACTCCACATGCGATTATGTACTTTTGTAGCCCTTAATGACCTTCGAAGGTCGCGGGCATCTGCTTGTAAATAAATAAATAAATAAAAATCTAAGTAAGGAAAGCTTTTGAAGTTATGAATTTATTTAACTAAGATTGTTTAAACAAATCAAAATTGTTGGTTAGTAACTAGAACTATTTAAAAATAGTTTAGATAAGTTTTGTGTATAAAATATATAATCTACTTTGGTGTAAATAGTTTTTTATATCAAAAAATCTTAAAATTACTTTCTCAAAAAATAATTTTTTACATTTTTAGAAGTTATTAACGTTTGTTTAGTTACTAATAAAAGTCTTAATTTTTTAGTAGTTAAGCATTATTGTACAATCATTTAAAAGTACATATTTTCAAGAAAAGAAAAAGTCGATTCATTTTTGAGTTGTCCAAAGATTATTGAAAACAAAATAGTTTGACCGCACTATGGTCCGTTTCAATTTCTTTAATTTCCCTGACAAAAAACTTTTTTCCCTGTCATTTCCCTGACTTTACTGACACTTGGCCACCCTGAATTTACTGTTCAAAAAGGTCTACCGCTTGCAATTCTCAACAAATTTTGAATTTTTGTTTTATTTGATAGATAATTAGATTTTTAAGAGGGTTAAGGAGCTACTTTTTTAATTTTTTGTATTTTTTATTACTTTTTTTTTTAACGAAGTTGTAAAAACGAACTTTTGCAGTAAGTCCAGAAAGAAAAATTGGTTTACTGCAAAAGTTTGTTTTGACATCTTTGTTTAAAATAAAAAATATAAAAAAAGAAAAAAGTAGCCACTTAAACCTCTTCAGAATTTAATTACCTTTCAAATAAAAAAAAAATAAAAAAATTTAAAATCCGTTAAGGACTGCAAGCTGTAGATACTTTTGAACAGAAAATTATACGCTTGTTCCACTGTGCGCCCCCTTCTTTTATTATGTTTATTGCAAGGTAGGCCTGAGCGGTTATGGAAATTTATAACCGGTTTTAGGTTTTCTAAAAAAAACGGTTTAGCAATCGGTTTTCGGTATAATAACCCTAACCGGTTTAACAGGTTATAACCGGTTATTTAAAAAAAAACCCGCATAACCGGTTATTTTGAAAAAACCGAATAAGTGGTTATTGAAAAAATTCGTATAAAACCGGTTGTTGAAAAAATCTGAAAAAATTGAATTTAAGATTAGGGGAGACTGGGACTAAAGTTAAATTGTCAAAAGCTTCAATTTGCATTATCTTTCAAATGATAACATTTGCAAAGCTACATTTTTGACCAAAGAAGGCTCTTGTGACTAGAAACAAACGTCCATGGTTATGAGATATTCAGTTGAAAGTTGACATGTATAACACATAAAGTATGTTTTGAGCACTGCCTCATAAATTTTTACGATGTCGAAATTTTCGACTTTTGATTACTTTTTTTAATATATTCTAAGAAAATTCAGTATTTTCTAGCTAATTTGGATATGCTGAACACGAAGCTGGAACTGTTTTTTGTATATCTGTAGTCATATTTTGTGCGGCTGATGTGGAAACTTTCTTTTGTGTGTTTCGGTCATGTTTTGTATTCAACAAATTACATTTATTATACATTTCGAATATTTGTGCATACAACAAATAAAAAAGGAGTAACAAGAGAAAGTAAATTCTTCAACGAAAAGCTACAAGAAAATACAACAAACTGATAGCTGTTCACCTTTCTTTTTCTATCTTGTGTACTTTTCAAGAAAAAAAGTTTTCTTTATTAAATTTATTGTTAATATATCCTTTAACTTATCTGTTTCTTAAGGCTAAAAAAATATTTTCAGTAAGCTAGAAAGACGTTTTAACTTTTAGCCCCACCCATTTAACTTTTAGCCCCGCCCTGGGTCTAAAGGATAAAAAAATTGAAGTTTGAAAAAACAGATAAAAAATCAATTTTTCGGAAAAAAAATGGCAAAATATATTATGAAAAGTTGTTGAGGACAGATTTATCTACAAGGTATATGAGTTTACATATATGGATTTGGGGATTTAGTGCCTCAAAAAAAATATTTTCCAAAAATTTAACTTTTATTCCAGTCTCCCCTATAATTAAATATTGAGATTGCGTTTCGAAAAATGAATGTGAAGACGTAATTTTTAAAAACACATTGAAACATAATGGGTTTTTTTACTACAATTTTTCTACTCAAAAGAAAAATGAACCTTTTTACTGCTTAAACTTAATACTTAACAATCTTAATACTTAATTTTAATCTTAAATTCAATTTTAAAATTAATTTAGTCTATAAATATTAATTTCGTTCTTTTTCAATAACCAGTTTTATTCGGGTTTTTTTTTTTCAAAATAACCGGTTATCAGGTTTATTTAAAATAACCGGTTATCAGGTTTATTTAAAATAACCGGTTATCCAGTTTTCTCAAAACAACCAGTTTAACCGAAATCCAGTTAAAAAAATCGGTAGAAAAACGCACAGGCCTATTGCAAGGTCATTATCAATTGTCAGAGAATATTACAAATAACAACATTTATTACCTATTAAATATTCCTTAAAGACAATTTTGAGATAAAAGAAACAAAACAGAAAAATTAAAATTTACCTGTTAGTCATTGACATGCCAGGCCTATTTGTTCGTTTGGGCATTACTTTTATTTGTCGTCCTCTGAACATGGATTCATCCATAGCCATTGCTGTTTGCACAGAATCTCGATCAGCGAATTCTATATAAGCAAAACCTTTGGGATGTCCATCAAATTTATTACATAAAATTGTTACTCTGTTAACACTGCCGCACCCATGAAAATGTTGTTCCAATTCTTCCGCTGTTGCGCCATAATCAACCTATTTTTATATTACATTTCAACTTTTAATTTATTATACACATACAATACAAATTTAAAAAAGATTAAAAAAAGATTTTGCAATTTTGTTCCCTTGTCAATAAACTCTTTGTCAATCCAAGTAAATATAAACACTTAATAAAAGTTTGATGCAGTTGCAAAGTATGGAAATTTAATATAGTCATCTCAAGATGTACGATTATGTAAGAAGGGGTAAAAATATGTGAATACAACCAATCAAATGAGCATGAAGAAGTAATATGTTTAACAACAAAACACAATATAGGATTACACTATATTAGAACAACTATTTAATAACTACTTATATGTTATCGAGTATCTTATGAGTGCTAATTAAAATAATTTACTTTTTTTTTAAATGTCAATATGCGGCATTTTATGTGTAATGTCCTAAGTTCAAAATTCATCTCCTTCAAAAAAATTGAAACTTGGGGAATTTATCGTGCTACTTAATACTAATATAACCGAAAAAAATTTTTAACTTTTTTGAAAAATTGGTGGGGATAGAAGGGGGTCCATTTTATCAAATTTGCTTGACAACGTCTTCTTTCTCAATTTTTGTTGTCTTTACATGCAATGAAAACAATTTCGTCGGATATGTTTCTTAAAGCTTTTATAAGGCTCTTTTCATTGGTAAATTTTACTTTAAAAATTTGATCCTAATTTTCTATAATTAATATAAAATTTGCTATTTTGACCAAAATCGATCCGTTTAATTTTAAAATAAAGTATTGGAATCGAAAGCCGAGTCTTTTCCTATGAGTACATTAAATTTCATAATGACGTTTTTTTTGTTCTAGAGATAGAATGCATTACGAGGCAGAGCGGTCACTTCGTGTTGCTTCGTGTCTCGCGAGCCACGTGCACTGACTGGCGTGACGCGAAGAGTGATCACGCTGCAAAACTATTCTAATTATTTGGTCTGTATATTTAATGAGAAAACTTAAATCTAAGTACTTTTTATAGATTTTTTAATTATCTTTCGATTGGGGTACTTTATTTTTTAATATTTTAAAAATTTAACCTTATTTTTTTATATAAAAAAAAAAATAAAATTGCAATTTTCTCTAAAATCGACATTTTAGATTTGAAAATAATAGGTTTTAAAAAGAAGCTGAGGTTTTTTCGTGTAAGTGTACCAAATTTTAGAATGCCGTTTGTTTTTGTTTTCTAGATATTAGATGTCAAAGAATGCATTATGGAACAGCGCGTTCTAGCGGATAGTGAGTGCACGTTCCTCGCGAGATGCAGAAAAGCCGCGCTGCGCCGTAACTTATTCTATGACGTTTAATATCTCAAAAACAAAAAAACGGCATTCTGAAATTTGGTATACTTATAGAAAAAAACTCAACTTTCGATTGCAATACTTTATTTTAAAATTAGACGGACCGATTTGGTGCAAATAGGAAATTAAATATTAATTATAAAAAATAGGGTGAAATTTTCAAAATATTAAAAAATAAAATTTACTAATGAAAAGAACATTAAAAAATCTTTAAGAAACATATTCGATGAAATTGTTTTCATTACATGCTCAGACAGAAAAAATTGAGAAAGAAGACGTCAAACAAATTTGATATAATTGACCCCCCTCTATACCCACGAATTTTTTAAAAAAATCAACAATTTTTTTGGGTTATATTAGAAGTAGGTAGGGTAACTGCCCCAGTCGTTGGCACCTCTCTTAGTTTTCTCTAAATTATAAGAATCACGTGATGTTTAATTGGTCTTGCATTGGCTTATTAAATTCTGCCGCGATTTTTCATTCCAATAAATATATAATATTTTAAAAGTAGTTACTTGTATCGTGGGAAATAATTGAAATGATTTCGTTAAGGTGCCAACGATTGGGCAAAAGAGGTTAAAGCAGTGTCCCAGTCGATGGCACTTTAACAGTTTGAAAAGTAGTTAGGTTTGGAAATTTCGTTTATGCTTAACAACGTTAGTACATAAAATATTAAAGTAATTTTTAATTTTGTACATAATTTAAACATTGTTTATCAATCTTTTGTGATTTTAAATCAATTATGTGGATGTTTTAGGAAATTATGACGTGTTTAAAAGTGGAGTGTCAACGACTGGGCCTGACGTGCCAATGACTGGGGTTAGGGTGCCAACGAATAAGGCATTTCGATTTTTTCGAAAGTTTTATTAATTTCTAAATTCTCATAAAGTTTTAATGAAAATTCAATATGTCATCATATTCTTTATTAAATTGTGAAAACATATCACTAAGAGAATATCATTATCTAAAATTTTATGTACGATAATTTAATTCTTAAAGTTGGAATTTCCCTTAAGGTGAAAACGAGTGGGGCAGCTGCCCCAACTCGTTGGGGCAAAAATTACAACTTGGGAAATTTTTTTGAAGGAGATGAATTTTGAACTTGGAACATTAGACGTAAAATGCCTCATATGTGCAAATTACTTTTGTAAAATTTAATAAAATCTTGTTAAACATAATTTATAATTTCAGTGAATTTAATATTGAGAAAACATACTTCTTACAACAGTTAATGTTGTAGCAATTTATTAAGGTACTCACGTTTCCCACATAGATGGATCTATTATCAACTTCCATTTTATCCTCCACTGACATATTTAACGGACTAGCTAAAATTATTTCAATATTAATTTAATTTATAATAAGCTATTAGACATTAATAATGTCAAATAGTTTAAGGGTGGACACTTTTTTTTATGAAATTGAATTCCCGGTCACAAATTTCCGAATGATTAATATAGTATTTTTAAATTTGCAGAATTTGCATTTAGTTTTTTTAAATTTATACCTATACTTAAGTTTAAAAATGCTTTGACAATTCCATTTGCAACATGACAATAAATTGATTTTCGATAAGTTTTTTTTTTTCAAAATATAGAATCAGCGAAGGAATTTTCGGCTTGGTAGCAAATTCTCCAATCAAGTGGCCACCCTCAATTTTAATTATTTTTTTCTTCTGGTAATTTTCGTATTTTAACTGGTTTAACTGTGTTAAAAATTATTGCTAATCAAATTCAACTGAAGTGAAATAATGAATTATGTATAAGAGCGCTTAGATTTTAAAAGAATTTGTTCAAATAAAACACTTACTAATCCCGGGAGGACTACCCATATTCATTTGTTTATCTACTTCCGACTGTAGTTGTTTTAATTTTTCAGCTTCTTCTTCCATTTCTCTTACTCTAGCTTTGATAGCTTCTAATTCCTAATAAAAAAATTCAATTTAGATTATGTCTATTTCAGATCAATCACTGCAATAAAATTGTACAAAATAAAAACAATTTATTAGAAAACAATACTTCATTTAATTTAACAGTCTAGCTTATTATGTCTTTATAAACATAATTAAGGTAAACAATTAAAAAAAAATGAAACCTAAAATACAAAAAAGAAACTTCAAATAAGGTGTCTTTAGCACTAAAACAAAAAATTATGGGTTACATTCTTAAGTGCGGATCCAGTCTCATGATTAAGGAGTGGTCAGTTAATTTTTAAAATTCATAAAAATTTCATACATTTCGCTATAATTTTTTTTAATTAATGCATGTTTAAAACCCTTTGACGAAGTTTGGCATAATACTAAACTTTTTTATTAATTTTGCTTCCTCACAGAGGAAGCTTTGTGATCATTCAGATTTACAATTTTCCAAAAATAGTCTGCATCGACTTATATTAATCTAAGCCTAAAATTTCATTTTTAACCCGGGTCGCCTGCATTTCCTCCAAAACCCAAATGACCAAACTCGCAATTAGTCGAAATTCAAGTTTTCGAAATCTCAACTCCCCGAACTCGCAATTGTCAGAAAAACCAAATCCTCGAATTCGCGTTTGCCCAAACTGTCAACACCCCCAACTCGCATTTGTTAAATAACCAAATCCTCGAATTCTCTTTTGTCTGAACTGTCAACTGCTTGAACTCGCATTTGTCTAAACTTTCAACTCCTCTAACTCGCATTTGTTCAATAAAATTGAAGTTGTGCCACACTTGTGCCACTCTATTATTTCTAATAAATCATTATTTACTAATTTATTTCTGTTTTTTATGAGCGAAAAACGTCAACATTCAAGTCAGGTGAAGGCATTTTTCTTCTCAGGTTTGATCAGTCTTAACATAATATAAAACAATACAATAAACATTTGCCAAGTTGTACCTTAAGTGTTTATTTTATAAATACGCATTGTTTCCTTATAGATTAATTAAGGAGAAATCGGACGAACAATCGGAACAAAAGTTAGTCCAAATAAATCATTTTGATTTTTCATATAGAAGACACATAAGTTAATGAAATTTTTTTCAGTGGAAATGTGGACACTTGTATTTTTACAAAATAAAAAAATTGCAGTTTGATGAAAATTAAAAAAAATTGACGTTGGAAACGATTATTCAATTTGAGGTTCAAATTAACACAAATTGAATAATCGTTTCCAACGTCAATTTTTTTTAATTTTCATCAAACTGCAATTTTTAACGGCTCATTTTGTAAAAAATACAAATGTCCACATTTCCACTGAAAAAAATTTCATTAACTTATGTGTCTTCTATATCCAAAATCAAAATTATTCATTTGGACTAACTTTTGTTCCGATTGTTCGTCTGATTCCTCCTCAAAGCGTTTTTTAAATTGATACCCAACTATAAAATGGGTACGAAGAAAAAAAACATACAAACACTCACGGACATCTTTTAAAAATATCAGTTTGGTATCTTGGGGTAGAAATAAATCGAGATATGTCAGAAAATTATTATCTCTAAGATTTGGGGGTAAAATAATACTTCCTCTATTAGGAATACAATATATTTTTATTATTAAATATTTATTAATATTAAATAAATCATAATTATAACTAATCCCTTTACCCCCCCCCCCCCCAATCCCTCTAGCCAAACCTTTTAATGTAATTTATAATGATATGGAAGATTTATTAATAAGTTAAAGGTTAATACATACTGGATCATCAATATTAGCTTCTGTGAAATCACGTCTTATATTGTCATTGTGCATCAAAGCATCACCATCTTGTCCATTTTCAAGACCATCAAGGCCATCAATTTGTTCATTAGATAATAAATCAGATTCAGACATATCTAAAACAACATTTGAAATCAATATTACTTTTACATGATTAAAATAAACCTTATTAATTTTCTTTACATTGAGTTTAGAAAGTACTTCTTTTGTTAAAAATAATAAAAATATTATTTTGCCCGCTATATGCATCAATCATATTTAAAAAAATTAAAAAAGAATGCAATTCTAAATGGAAATTAGTAATAGGTAGTATATGTATTGTGCACCAAGTGAAGAAATGAGCCGTTTTCCGACGAGTATAACGTTTGCGCACTAAGTCGGAAAATGCTCTTTTGCACGAGGTTTACACGTTATTCTGTGTAAAACCTGTTCAAGGACAGCACTAATTAATAATTGCGCGGGTATGTACCAGTTAGCAAAGTATACATTATTACGGTGTAGTCATCACCTATCTTGCGTCTACTTTTCAGGCATGATAAATGATACCTTTTTTTTACAAACGTTACACAGAATCTATTTTCTCTCACTTATTCAGTCACATTTACGGTAAAAATGGATATCCATAAATAGTTTACCCTCCCAAAATTGTATATTATCTTACAAAAGTAAAATATTTAAAAATCTCTGTGTACCAAAAATATTTATATTTATCTACTCCACCCACAAACACAATTCCTGAGATGTAAAATAATTGATTACTTTCATTTTATTCTTTAAAGTGTACACGTTTTAAAAAGTTGGCATCAGTTCAAGTCGTTCAAGTACAGTACGTTCACACCTTTTACAATTTACAAGTACATTTGGATCTTTAAATGTTTTTCAAACAAACAATCTCACTCGAATTTACAAAATCAAACTATTAAATTTAATTCAACTTCAATATATTAATTAGAAAATGAAAAGTATAAACAATAGTCGGCACATTTGACCGGTGTGTTTTGTACACAATTTAATTTTTTCAACAAACCTGAGAAAAAGTTACTTTTGTAGTAAAAAGTAAGTTAAAATTTGATACAAAACGTCTGTTTTAGTATCCTCCCTCTAAATGCAATAAAATTCGCTGTGAGAATTACAAGCCACCGCTATTCCTTGTCTGAATAAATTGATAACGTTGGAGAAACAGACAGAAACAGAGAATAAAACGATATTTTTTTCGAGGTTAGTGCCATCAATGATGCTAAAGATACATACACACACCGCTTCTTAAAGGTTAAATCACGTGCAGGGATGTAAACTTACGCGTAACTTGGAGTTTTTACGTAAATTTCGTAAAATGTAGTTTACGTAAAAAACTTGTAAAAAATGTAAAAAAAATATGGCGAACAAATGTTTCTAAGGTTCTAGGTAGGGATGTGCACTGACCAAGATGACAGCGCACCGCTTTGTCAGATGACCGTCATCGGTACGATTACTCGTCATCGGAAATCGGACCGTCATCGAGGAAATCATGTTATAAATCAAGTTTTAACGAATTTACATTTGATGTTTAGAATTAACAATAGTACAAAAACAACGCCTGAATCATTTATAACATTAGCGAGGTCTGCAAGTAAAAGATAATACAGTTTTCCAAGTTCTTACTATTAATTGAGAAATCTAACCTCAAAACCGTTGTTAAAGATCACGCAAATTTGTGATAATTCTTGAAAAATCCTCAAATGCAAATAATAAATCATTATTATTTTGTCATTTAAGTATCCTGGCAACATTTTATGTGCAAATATTGTCACTTTTTAAATTCCATATGCATCAGTCAATCAGTTCCTGTTTAATACCTACTTCTTGACCCTCTTTGTGTATCGGGTTGCATCTTTAACCGACAATAAATATTATTTATTCTTAACGCTAGTTTGATGTATTATTGTAAAATATCGTTTGAACAAAACAAATTTAGATTAATTTTTACAATTTTATTAGACTTCATTTGCACTAAATTTTACTTCATATTCCCGAAAAAAGATGATGTCCACGATGACAGATGTTGACGGTCCGATGACAGTCATCGGTCACCTGACGTCAGATGACGGTCACTCCCCATCCATACATGGGGCAGATTAGCTGATAAGCAGATTAGACTTAAGCCAATCAAAATTTAGTCTCCAGCGGTAGAGTAACATTTGCCGCTAGAGATTAAACACGAAGGAATAATAAGGAGACCGAACTGCAGTGTTCAGCCCTGTAGAAAGTGTGCCAAAATTCTGTCTTGGTTCAAGTGTTCTGATATGAGTACGCGTGCGCGGCGCACTGTTGCTATCTTCGTTGCTCCTAAAAGTAGAATGAGAGAGAAAATTATTATGGCAAAACGTCAATTGATATTTGAGGTTATGTTTATACATGTAAACAAGTATCGATACATCGATAGCAGAGATGGGTGAACGTCACGTCACACGGAGTTTTCGACGTATAATACATGGTATTCTACATTATGTAAAATACGTATTATACGTATAAAACCCCCCACTCCCTTAAAAATACATTGATGTAGAAAACTCCGGAGGTAAAATGCATGGTTTTTTACGTGTAGAAAACCATGTATAATACGTCATGTATTATACTTACCCATCACTGATCGATAGTAATCGCGTACTGCGTATTCATATCAGAGTTAATTCTAACACGTGAACCAAGACAGAACTTTGGCACGTAAAAATTAGCGAGTGCAGTCTCCTTATTATTCCTTCGTGAGATTAAATTTTTAATGGCGCAAGTCTAATCTGCTAATCAGCTAATCTGCTCCATGTGCCTAGACCCTAAAGGTACTTTCCCAAGACAATGTAAAAGCGTGAAAGCGGAAAACCGAAAAGCGTTAAGCCAATTTTAACACTCAATTAGAATTATTCCCAGTATAGACCATTGGTCTTTCGTTTCTTGGTATTTCTGGAATAGTTCTCAGAAACCGGAAATTATAAAATAAATGTACATTTGTTTACTTAAATATACATACATTGCCACCATCTTAAAAACGTAAATTACATTTTGTAAAAAATTACACTGAAAAAAATTTCCAAACGCATATAGTCACGAGAGGAACCCACCAAGAATTCTTTGTTAAGTTAAACAGACTTCCTAGTTAATATAGCAATAGCCTAACGCACAATGAATCGTAATCGCTAATCCTTAATCGTAAGAATGAGAGGAAGTAGGACAGATTAGCGATTACGATTCGTTGTGCTTTAGGCTAATGCAATAGTCAAAATAAGTAGGATTCCTAGTTAAAGTGACTCCGATTTTTAGTGGGTTCCTGTCGTGACTAGTCGTATAGTCAATTCTCTGAGGAATTCTTTTCAGTGTAAGAACGTAAATTACCTACACTATAAGGGCGAAGTCCCATGGTTGCGTTTTAACGTACGTTTTGTATGCTTTTTGTAACTAGACTACAGTACGCTTCCATTTACTTATGCAAAACGTACGTTAAAACGCAACCATGGGACATCAGCCTAAAGGTCCCGTCTCATAACAGCGTCAAAGCAGAAAACGGAAAGCGTTCAGCCAATAAGAGTATGTTCTACGATGGAAGTTATTCTAATTGAGCGTTCTGATTGGAGCAACGTTTTACCCTTTTCCGCTTTCACGCTTTGACGCTCTCATGGGACGGGACCTTTAGGGCGCGTTCGAGATTCCAGTTAGGTGATTGTCTGTCCTTTTGTTACTAATAAGAAAAGAGAAAGACAGAGATACACCCGGGTGCTCCAGGGTGGTAATTCTGAACGCTACCTTAGCGATTACGACTCATTGTGCGTTAGACTATACGTGGCAAAAATGTAACGCGATTGTAAAAAACTACACTTCGGTTGATATCCCATGGACGCCCAAAGCATCCCGTTTTTACCCGTTGCAATGGGAGAGAATGAGAGAAAAGTATACATGTGTCTTTTTCCTTCTCATTACAACGCGCAAAAATGCGACGCTTTGCGTGGCCATGGGATTTCACCCTTTGAGTGTAGAACTTCATCGTGTTCAGGGATATGCACTGACCAAGTTGACAGCGCATCGCTTTGTCAGATGACCGACATCAACCGGATTACACGTCATCGGACAGTCATTGCGGAAATCATGTTATAAATAAAGTTTTGATGTCTTTACACTTGATTCTTAAAAATAACATTATTAAAAAAACATTGCCTGAATCTTGTACAACCTTAGCGTGGTCTACAAGTAAAAGATAATACAGTTTTTTAAGATATGACTGTTTATTGCAGTGGCGGTTTTACGTAGCGCCCTGGCAAATAAGCGTCACCGATTGCGGACTAAAAAGGTGCCGATAAAGTCCGCATTTGGTACCGAATCGGTCCTGACGTTAGAAATTAAAATTCATATGTTCTAATTAACTTGTACAGTATTTATTTAATGAAATTAGTTAATTCTATAATCATTTTAATAAGTATTATTTTTTATTAAGGAAAGAAAAATTAAAAAATATAGAATTCAAATTTTACATTTTTTTTTACTTTTTCTTTCAATAATAAAAAATAATACTTATTAAAATGATTACAGAATTAACTAATTTCATTAAATAAATACTGTACAAGTTAATTGGAACATATGAATTTTAATTTCTAACGTCAGGACCGATTCGGTACCAAATGCGGACTTTATCGGCACCTTTTTAGTCCGCAATCGGTGACGCTTATTTGCCAGGGAGGGGCAATTGGGGCGACCACCCCTCCCGAGAATCTTATATTTGATGAATTCCATGTCAGTTCAACACACAAATTTTAGTGACCTTTGGGGATTTGGTTGCTTTTTGGTATAAACTATCCTTTGATTGTTCCAAACAAAATCCCCAAGTATTTTTGAAAAATTCAAACAATTGCCCGATTTATTGAATTTTGAAATTTTTTGTACCTTTTTTTTGAAAATGCGATATCTTCGGTTCTAATTACAGTAAAACCTCGTTAACACGAACTTGAAGGGACGTAAGTTTTGTTCGTGTAAACCGAGTGTTCGTGTTATCCGTTAAAATTAAGCCTATCTTATTTTCAAGGGATCGAAACTTTTGTTCGTGTTAAAGCGAAATTCGTGTTATCCGAGTTCGTGTTAACGAGGTTTTACTGTAATCGATTTTAGTTTATAAACTCTTAATTTATTTGTACTGAAATATACTTTTATTTAAAAAATAAAGATAAAAAAAATTGTTTAAATTAATAGTTTAAATAATTAATTAAAATTTTTGAAACAGCCTTGTAAAAAAATGCTAGCTCCAAATTTTTTCATATTTATACTAAATGAAGCCACAAATGTGTTTTACATGTCCTGTAAGTTTCATCCTGGGACCGCCAGTAGTTTTCGAGAAAAAAAATAAAACGTAATCCCGCGCGCTGCAGTTTATAGCATTAGTGTAATGGTACGCTCACACCTCTTGGCTGCCTGCCTGCCTGCCGGAGTTACCATGGCAACGTGTGAGAGTGAAGAGTACAGAGAATAAAAATTTGAATTTTTTCTCTCCCTTTATCTCATGGCGGCTGCCTGCGCAGGCAGGCAGCAGATGTCGTGAGAGAGTACCTTTAAGAGTGCCCACGGTGTGGCTAGAAGGACTTTAATTAAAAGTGTTTTGTATATGGGATTTTTTTATTTCTTATTCCCTTATTTACTACAAACTTTTTAAGACCAAACACATTATTATTCGTCGGGCAGTTTTTGAAAAAAGTGAATTTTATTTTTTAAATTTTACAAAATTTTGAATTTGTTTGATCATATGTAGGGGAGAGTGGCCATCAATGTACCAGTTTTTTCAATGAACCATTTAAATTTTCTCAGAAACAATTAAATAAAAATTCTCCTAATTTTAAATATAAATGAAGTTTGCGTAAACACACTACGCCCATAAATTTGAGAAATGTGGATTTATTCTTTACAGAGAAAACTGAAAAAAACTGTTTTTGATGCACTGAAGAAAAAGTTTACCTAAAATACAAACACGTTTTTTAATTGAAATAAGACAATTTAAAAATAAATGTACTTAGGATCTATTTTGTATCGGGCCTTAACTACAATATTCTAAAAACATAAAGATTTTGGAATATTGGATTAAGTTATAAAAAACCATTTTTGTTGCAAATGTCATGTTGATTCAATGTACCGGGGAACAATCAACCACATAAAATTTCAGTGTATTTTCGATTTTCAGAGTGGTATGCCTGATTAAAAAACTAGGCATGCGTACAGCATGTTACAGCGATTGTTATCAGTACTCTTTTTAACATAGCAAAACTAAAATGCCATTTTAGCTAGTTAACTTAAATTTGAGGTATATTTATGTTATACATTATCAATTAAAAAGTGTTAAGTAATCATTTTTTATAGTATTTGATAGAAAATAAGTTTTTTACAAAGTGAAAATTGCAATATTATTATTGTTGAACATTTTTAGTGTTTTTATAGAGGTGGTTCATTGTGTACCCAGGTTGTTGAAAATGAAAATAGCTTGTTAGTTTAGAAAATTCCTAAATTTTATTATTTAATTAAAATAAATCGTGTTTAATATGTGGGTATTACCTAGAGAAGTGTTGTAGTTTTATATTGATGCAAAGAAGTGCTTGAAATTGGTGAAATTGAATAAGTACTATGACCTTGAAAAAAAACCCGGTACATAGATGGCCACTCTCCTCTATATTTTCAATGTTGTTAACAATAAAACATTTTTCTCATATACTAGAATTATTTTTATATTAAAAATGAGATAATTCTTTATGCGATTTTTGAAGAAAATTATGTAAAAAATGTCTTCAACATTGATTCTTTACAATCTAGTGTAATATGTTAAAACGAGCTTTTTCAAAATTTTAAATTAAATAAATTTTATAGTTTAATAGAAAAATATATGTTTTATATAACAGGAGCATTTCCTCTAAAATTTTAAAGAAGCTCGTTTTAACATATTACACTATAGATTGTAAAGAATTAATGTTTAAGACATTTTTTATATAATTTTCATCAAAAATCGCATAAGGAATTATCTCATTTTAAATTTAAAAACATTTCTAGTACATGAGGAAAATGTTTTATTGTTAAGGCTGATCAAACCTGTGAAGAAATATGCTCTCACCTGATTTCAATGTTGACGTCTTTCGGTCTTAAAAAATGAAATAAATTAGTTAATTTTGATTTATTGGAAATAATAGAGTGGTACAAGTGGGGGAACTTCAATTTTATTGCTATAAAAAAGAGCTAAATATTATAATTTTTGAAATTTTTAAAAATTATTAAAAAATAATATTTAGCTCTTTTTTATAGCAATAAAATTGAAGTTCCCCCACTTGTACCACTCTATTATTTCCAATAAATCAAAATTAACTAACTTATTTCATTTTTTAAGACCGAGAGACATCAAAATAGAAATCAGGTGAGAGCATTTTTCTTCATAGGTTTGATCAGCCTTACCAACACTAAAAATATACATATGATCAAACAAATTCAAAATTTTGTAAAATTTAAAAATAAAATTCACTTTTTTCAAAAACTGCCCGACGAATAATTAAGTTTTTGGTCTTAAAAAGTTTGTAGTAAATAAGGGAACTACAAGAAATAAAAAAATCCCATATACAAAACACTTTTAATTAAAGTCCTTCTAGCCACACCGTGGGCACTCTTTATACTAATGCTATAAACTGCAGCGCGCGGGATTACGTTTTATTTTTTTTCTCGAAAACTACTGGCGGTCCCAGGATGAAACTTACAGGACATGTAAAACACATTTGTGGCTTCATTAAGTATAAATATGAAAAAATTTGGATCTAGCAGTTTTTTACAAGGGTGTTTCAAAAATTTTAATTAATTATTTAAACAATTTTTTTTTATCTTTATTTTTTAAATAAAAGTATTTTTCAGTACAAATAAATTAAGAGTTTAAAAACTAAAATCGATTAATTAGAACCGTAGATATCGCATTTTCAAAAAAAAGGTACAAAAAATTTCAAAATTCAATAAATCGGGTAATTTTTTGAATTTTTCAAAAATACTTGGGGATTTTGTTTGGAACAATCAAAGGATAGTTTATACCAAAAAGCAACTAAATCCCCAAAGGTCACCAAAATTTGTGTGTTGAACTGACATGGAATTCATCATTTGTATAAGAAAGAGAGAGATAACACCATGGTGCTATCTCTTTCTATCCGTGTGGTATAGACCCGTACGGGTGGGCACCGCACGTAAAATCACAGACGCGCCTGTCCCTATCTACTTTCTATCTCTTTCTATCACTCTTACCAGAGTATAAAAGGTACCACGGGAGACCGGGTTGGCCCGGGGATTCGTCCTCGCCCGGTCAATTGGGTTGGATTCGTGGTGGCAGTGGTTGCAAGCCCATATCGCTTAGGGCAAGTGGCTCTAGAGTGAAGGGATCCTTTGGGTGTCATCTGACACCATCGGGACGACTCCATCTCTGGAGTCACGACGTGTGAGTTGCGGTCTCAAATCGGGCGGCAGCCCTCATAGCCTTCAGGGATAGGAAAGGTCCAGACCTTCACCAACGGTCTGCGAGGTTCTTGCCAACCTTCCTTGCAGAAATTGGTAGAGCTTGGACTTGTCCAAGCTCGCGTTGGCCGAGCGTATCTCGGCCCCACGCCCGATGGCGGGCAGTGTGGTATAGACCCGTACGGGTGGACACCGCACGTTAAATCACGGACGCGCCTATCTCTTTCTATCCCATATATCGCCCCTTCCGAACACTTTGCCTAAAGCCGCCCCTGATTTATTGAGAAATATAACCTCAAAACCATTATTAAAGATTAGGGTATTTTTTTACGTAATATACAGGTATTTTACATTAGTAAAATACCGTATTTTACCCCCCATTCCCAAAAAATACATTAAGTAAAATATTATTGAGGTAATTTACTAGGTATTTTACCGTAAAGAACCACGTAATTTACTTAAGGTATTTTACTAGCACAACCCTGCCTGAGACGGAAGTGACGATGAAGCAATGTGTGTAATTGGTTCAAATGGGCGGGTAAGGTTTAAAAATGCCTGTTAAGGTGATCCCAGAATGCGAGTGTTCTGAACGTCGACGCGACGCTATTAACGCGTTGACGTTCAAAACACTCGCATTCTGGGATCACCTTTAAGAAAGCATTTTAAAATCAGCGCGCTCTTTTCAGCCAATGAGAAGACTATCAATACACTTCTATCTCCTATTACGCTGAACCAATCAGAAGTTGAACCTCACGTGTCATAATAACTCTTTATAGGAACTTTAGGTTACCAATTACTATGGCAACGTAAGAAATTGAGAAAGAGAGAAAATTTATTCCCTCTTGCTCACTCTCATACATTGCCATGGTAACCAGCAGGCAGTCAGGAGCTGTGACCGCTCCATTACATGATGAAATCACAAATTACAACGCTTTGAAAAATTTATTACTTAATATGATGGAAATAATTCGCTTCACGTATTACGTAGTAATATTACAATGCGTTCTGATTTCTCTGCATCAACTGTGATTTTGCTAAGGGTACGGTCTCATGCTAGGGATTAATGGATCAAGGATTAGAATAGGCCAATCAGAAAATGCTTTCTAATGTGACCAATTATCTGATTGGTCTATTCTAATCCCTAATCCATTAATCCCTAGCATGAGACGGCACCCTAAGTCATACGTGAAATATTTACATATCAGAGCGAATATTTTCATCATAACACGTGGAAAATTTACTATCTGTGACGTAAAGCAATTTATTTCCATCGTGTCACGGCGTAAAAATACAACGAAATTGTTTACAGTGTATACTTAACTTGAAATCACATGGGACCGTCAAACGTTGCGTCTTAAAGAGAAAGGGAAAGACGTGAATATATCTTTATTTCCCTCTCTCTCATTACGACGCACCGTTTGACGCATACATATGATTTCAACCTAAAGGTACGCTCCCAGCTCGGTTGTCTGTCTGCCTTCGGGTAGACGGGGCAAGGGACTCGAATGAGTGTGACGAAAGATTGATATCTTTCACATAAAAGACTCGCACAGCTTTTGGCTGCTGTGGGAGTGAAGGGTTCAGACAATTAAAATATTTTCATTGTCTGAACTCTTCACTCTCACACGTTACCATGGTAACGGCAGGCAGGCAGCCACAGAGGTGTGAGCGTACCATTAGGGCGCAGTCCCATGGGGGGGGGGGTAACGCAATCATGGGAATTTGTCCTTACTCGATTACACTTATTCACATCCCTTGCTCCATCTAGGCCTAAGCAGATAGAAATACGGATATACGGACCAGAGCATTAGACAGAAAAGGACAGAAACAGTCTCTGTCCTTTATTATCTCATGCCCTGCTTCCGTAACCGTATTCATTGTGGTTTGCGCTTCTGCCAGCAGGCAGGCAGACAACCGAGGTGTGAATGTGCCATAACTCCCTGTCCACATAGAAGCTGATTCTGCTGTTATACGTGAATACGCGGAAAATATAAACGCAGAATTGTGAGAAACAAGAACAGAGATATGTTTTTTGACGCATAAACGCAGAATCAGCTTCCATGTGTAGATAGGGGGTAGAGTGAAGTCAGATGAATTCTTCAAACGTTGAGTCGTAATGAGATAGAAAGAGATAGAAACACATCTTCGTTTTTTTCTCTCTCATTACGACGCAATGTTTGACGCATCCATCTGATTTCATCCTTACACAGGGATGGGTAAAAGTACTTTCTTCGAGGTTTTCTAAGTATAATACGTTGAAAACGTATTATACGCAGAAAATTGCAGAAAACCTAGTTTTATACATGGCAATTTCTAACACATTTTAAAATAATTTTAATCAAATAAATATATTTTAATTTTTCAATATTGTACGCGACTAATCTTTAATTATTCATATTATTAAATAATTGATGTATTAATTTATATTTTAAATTTTAATTTCGCATACAAAAACTCTTTAATTTGTTGGTTATGTTGCTCCTTCAAATTATTATCAATAATTCAACATTGAAATGTTTGTTGCCACTGGTTAATTAACTTTAATAACAAATAAATTGTTATATTTTCCAACATTTATGTATAACTTGTCGCTATTAAAAATTTATTTTTCACAAAATTTGAAAATCCTGCATGATGTAAGTCAAGATGTATAATACACGAAGTATGTAGAAAACTGTCGATGTATAAAACATAGTATTATACGTGTAGAAAACCATGTATAATACATCATGTATTATATGTACAGTCGGGGCCATTGATGCCTTCACATTTTTCCACTAGATTTTTTATGGAAACACATGAAAAAATCTAGTGGAAAATGTTAAGGCATCAATGTCCCCGACTGTACATCCACATCCCTGTCCTTACATGTAAAAAAAACTATTCAATTTACGTTATGTAAATTATTTTTACATCCTTGCTGCATATAAAGCCCAAAGCACAACGAATACGGTTACGGGAGCAGGGCATGAGATAATAAAGGACAGAGACTGTTTCTATCCTTTTCTGTCTCATGCTCTGGTCCCGCATCTGTATTTGCTATCTGCTTAGGCCTTTAATTATTAGAATGAGAGGAGCAGGACAGAGATATATGTCTGTCCTACTTCCTCTCATTCCTACGATTAATGCCGCTTTTATACCTTTTCCAAAAACTTTACTTTTGTCTCATTCTACTGCACAGCAGTGGCATAAGTTTGTCTGGTTCTCGAAATTTAACTGGAACTTCTGGTTCCGGTTTAATCGCGATGCGCAGAAATCAACTGTGTCTCAACTCTCTTTATAAGATCTCTACATTGAGCTATAAAGGGATTTTTAATATAAAAGCTATTTTAGACTAATTTATTTAGAAATTGCATAAATTGTTGCTATTAGAAGATGAAATATGTTTTTTTTTACATTTTTATAATGTATTCACATTCCTTGTCAATTAATTAAATTTGTATTTAGAAGCCAAAAAACAATCACACTCACAGAACTTTCTAACCTATTTTGAATTTTCCACAATTTTTTTTGCATTTTAAAATAAAGCAGACAACCGATAAGAAGTATGATTATACTACAAAAACGTAAAAAAAATATGTTTTATCTTTTGCATTTAATAATTTTTAAATTTTTTTATTAAATAGTCCTAAAAATCACTTTTTATTAAAAATCCCATTACAGTACGCTTCCATTTAATTGACCTCGTCGGGACCAAATGAAACATTTTAATTGACCCTTCCCACTCTTTACGCATATACGAAAAACACTCTGGGAAACGTAACATTTCCCCTTACGTGCACATGTATAGTAGGGATAATTTTGTTCATTTAAAATGTACGAAAAAGTTTATAATAAAATGGAAGTTCATTTAAAATGGAGGTCAATTAAATGGAAGCATACTGTATAACTTAATGTAAATTTGGGTCCGAACCTAACCTTCTTGACTAGTGACGTCACATTAAAATAAGCCTAACGCACAATTAATCGTAATCGCTAATCCTTAATCGTAAGAATGAGAGGAAGTAGGACAGACATATATCACTGTCCTGCTTCGTCTCATTCTTAAGATTAAGGATTAGCGATTACGATTCACTATGCGTTAGGCCATACTTTATTCTTGAGCATTTATGGCCAGGTTTGTGCAGTGACGCGTCACTCGAGGTTTTTTTACAGGTATTTTACATAAGTAAAATACCGTATTTTACCCTCCACTCCCAAAAAATACATTATGTAAAATATTTTTGAGGTAACTTATCGTAAAGTACCACGTAATTTACCTAAGGTATTTTACTAGCACAACCCTGGCTTTTACCCATCTCTGCCTACTATTCTATATATTATCATTTATAGCCCAAAGCACAACGAATACGGTTACGGGAGCAGGGCATGAGATAATAAAGGACAGAGACTGTTTCTGTCCTTTTCTGTCTCATGCTCTGCTCCCGTAACCGTATTCGTTGTGCTTCGGGCTTATTATTTATTATATAGCCTAACGCACAATGAATCGTTATCGCTAATCCTTAATCGTAATAATGAGAGGAAGCAGGACAGAGATATATGTCTGTCCTACTTCCTCTCATTCTTACGATTAAGGATTAGCGATTACGATTCATTGTGCTTTTGGCTTATCTTATCACTATTTGAAGCTCACCCTTTAGATTATTGTGCGTTTAACTTAAAATTAAAAATATTAATATCAATACTGGCTGTATGTTTATACAAAAGGCCATTTAATCAAAGAATAAGAAGAATAACTTCAAATATTTAAATATCAGTTCTTCACAAAATGGTAAAGGATTATTTTATTTAATAATTTTGTATTCTTTTCTAATTTTTACTTAATTTACTTACAACAATAAGACACTCATATATCGTTCGCTCCTTTGATAATATTTTAATTAAATGTAAACGAAGAGTCTAGATAACCAACCAACCAACATCCGGCTAGCCGGATAAAAGTATAATGTAAATACGCAAAAAGTTAAATTTTAAACAGAAGTCAGTTTTAGAATTCCTTTACAATTCTTTAAGAATTGATTATAATTACAGTGTATGTAAGCAATTCTCATTGCTTTTCCTCACAAATATTTTTAATTTTGAAAAAAGTTAACTAATTTTGTAAATCATTTTGTATTCAAGCATGGGAGAATAAAGGTTCGTACATCTGCAGAACAAGAAGAAATAAAAAAAAAAGAAAGGGCAAAAAAAGTTGTGGAATATAGGACTGCAATTAACTTTATTTTTCAAAAGGTATTTTAATTTTTGATTAAAAATTAGCAAGCGCAAATAAAAAACAGATTTCTGCTATTAGAAGGATGTCAACATAGAAAAATCATAGAGAGCGTAATTTAATAATAACTACAGTTTTATAAACAAAGTGGATATTTAGCCCTAAAGTAGGGAGATATAGTGATGCTATTAGCCCTACAGCAGACTATCACGTAGCGAGAAATTGACTACGGTTTGGAAATTTTTTAAATGGGAGATACGTAGGGAGGTCAGATCTAAATTCCAGGGGGTTGGATATAAATTCAGGGGGGTTGGCAGTCACGTGGAATTAATAATATAACGTCACTATATCTCCCTACTGTAGAGCTAAATAGCCACTTTCAAATCACTGTCAGTAAATATCCAGTATAGGCACCTGAATTTAACAATTTCAGGGATCACAGCTTGGCCCCTATTCCCCCTTTTTCCCCTATTTTGAAGTTTTGTCCCTATTTCCTCTATTTTAAAGATTTGTTCCCTATTTCCCCTATTTCGAATTTTCAAATTTATAATTTATCAAAGTTATTTTGTACTTAATTCTGAATTTGTATCATTTAATAACCGCGCTGAGCTATTTGGGAGACAGGGAGATTGACCACAGTTTATTTTTTGTTTGTTTGCCATTTTTAAAAGACTGCGGGTAATTTTAAATCCTAATGAAAAAGGCAGAGCTAACCGTTTTTTTTTAAAGAAAATTATAAACTATGGTTTAAGAATGTATTTATTTTTAGATTTAGAATTATTAGCTTTGTTAATTTTAAACGCTTTTGTAATGTAGAGAACACAAAATTTTGTCCAGATTTATTTTGAAAAAAAACTACTTAACACAGTATGGGGGGGGGGGAGTTAACGTAAAACTACTTTTTATTTGTGAATTACCATTTATTTTCCGTAATTTTTAATTAATTTAAACAACTTTTTCAATTTCCACTTATTCTTTCAGAAATTTATAATTTAGTAATTTTTCTTTCAATTATCTATCTGTCTTCTTAAAAAGAAGATAATTATATTCTTTAAATTTCAATTTAATTTTTAACTTTTCAGTTTAATTCAGTTTTCCATTTTTTTTTCGTCACAAAAATTGTTTAAAAATTCCAATTCAATTGTTTAATACTACAACTATTTTCTTGAAATTTCAAATTCCATTTTTCAATTTCAAATTATTGTCTTTAATATTAAAAGATTCTTGCTTTTTTTCAATTATTATTTTTTTCTATATTCAATTTCTTTTTTCAATTTTTAAGTTTATTCTTTAAATTTCAATTCCTTCTTGCAATTTTTAATTATTTTCTTCAATTTTAATTATTTTTTTCAATTTGCAATCTAGTTGTTCAATGTTCAATTATTTGCAACAATTAGATATTGCTATAATTTACATACTTTTTGAATTATTTTGTTTAAATTTAATATTGTTTGATTTTTTGAATTATTTTTCCCAATTGTGAATAATTCTACTTTTCAACTATTTCTTTCAATGATTATTTATTTTCCTCAATTTCCAATTATTCTCTTAAAATTTTATAATTATTCTTTAATTTTTTCAATTATTTTGTTCGATTGTGTATTAATGTGGCCATTGTTAGAGTTTTGTTTTCAATTTTAATTTATTTTTTCAATTTTTAATTTATTTTTTCAAATTTTAATTCACTTCTTAAATTTTCAAGTCAGTTTTTCAATTTGCAATTATTTCCAACAGTTATTTCTATAATTTTCTTAATTTTTCAATTTTCTAGTTTAAATTTAATGTATTATCAATTTAATTTATTATCAAGTGTCAATTATTTTCGTTATTTTTTAGTTACCTTAAAAAAATTTTTAATTCTGTTAATTTTTATTATTTAAATTTCCAAAAATTTATAGTTTTGAATGACAAATAACAATGCAAAGTTTCTCGCGCGCTTTAATGTTGCTAGTATACATAATATTTTAATGTTAACATGAAAAACGTTATTTCTTTAAAAAATATTAATTTGACATTTTAGGATAATTAAACACTAAATTGTATTCTTTTAAAAAGTTAAAACTATTAAGAACATGTTAAAAATCATCAATTTTTCAATGGAAGTCGCCATCCAAGACTTTAAAGCGAATTTTTTGTATCCGTTTTGTCCCCTATGTTAAAAAAAAAATTGCCCCTATTCCCTTTTTTTACTAACAATAGGGACTGTGATGCCTGCAATTTGTAGTTTTCTACCAATTTATATTTCAAAATTGAAACAATAAATAATTGAATAAAATGTTTTAATTTAAATGTTATTAAATTTTCCTCCATGAGGAGAGAAATGTATTTTTTTCCTTCTTACGTGACATTTGTGATGTAAAGTTCACACTATGAGGCAGGTTACACCGTCTAGCTTATGATACGCTACTTCCAAAAAATCTCCTTATGATTAGCTAGCTTATAGTACTGCGACTGCGCATTAGCTCGTCGCTATGAGACGCATAAATATTCTCTAAAACTCATTTAGCCTAAATCCCATTTAACCTAAAACCATTTAACCTAAAATGCATTTAGCCTAAAAAGCAATTGCATTTAGAATAAATGTCATTTAACATAAATCCCATTCAACCTAAAAAGCATTCAGCCTAAATTTCATTTAAAATAAAATGTAGTTCACCTAAATCCTATTTTACCTGACTTCTATTTAACCTAAATTTCATTTAACCTAAATCCCATTTAACCTAAATTCCCTTCCGCCTAAAATTTATTAAGTCTAAATTTTATTAAACTTAAATTCCATTTAACCTAAAAGCCATTTAACCTACATTTCATTTAACCTAATTCCCATTTTACCGAAAATGCATTCAGCCTAAATTCCATTTAACCCTAATCCCATTTAACCTAAAATGCATTCAGCCTAAATTTTATTTTCCCTATATATCGTTTCACCTAAATCCCATTTAACCTAAAATGCATTTAGTCTAAATTCCATTTAACCTAAATCCCATTTAACCTAAAATGCATTCATCCTAAATTTTATTTAACCTAAATCCCATTTTACCTAAAGTTCACTCAGCCTAAAGTTTATTTAACATAAAATGCATTCAGCCTAAATTCCACTTTACCTAAATTGCATTTAGCCTAAAACCACATTAAAATTTACATTATATTTTAGGTAAAATGGGATTTAGGAAAAGTGGTTTGGGCTGAATGCAATTTAGGTTAAATGGTATGTAGGTCAAATGTCTTTTAGGTTTAATGAAATTTAGATTAAAAAAATTTAGGCTAAATGTATTTTAGGCAGAATCGAATTTAGGTTGAATGGGATTTAGGTTAAATGGAATTTAGGTTATATGAAATTTAGGTTGAATGAATTTTAGGTTAAATGAAATTAAGTTAACTGGAATTCAGGTAAAATAGGATTTAGGTTAAGGACGTTGGAACCCGAAGCTGAGAGTGGCGTAGAAATGCTTTTTCCTCCTTTGCTCGAAAATTTCCCTTTTATGAATTTTTTTTAAAAACACTGGACACTTTTTC
Organism: Ganaspis brasiliensis; assembly: GCA_037103525.1. Lineage (NCBI taxonomy): Eukaryota > Metazoa > Arthropoda > Insecta > Hymenoptera > Figitidae > Ganaspis > Ganaspis brasiliensis. The sequence continues at coordinate 40,567 of JAZKLR010000782.1, forward strand.
AAAAAAAGGGCTATGGTAGACAAAAGTATTTGAGATAAGGAATTTTTTAAACATTTGTTTTATGCAAACAAATGTGCCTACGAGCGTCAAAATTAACTCCCGTTTTGACATTGCAAGATTTTCCGTAAAAGATGGCCGCCGCTCGTCAGCTGGGCACAGGCTAAGTGACATAGGCCTCAAGTGAGATGGCGGCGGCCATCTTTTATGGAAAATCTTGCAATGTCAAAACGGGAGGTAATTTTGACGCTTGTAGGCACATTTGTTTGCATAAAACAAATGTTTAAAAAATTCCTTATCTCAAATACTTTTGTCTACCATAGCCCTTTTTTTGAAAAAGTGTCCAGTGTTTCTAAAAAAAATTCATAAAAGGGAAATTTTCGAGCAAAGGAGGAAAAAGTATTTCTACGCCACTCTCAGCTTTCGGGTTCCAACGTCCTTAAATGACATTTAGGCTGAATGCATTTTAGATTAAATGAGATTTTTTTTAATGAGTTTTAGGTTAAGTAGGATTTAGGTTAAATGGAATTTAGGTTAAGTGGATTTTAGGCTGAATGCATTTTAGGATAAATGGCATTTAGATTAAATGAAATTTAGGTTAAGTGGGTTATAGGATAAATGCATTTTAGATTTATTGAGATTTAGATTAAATGCAATTTAGGCTGAATGCAGTTTAGAAGAAATGCATTTTAGGTTAAATGAGATTTAGGTTAAATGGGATTTAGGTTAAGTGGGATTTAGGTTGAATGCAGTTTAGGCTAAATGCATTTTATGTTAAATGAGATTTAGTTTAAATGTAATTTAGGCTAAATGCATTTTAGATTAAATGCATTTTAGGTTAAATGAGATTTAGGTTAAATACATTTTAGGTTAAATGGGATTTAGATTAAATGGGATTTAGGTTAAGTGGGATTTAGGTTGAATGCAGTTTAGGCTAAATGCATTTTATGTTAAATGAGATTTAGTTTAAATGTAATTTAGGCTAAATGCATTTTAGATTAAATGCATTTTAGGTTAAATGAGATTTAGGTTAAATACATTTTAGGTTAAATGGGATTTAGATTAAATAGAATTTAGGTTAAATGGGATTTAGGTTGAATGCAGTTTAGGCTAAATGCATTTTAGGTTAAATGGTTTTAGGTTAAATGGGATTTAGGGTAAATGGGTTTTAGGGAATATTCAGGCGCCTCGTCGCCATGACAACTAGCTTCTGCGAAAACGCCAACACAGGGAATGAGCGTATCATAAGGTGATTTTTCGAAAGTAGTGTATCATAAGCTAGACTGTGTAACCTGCCTCTATTACATGTTTTAGATACTTATACCATAAATAACTATTTTTATTTTTCACACTTTGAATGATTTTATTCAACAGAGAAAGGAAGAAGTTTGGACTGATGAATTATTATTAGCGACTGAAAAAGTACTTCTTCGTAATTCAGATATCTATACACTTTGGAATATTCGAAAAGAAGTATTTTTAAAAAGTAATTGGTAAGTTGCAATAATTAATTTATAATAGTTTATGTTTAAGGACATGTCTAAGTTGTCATAAGATTTGCATGGCGGCTTACATGCAAAACAATAATAACATTGGACATGCACTTAAGTACTTATATTAAATTAACAACGTTTTTATTCGGCCCTTTGGCGAATCGAATAAGATAGATGGGCAAAGAAATGGTCGATTATTCGGCCAGATTATTTATTTGAACATTGAAATAACCCAAATTTAGTGAAGGTAAAATATTTACTTGTCGTATTTGCGTACCTCAATTCCGTATTATTATTATAAATAATTAATTTTGCCATAATTTTTCTAATAAATAAATATCAACGAAACTATATTTCGGGAAGGGGGGGGGGTAGGGTTAATTCGTGCAAAAAAATGCACTTTTTTGTGATTTTTTTCTGATGACACAGTTAAAATCAGTTCATTTAAACTTATTGGACATTAATGTACAAGATTTGAAGAATGTTGTGTCAAATTTTTACTGAAAAATATCTGAAAATAGGGCAATGGCAGGAATTATTGTGAGGCGCCTCAGAAAAAAGATGAATTGCGGTGCCCCTCATAACTAGGTGCAAAATCGTCTGAAATGAAAAAACCAAAGATTTTTCGTTAGAAGATCGATTTCAACAGGTAATGTCGAGGGGGATTTTAGAAATTTTAATTTTTCGATTTTTGGGAACACTTTGAATTGAAAAACATGATTTTTACCCAAAAAATCGGCTTATTTTTTATTGTAAAAAAAAGAAAAAAAAAAGAAAATTAAAAAAAGGGCTTCGTCACTACCTCGTAAATTTTATACAGAAATAGTGTTCCAAATTTCAAAAGGATCGGTTGAGTAGTTTTGGAGTTACGAGGGGCACCGACTTTGAAAATGTAACTTTTGGGAAAAACGCTTTAAAGTTTTGAACACTAAAGACGTTCATAAGCGAGTTTTTTCGGCTTACCTCAAACTAAATCATTGATTCCAGGTTTATAAGGTATGTTTCCATCATCCATAATGTCTGAAGTATTTTTTACTCCTGTTTTAAGGTATTACATAAAAATCGAATCAGCTGCCAGATAACAATAGCGCGCTTTGACCGGACAGATACCCCCCCTTAAGTACTGGGGGGTTCTTTAAGATTTTAAGACGAAGCGGATTGAAATTGTTGGGTTATCTGTATACGTCCGCATGAAAAGGGCCTACTTTGGAACTTTTGGACTTATCTATATGACCATATTCTGCATTAAATTTCGAAAATTTTGAGAGGTCTTGTACACTTTTAGATGAAAAATTCACAAAGTTAGAAGAGTTAAAAACCCTAGTTTTTAAAAAAAACGAGTTTAAAGTTCAAGATTACCATTAGTGCCCAACCCATGCATTTTAAATTTTAAAAATAAGATTACCTTGTGTTTTTCATTTCGATAAAGTTATGATAGTAGTACTTCAAAGAATTTAACAATCCACTAACTTATATAACTATATATTTAATATAAAATTAATATTGATTTAAATAATATTTAATAATAGTAATTCAAATTTTCCCAGAATTTTGATGTAGAACCATTTTTGCCAATCATGAGTAAGCTCTTACATAATTCGTGCATCCAAGAATCCCACTATACCGACTCTTAGTCCAAAAATTCAGGAAGATTTTTTTTGATATTTTTTAATCCACTTCAGCACGAAAATTCAAATGAATTTTTCGTTATTTCAAGATAAATTTATTTAAAATTTGAAATTCTGTGAAAAAATATCAGACATTTAGCTCCTCCGGGATTATATTATAGTATAATATAATATAATAATATATATTCTTTCAGGGGTGAATACAAACATACTTTTGGGTGGGGGGAGAGCATTTAACGATAGCCTTTTTTTCCGCTCGCAAGAATTAAAATTTTGAAGACATTTATTATTTTGGGGGGAGGGGACAAACACTTTAGGTCCCCCCGTGGATACGCCACTGTATTCTTTAGAACATTGTACATACGTAATGAATGAAGTAATATAGTTCCATTAATTTTTATTAGAAAAGTTATGGCGAATTTAATTAGGGGAGTGGGTCCCAAAATGGACAGGGCCCCAAGATGGACATTTAGTATAAAATTTTTGTTTAAGGTGACAGCGCCTTATGCTTTCTGTCATTTTTGTTGTTTGTATAGGCGAAGATTTTGATGCACATTTGAAGAAAAAAAAACCAGTTGGTTTTTCTTCTACACATACTACGTAATTTTGTGTCTAAAAAAAGTTTTGTAACAGTTTTTTCTCAAGTTGGTAAAGTTATTTAAATTTATGATTTAGAATAAGTACTTAACGTTATATTATTCTTTATTTATCGTATAATAATATCCTTAAATGATTGTACTAATTCAGTGTTCGTTTATATATTTTTACTGGGGATTAAAAAATGGTGTCATGTACCCTAAGATGGACAGGCCTCAAATCTCAATGTATTTATTTGCATATTTTCGATTTTACACTTTTTCAATAATTTTTTGAGCCAATTAATTAAAATTTTTTATTTTCCAGCATAAAATGTGATTTTATCGTTAGAGAATTTATTATATTGATATTTTTCGATATTTTATTACTTTTTACTGTTAAGTAAAATTTGTGCTAGAAAATTCGGTTCCCAAAACAGGTGATTGAAACAAAGACTGAGTAAACTTTGACATGGCGCCGCCTGGTGGCTCTGGAACACCCTTAAGCTATTAAATTGAAGTTTTTAGAAATGTCGTTTCTTAATAAATTCCATAAATGATTGATTTTCATTTTTTATTTACTACAATTTTCAGATACTTTTAAGAAGGTGTCCATCTTGGGGCCACTTTTTTTTAGACCAAAAATTTTAACAATTAGAAAAAATGCTTTAAAAAATGTTTATGTTCAAAATAACATTTTATCCCTGTGGCCATAAGTTACCTTATAAATTGTACTTTCATCCGGTCTAAAATATTTTAATATATTTTATTTGGTTTGGATTCTACAGCAATAAATCGAAAGGGTGTCCAACTTGGGGCCCACTCCCCTATTTATAATAATAATAATAATATGTAATTGAGGTTGTTTTACCTGTGTTCCCTGTCGGTTTCTAAAAATCGCTTTTGAAACAAATTTGATCAAGTTTTTATTAAATTTGATTAGATGTAGAATTCTGCTGCTAATCAATAAAATTTTATAAATTAGACTATTAGTAATAAAAAAAAAAACATTAATATTTAAGTTGTTTTTTTGCAAAAGTTGAGTTAAATTATATTTTAATTACTATTTAATTAAAGCATAATTTAATTCAATTCTTGCGAAAAACAAACTAAAACATTAAATTTTGTTAAATCACTAAATTTCGCTTATTTCAATGTTCAAATAAATAGACTGTCCGAATAATCGACCATTTCTTTGCCCATTCTTATTAATAGACACTCCGTGAAATTAAATGTAGGCCCACAGAAAAAATTGAAGAACAATTAGAAAAAGAGTTGACCTTGACGGAAAATTGTTTACGAGAGAATCCAAAGTCTTATAGTGTTTGGTATCATCGATGTTGGGTTATAGATTACACTTCAGAACCAAATTATAAGAGGGAATTAATTCTATGTGCAAAGTGCCTGAATGTTGACGAAAGAAATTGTGAGTATAAATATATTTTGTTTTAATTAAAGGTGTTGCAAGGAAATAAATGACGATAATCGCGTAGACAATAGTCTTTAACTCTCTGCCTACGGTTATTTCTCTCCACTCTCTCACTATCCAACGTGTTTTCCTATAGTCCCCAACAGGCGTCCGAATTGTCGATTTTTGTCGTTTACGGTTATTTGTTGAACAGTTCGTTTTCTTGAAAACTAAACTTACAATAAAAAAGGTTCATTGCGATTCTTTTTGTAAAGTAAATATCAATAATTTTATTCGCAATATTTTGGTAACTTAACAAAATAAATGGATAGATTTACAAAAAACAAATTAGTTTTGGACTCATTAAGTTTAGTTTAACAAGTTGCCAAAAAACTATTGTCCAACGACTGTGAAGTATCTCCTTGTATAACACCTTTAAGGGGGGAAGGTATGGTCTGGCGGGTAGAAAAATAGAGCATTTTTGTAAATTTTTTTGGAAACGGTAAAAGTTTTACTAGAAAACTCTTTTGCACTTTATTAGGTATAAATTCAATAATATTTTGGAAAATTTTTATTTAAAATTTCCGATTATTGTGCCGCTGATAGAGCATTTTGTAAGACGTCTTCCAGAAAGACCCCAACGCTTTTTCTTTTTTTAATTTTCTTTTTTTTTAACTTTTAGCAACCAAAGAAGGTAAAACACTTGATTTTCACGACTTTCAAAAAGGTCTATTATGCTTATCCAGAAGAGCGAAGATTTATAAGTTACATAATTGTATATAAGGAATTTTTCTTCAAATGTCTTGAAAATTGGAGGAAATACTTTTGAGATATTGTACTACAAGAAAATATAAAAAAATCGAGTTTTTGAAAGTCACTAGACCAGACCATAGCAGCCCCCCTCCGCCCCTTAAAAAATTTATTTTTAAGAAATATGATAACTGTAATAAAAACTTTATTATTACAGTCAAGACGCTTATGGTTGCAATTTTCGGGAGTGGTATGCGTCCGTGAAAACCCTAAACATTGGTCACAAGTTTCCTCCCCTCTTTCTTCCCATAACTCCTCGTTTGTCCTCTCTTCCGACTCACTGCCAGCAAAGTGTCCGCATCCATGATAGTCCTGACTGTAGTTATTTGTGTTGCAAGTGCGCATAAATAGGGAAACAGAGACTTGTGTGAGTAACCACACGAGTCGAGACTGCCCTAGATGCGCACCTGCAGCACACACTATTTCCTGCGAAATTTTGTGTCGCAAAAGAGGCCCGAACTTCATATTATTTCACTATAAAACACTTCAAAACAAAAACCACTGACAAGCCGCATCACAGTGGGACAGGTAACCCGAAATGTTGGCCAAAAGTTATAATTCCTAGAATATCTAAAGTTTCCTGCAATAAATTATGTTTTCTTAAGTTTTTGGAGTCGCTGACTACGAATCTGAAGTCACATTTAAAAAATTCAAAATGGCGGATCCAATATGGCGGACATAAAATTTTAAAAATTTTGATAAAACTTGGTATTTAGGGGTTTTCGAAATCACTGATTACGAATCTAAAGTCAGATTTAAAAAATCCAAAATGGCTGCTCCAATATAGCGGACATAAAAAATTGAAAATTAATAGATTTTCATAAAACTTGGTATTCAGAGATTTTTGGGATTGCTGATTACGAATTTAAAGTCACATTTAAAAAATTCAAAATGGCGGATCCAATATGTCAAACAAATTTATAAAAATTTATTGAAATCACTGGAAACTTGTTTCTCGGGAGTCTTCGGGGTTGCTGATTACGAATCTGAAGTTTGATTTTCAAAATTCAATATGGTGGATCCAATATGGCGGACGAATATATAAAAAATTATTGAATTCGCTTGAAACTTGGTCCTCGGGGTTTTTCGGGGTCTCTGATTACGGATCTGAAGTTTGCACTACCCTAAAGCCGGCACTCACAAGCCGACGGATTAGCGTTTGGCGCTGTCGGGGGGTTAGGGGGCGGAGCCCGCCCGCAATAAAAGAACCAAACCTAAGGCTATTTATTATATAACTTTAAGCAATTGATATTTTGAGGTTAGGTTAGGTTGAATGTCAACAATGTCGATTACTGGTAGGTGATACCTACTTACCCAAATTAAAAGCTATAGTGACACTCCGAACTCAAATTAATCTTTCAGTAGGCCCTTTTCAGGGTCCATAAAAGCAGTTTAGTCGAGTACACATATGAACGAAAAACTCATGTTTTGTACTCGTTAAGCGATGCAGTACTCGTAGTTTTGAGGTTAGTAGCGTCAGGGTAAAAAAACTTCCAAGTAGTGAAAAAAACTCTCGTCGCGAAGGCGCATTTGCGGCTGTTTGGAAGTTTTTTTTACCTCTGACGCTCACTAACCTGAAAACTGCGAGTTCTGCCCCGCTTAACGAGTACAAAAACATGGGTTTTTTGTGCATGTGTGGTAGAAAAATATTGTTATTAAAATACTTTTTTTTTCAAATACAGTAAAACCCGTTCAGGGTTGCCATCATTTCCTCCAAAACTCAATTGACAGAATCTCTAATAGACCGAAATTTATTTGTCAGAATATTAAACTACCTCCAAAACTCAATTGACAGAATCTCTAATAGACCGAAATTTATTTGTCAGAATATTAAACTACCCGAATCCCCATTTGTCCGAAATTTTAACTTCCTAAATCTCCAATTGTCAGAAAATTGAACTTTCCAAATATCCATTTGTCAGAATTTGTATCTATTCGACCAAAGGAATGTAGAAAGCTGTTTTAGCATTTCTACATTCCTTTGGTCGGACGGATGCAAATTCTGACAATTGGGGATTCGGGTAGATAAAAGTTCGGACAAATTGAAATTCGGATAGTTCAATATTTTAACAAATGGAGATTCGGAAAGTTCCGCCAGTGATCCAGACAATGTTTTTGGTGGGGGTATTATATGAGAGATGGGGGGGGGGGGCCAAACACCCGCGGTCCCCTTCTTATTGGATCCACCATCTCTGTTGTAGAGGCATAGTGAAATTCCATGTGAACAGAAAGTGTAAAACCGATAGCAGAAAATCATGAGAGTGAGAGAGATAAGTTAATATCACTGACTCTCTTACTTTCGTGCTTTTCTGTTTACGGTTTAAAAGTGAAGTTCCATTATGAGGCCAAGGGGAGGAAAAGTAACATTCCCTCCCAGTTATGACATCCCGGGAAGGAAATGTAGCTTTCCCTTCCTGTTAATGATGTCATGGGGAAAGAATGTAACATTTCTTCCCTTTCGTCGGGAAATACTTACTTCCCGACCTCTACACAGGTAGGAAATATTAAACTTCCGGTGCGTGTGTTAGAAAAAATATTGTTATTTCTAATCCATCAAAATCATTGTCACAAAAAAATTAATGATTAGGGGCCTTTCAGAAAATACGTAACGCTTATAGGGGGGGGGGGGGGGGGTGTCAATATAGATCCAAAAAAGCGTTACCTATTTTTTGAACCGCCCCACAGTGGGCTAAAGTGATCTTTTTTGTGCCGAAATCGTAGTACTCGCGGACGATATGATGTATTTGACCAAACCAAAAAAGAAATAAAAGCTAACGTTCCACAGAATACAGGAAAAATATAGAAAAAGAGATTAAAAATTTCCTAACCTATTAAAAATGTTCCAAAACTTGAAGTTTCATAAGAAATATTTAATTTTTTGCCTACAGAGACAGGAGAAATGTCAATATAGCTGTTCCAACGAATTACCTCACTTGTTTTTATCTTTCCAATCACAAATCACATGTGTAGTAACAAAAAAAAATGGCGGACGCAATATGGTGGCCAAAATTTTAAATTATTTTTCAACGCAATTAACAACTCTTTTTCATGGTTTTTGGTGTCGATGATTACAAATTTAATGTCAAAAATTCATTATTCAAAATGGCTGGTCCAAAATGGCCGACCCGAAATGCAAAATTCCTTCTGATTTACACAAAAATCCCTTTTTAAAGGTCTTTAGAGTCGCTGATTACTAATTTTTCGTCAAAAATTCATTATTTAAAATGGCTGATCTAATATAGCCGACCCGAAATGCAAAATTGCTTTTGATTTAAACAGGAATCCCTCTTAAACGGTTTTTGTGATCGCTAATTACAAGTTAGACGTCAAAAATTCATTATTTAAAATATGTAATCCAATATGGCGGAATTAAAATGCAAAATTGTTTTTGATTTACATTTAGAAATCTTAAGATCTGAGTGGACGTTAGAAACCTGGGTTTTAACCCCTTTCGCCTTTAAGTAAAAATTAGAAGTTCAGAAAGCTCTAAATTTACAAGCTTCTTAAAAATATTTGAAAAAAGGATTCTTGTGTAAATCAGAAGAAATTTTGAATTTCGGGTTGGCCATATTGGATCAGCCATCATGTATAATGAATTTTTGACGTCAACTTTGTCATCAGCGACCCCAAAAACTTTTGAAAAGGGATGCTTGTGTAAATCAGAAGTCATTTTGCATTTCGGGTCGACCATATTGGATCAGCCATTTTGAATAATGAATTTTTGACGTCAACTTTGTAATCAGCGACCCCAAAAACCGTTAAAGAGGGATTCTTGTGCAAATCGAATACTATTTTGCATTTTGAGTCGGCCATATTGGATCAGTTATTTTAAATAATGAATTTTTGACGTCAAATTTGTAATCAGCGACCCCAAAAACCATAAAAAGGAGTTGTTAATTACGTTGAAAAGTAATTTTAAATTTTTGGCAGCCATATTGCTTCCGCTATTTTTTTTAGTTACTACACATGTGATTTGTGATTGGAAATATAAAAACAAGTTAGTTAATTCATTCGAACAGCTATATTGACATTTCTCCGGTCTCTATAGGCAAAAAATTAAATATTTCTTATGAAACTTTAAGTTTTTGAACATTTTTAATAGGTTAGGAATTTTTTAATCTCTTTCTCTATATTTTTCCTGTATTTTGTAGAATGTTAGCTTTTATTTCTTTTTTGATTTGTTTAAATACATCTAGTCGTTCGCGAGTTCTACGATTTCGGCACAAAAAAGACCACTTTAGCCCACTGGGCGCCCCTTAGGTTAAATAATTTTTAATTGTAATTAAATTTTAGTGGACAAAGAAGGAAATGTTCTTAATTAAATAAATACATACATTCGTATAATTTCTTTCTTTATTTTTGTTTGCCTTCCTGCTCAAAACATTTGACACGGTTCCTTTAGAATCGTATTAAGCGGGTTTTACTGTATATGCTTCTTAATCTTTAGACTCTTAACTTTGATAAATATTTACATTAATTTCAGTTCACTGTTGGGATTATAGAAACTTTATTGTACAAAAGGCGAGAGTAGCTGATATTGATGAATTTGAGTTTTCCACGTTAAAAATATTAAACAATTTTTCTAACTATTCATCATGGCATTATAGAAGTAAAATACTATCAAAAATGTTCCCTGATGTTACCAATATTTTACCAATCGAAGCTGATAAGCACGAAGAAGGTAATAGATTTAATATTTTTAAAATTATATTTACGTTTATTATTACCCATTTAGTATACAAATTGTAGCACCCTTGTAAATTTTCAACAAAATAACGTGTGCAGAATATTAGCTGTGGTGCTACTCAGTAAAAAAAATTTGTTGGACTAGCGAAAAGACAGATTGAGGAAATCTCGTGTTCAACCTGCTTTTCGACACTAAGCAGGTTGAACAAGTCATTCAATCTGTCGATATACCTTGTGTTCAACTTGCTGATATACCTATTTCTTGGGATATAAAAATAGAAAAAGACTATTCGATGCTATGGGAAAATATGATAGAAATATATACATACTTATAATGCATATAAATACCTGTGAAAAAATGGAAAAATGAATTTGATAAAATTCGATGTTGTATATACAGTCGAACCTTGATAAGTAAGAATCCAAGGGACCAAGAAATTTTTCTCACTTATAGAGGTTTCTCACTAAGACAGGTTTTTACTAACAAGTGCTGCTTTTTACTAATAGAGATTTATAAAGGTTTTGTTAATTAAAATTTCCGTTTTACTTAATTATTAATTATTTATTTAACAAATATAACAACAATAGTCCATCTAAAGGAATATTTTTATTTAAAGATCGTTTAATCCACTCCTCAAGGCAATTTTCAAGATCATGAAATTCTATTAACCGTTTTTTTTTAAATTTCCACGACCTTTAAAACACTGCGATTTTGTAGAATCCGTTTCTTTTAATATTCGATAAAAAGTGGCAGTTGATAGACCGAATTCACTTTCTATTACATATGTCGTTTCTTTCCACTTTCGAATTCACTTATAATTTTTAGTTTCTCATTTAACGAAAGAGCTTTAAGTTTTCGCTTAGACATATTGAATATGTATTCGAAATAAAGTTATCAATTCGCAAATGCTTCTTATGACAATCGTTTTGAAACTAAATTTTATTTTGTGTGATAGGTGTAATTGTAGTTTGAACAAAGATTCTCACTTATAGAGGTCCGCAAAGCGTTTTTCTCACTTATAAAGGTCTCATTAAGAAAATAATTCTCAGCTACAGAGGTCCAAGAGACGCTTCTCTCACTTATAGAGGTCTAATCGAGAAAAATGATTCTCACTTACGGATTCTCATTTATACAGGTTTTTACATGTGAAAATGGCGGGACCTGAAAATTACTCTCACTTATAGAGGTTTCTTAGTTAGACAGCTCTCACTTATCAAGGTTCGACTGTATTTCTTTTCCAGCAGTAGATCAAAATCCCTATTTCTATTTTTTTTTTAATTAAAAAAATTTGGTTTATATGTCCCAAAACATTCAAATATATTACTTTTTATTTTTATTATTAACAAACAGAAAATTATAAAAATATTTTTATAATTAAATATTATAATATACAAGTATGATATGAGCCTTTCTATATACTCTGCTTTTGAGTACGAGTAACATATATAGTGTTTTATTTAACAAATGTATAAAAAGTCAACCGCGACTTATGGCATTATAAAAGAAATACATACGAACCTCAAAATTGTTAAGAGTGATTTGGGGAAACGTAGTAAAAGGCATAAAGGGGGGGTTTGGGGTTACCCCTCTGCCGGGGTCGGGGGTAAATTCATATGAAACAAAAAGACCAACTCCAAAGATTAAAACAAGAAGACAAGAATAAGGAGGTGAAATTAGGTAGTTTTCACTGCAAAAACTGCTGTCTTTTAAGTGTCTTATTTTAAGACATTTTGATGTCTTTTTTTTGTGTCTAAGACGCAAAAAATGTCTCATTTTAAGACATTAATTGCGCCTTAGACACCAAAATCTCTTTTCCTTGCATCAAAAGTGAGACTTTTTATGCATGTGTTAAATAAAAATTATTATTAACCTGATATTCAACCTATGTCTTCAAAATACTAATTTTATTTTACCAAAATATTTATACGTATTTTTTCATTGTATTGTATTGCATTTTTTTCTTATTTTATGTAGAACTGAATTTGGTAATGAATGCAACTTTTACTGATCCAAACGATACTAGTGCTTGGTTTTACCAAAGATGGTTACTTGAGAGTCACAAACCTGCAAAAATAAAAATTTGGAAGGCCCAATTATCTAATACTGAAGCATTTATTACCTTTCATGACGAAGTTTCAATTGCAATAATCGAATCATCGAATCTTAGTTTATGTATAGACGAAGATGTTCTAACTTGCGAATGGAAGTCGTTCAACAATGCAAAATTTTCAAAAATATGGAAAACAACTTTTAATCAGCCATTAAATATTCCTTGTGATAAACCTATTGTTTTAAATTTTGAAAATGATTGCTATCCTTTCTTAAATCTAAATTCTTCGTGGATTTGTGAAACTATAATACCAGAGATGGATAAATGCAATCAAGTCCAGTTTAGGGAACAGTTAAAAAATTACAAACAGTTGTATGAAATGGAGCCACACAATAAATGGGCTTTATTAACTGGAATATTTCTTATGAAAAATATTGATTTAGTTGAATTTCATTTAAGTATTCTTGATGATTTGGACTTGTTATTAAAAGTTGATAAAATGAGAAGTAACTATTACAAAGATTTGCGTAAGTATAAATTTAAATTTTGAAATTGCACTCATGAAAATATAAATTTCAAAATAAAATTAATAATTTCTTACACAGTGACAAAAATGCATGACACAATTAACTTCACATGTCTTTTATCATGTTTAATTTCTAAAAAAATGTTTAAAAATTTTTAGCAGCTAAAATAATTGTGTTTAATTTATTTCACAGGAAGTAAATGTTTGATAGATTATTATTTGCTTAACTTTTGGCAAAAAGAAAATAAAAATAAATGCGCCAATGTAACAATAAATCTTTCTGGACTAGGACTTACAATTTTAAGTAAAGAAAACTACTTTTCTTATCTTCAAGAAATAAATTTAAGTTCTAATAATTTAGGAAACTTCTTACATAAACTATCTTCATTGCTAGAATGTAAAAAATTATTGTTATCAGGTAATGGTATAAGTTTTACGAAATTATTTCCAACGTTGCCTAAGCTTAGAATATTATCGCTAAGAAATAATGAAATATCAAACGTACAAGATATTTTAAATTTACTGCAACGAAATAATTTAATAGAATTGGATGTCCAAGAAAACCCTATATCTAAATTAGATGTTATAAAACAAATTGAAAGTATGTCTTTGTTAGTAAATTTGATAATATAAGTAAATTTGTTATTCAAATCATTAAATAAGTTTTTATACTTTAAAACTATTTTTTAAAATCCTACTTAACTTATTTTAAAGAAGAAACTAGCACATTTTTATGAAATGTAAATACCTACTGACCTTTTTTATTTAATAAAAACTATAGTGTATGGAATTAAAATAGAATGAAAAAGATATAAAAATAATTGAAAAATAACGGCTTATTTTAATATTTTTAGGATGACCCAAACATTTACACGAAATATAAAAATGATTAACCCTATAACTGCAAGCGATACGGTATTTTGCGTAGTGATGCCGCCGATCGAGATTTTTCGAGACTGATACGATACCGATACGATACACTAAGAAAAATAAACTGTTGAATCAATAGTGCCGATGCGGACTTGGTTAGATAGCGTGGAAGTGAGTGGACGTGTGAGCAAGTTAAGTTAAGAGAAATTTACGAGATTTTGTTGTTTAGAAAGAAATTATAAGTGTGAATATGACTTGTAAGGCGAATTAAAGGTATAAAGATTATTTTTACTAAAAAAAAACAGCGAGATAAAATGTAGAATATGACGGGTTTTTGGTATTTTACGAACTTAAAAAGTTTAGAGGTTAGGAATAGGAAACGAACAAAATAAGAGATTGTAAAGTGGTTGTGAATGTAAGTGGAGATCATTGATTATTGGAACCATCGTAGGATTGACTTTGTTAAAAAGGAAAGGTACGAGGGTTTTTGTATTAACATTTTGAGAATTTATAGGTTAGAAACAGTTAAGTGTAGAAAATGTCGGGAATTGATGGGGAGAAAACGTCGATAAAGAAAACCACGTCTGAACAGGATGGTGAGGGGGGACCGATAGATGGAGACAGTAGTAAAAAATCCAACACCGACCGAGATGTTTTGACAGATGCAGATAATTTGACGAAAAAGAGAGGAAGAAAGCCCACCAAAAACGCAGAAAAGGTAATAAGAGATACTAAAAATAATCAAAAATTGGATGATTTGTTTAATAGATCTGAGGCACGGAGTAGTTCTAGGAACAGTAGGTTCAAGGAAAAAAATCAAGTGGCAGAGAATACAGAACAAGAGAAAATTTTGACAGATCGTGAAGATACAAATGATGATTCAGATTATTTTGATTCATTGACAAAAGGGGGAGATTGGAAAGAAGCAGTTAAACAAATCTGGATCTTGTACAAGAAGGTAAGCGAAGATAATGAAAAGTTGAGATTAGATTTAGAAAAGGAAAAGAAAAAAAGGTGAAGAAGAAATAAGACAGATAAAGGAGGACTTCAGAACGAAAATAGAGGATTTAGAATTAGAAAAAAATAATTTGAGGCGAAAAATTGATGATATTGAGGCAAATATGAAAGACATAGAAGTTCAAAATATGAAAAACGTAGGTAATGAAAAGGATGCCGCAAAATCAACTCAGGTTTGAAGTTATGAAAATGTAGAAGTTAACAACTCAGATCTTTTAGAAATAAAAAGAGCACTTGAAATACATAACAAAAGGGAAATAAAAAACAATATAGTGATAAGAGGTATTCAAACGGAGACACTAGAAAAAAAACTAGAGGTTAAGGAATTCATAAGAAACGAATTAAAAACGGATGTGAATGTTGTTTGGGCCAAAGCCGTAGGAGTAGGAGAAAGGAAAACCATAGTTGCTAGAATAGGAAGCTGGGAAGAAAAGAAAATTGTTATGGATAACAAAAAATTACTAAGAGGTAAGAAGATTTTTATAGATCACGACTTAACCAGAGAAGAAAGAGGAATACAAAAAAGATTAGTCGAGTTAGCTAAGAAAGGAAGAGAACTGGGAAAGGAGGTGAAAATAGGATACTAAAAGTTAAGAATTAACCAAGCATAGATAAACTGGAAGGAATTAAAGGAGAATCCAAATTTTCAGTAAACCCAACGACCTCGAAAAATAAATCGAATCAAAAAAAGATAACAGAGAAGTGTAAAATTTTGTTCTGGAATGTAGCAGGTGTAAAGAAAAAGGATACGCAATTTTGGAAATTCATAGAAAATTATGACTATGTAGGACTGCTTGAAACCTGGATTGAAGAAAAAGAATGGCCGAAATTTGAAAAATTGTTGTCGAAAAATTTCAAATGGACATGCCAATTTGCTACAAGACAGAATAAAAAAGGGAGGGCCAGTGGAGGTATTATCACGGGAATTAGAAGAGAAATCAAGGAAGTGGAATCAAATAAAGAGATAATGGAAGGAATGGTGAGTAGCAAAATATTATTTATTATTATTATTATTAAACGGGCAACGCCCTTTCATACAAAAAGTATTAACTTCAATCTAAACCTAGATCACAGCTAGGTACTAAAGCAATAATATAATAACTAATTTCGATGGCGCAGCTATATCACTTTAATAGAGACAGTCTTTCAACGCAAGAATAAATTTGTCAACATTTGGTTCAAAAAAGTTTACAGTCTCACAGAACAAATTTGCCTCCCTACTTAATCGCCGAATAATAGAATTTGATGCGTAGTCCTTATCAGTCACCTCGACATAGAACCTCGGCAATCTTTGTGGTATATCCCTGAGTTTTTTGTAAGGAGCATACAGTTTGAAACAACTTAAGATATACGGACAGTTTATAATCCCATTAAGAATTTTATATAAAAACAGCATATCTGCAAACAAAAATCTCTGTCTAATTAATGGGATATTAAAACTTGACCGCAAATCATCGTAATTGTGAGATAAAAAATTGTATGGTACGCCCGTTTGTCTAGCGGCAAAACGTAAAAATTTATTTTGTACGCGTTCAAGCATAATAAAATATGAATCCTGACGAGGGGACCAGATAACAGACGCAAATTCCAATACTGACCTTGCAATGGCAAAGTAAAGCACTCTTAGGGTAGTCAAGCTCCTAAAGTGCGCAGAATTTCTGAACACAAAACCAAGAGATCTCACAGCATCATTGCAAACCTTTGTTATGTGATCATTAAAAGAAAAATCACTACACAGTAAAATTCCAAGGTCACGAATTTCCTCCACTCTTGCTAATCGCTCACCATTAATAAAATAATCAGAGATGCGCATATTTTTTTTCCGAGTAAATGAAATAATAAAACATTTGTTCAAGTTAAGAGACATATCGTTATACTCACACCAATGATTAAAATTATTCAAATCAGTCTGCAAAAGTCTAGAATCATAAATAGAGTTTATTTGTTTAAAAATTTTTATATCATCTGCAAAAAGGGAAATTGAACAGTATTTAAAAATTAATTTGATGTCATTGATGAATAAAATAAACAAGAGCGGACCCAAATGCGATCCCTGAGGAACTCCAGAGGAGGCTGTGTAATCACTTGAGAATTTATCATTAACACGAACAGTTTGAGATCTACCAGTCAAATATGACGTTAACCAATCAATTAAAAATTTAGAAATACCCATTGAGCTTAATTTTTTTACTAATAAGGTATGGTTGACTTTATCAAATGCCTTTGCAAAATCAGCATACACGGCGTCCATTTGTGATTCAGCCTCGAGAGCAGTGTGAATTTCATTAGAAAAGATACTTAAATTGGTAACAACAGACCTTCCACGCACAAAACCATGCTGCTCATCAATAACAGATCCTTGTACTGCTTGATACAAGTAATCAGTAAAGATAGACTCGAAAATTTTTGGTATGGAGCTTAATAGCGTAATTGGCCGATAATTTTTTATATTATTTTTATTGCCACTTTTAAACACAGGCACCACAATACCCTTTTTCCAATAAGATGGAAAAACTGATTCAGCAATAGATTTATTAAATAATATGTAGAGAGGTTCTATTAACGAAGAGCAGCACGATTTAACAAAGAGTGGGGGAATTCGATCATGTCCAGACCCCTTATTGACATCCAAATTTTTAATCTTTTTCATAATATCCTGCCTAGTAATATGTACACTCTGTAGGTCAACATTATCAGGAATCACTGAACAATCATTTAAATTATTATTATTACTGCTGCTAGTATACACCGAAAGAAAAAATCTAGCAAAGGCATCCGCTATGCTCTGAGAATTGTCAAAAGTAATATTGTCAAGAGACATGTTATTAGGAATACGGTTATCCTTACGATTATCATTTATATATTTCCAGAAACAACGAGGGTTAAATTTAATTTGACGTTCAGTTTTCCTAACATAATTAGCATAGCAGTCCCCAGACAAAACCTTACACTCGGATCTGAGCCTTGAAAAAATTAGATAATCAGCATGACTCCTTGATACTTTATATTTTAAATGTGCGGATTTCTTAGCGTAAATTAATCTTCTAAGATCATTATTAAACCAGGGTGGGAATGTCGACTGTCGATAAATTTTTAACGGAACCAAAGATTCAATCACATTGCAAATATTACTATAAAATACATCAACTGCGCTTTCAATATCAAGAAAGTTTAAAGAATTGAACCAGTCAACATTATCAAGACACAACTTTATAGCGGTGTAATTGGCAGCTTTAAAATCATAATTATAAAAAACAGAAGAATCGTTATCGCAATTAATGTATCTGACTGGCTTAAAAATTTCAAGTAATAATGGAGGGTGAAAACCATCTACAGGAAGTAATGAGTCTTCAGAGATAGACAAATGAAAACAAAAATAATTTATAAAGATAAGATCCAAAAGAGATCCATGTAAATTTAAAAAATTATTAATTTGATATAGATTTAAGTAAGTCAAAATGTTGATAATAATGTTTAATATTTGAAGATGCTTACCCAATAATCCAGAATTTATAAAACATGACAATCCTGTGTCACCTTCCACCCTCCATGATAAAAAAGGTAAATTAAAGTCACCAAAGATAACAAGGTTTTCTGATGGGAAAGATTCTAACACATTTTCTATGATATGACTCATATTAGTATACAAGTCCACGGAGGCATTTGGCGGTATATAAAAAACACCAATTATAAATAATTGTATACCCCATACTAGTTTAACAAAAATATGCTCTATGTTGTCACAAAAAGTATCAATTTGGGCACAACGCAAATTTCGCCTCGCTGCGATAAGTACCCCACCCCCCCGTAAACTGTCACTTGTGCCTGCACACCTGTCAAAACGAAAGACATCAAAATCTCTGAATCCCAATTCCTGGGAATTTATACCCGTGTTAAGCCAGGTTTCAGTAAAAATAACCACACTATACATTATGAAAAAAATAGACTGTATTATTGGGAAATCAAGTTTGGGAAATCTGGACAATATACTGTAGAGATAGAATTAAAATTAAAGACATAATAGCAAAACTAAAGCAAGAAATCGATGATAAAGAAAGTGTAAATATATTGATGGGGGGTGATTTTAATGCAAGGGTTGGATCCGAAGGTGCAATATATGCGGGACCAGAGGAAGAAGAGCAGAAGAGGCAGTCGAATTATAAAATAATTAATGCAGAAGGAGAACAATTGATCAAATTAATTGAGGATAAAGGGTGGTGTATACTAAATGGTAATAAAGAGGGGGACAGGCTAGGAGAATACACTTATGTCGGCAAAAAATATAAGGAAAAAAAGGGCGAGAAAAAAGTACAAGGCTCAACTGTCATTGATTATACTATAACTAACTATACAGGTTTTGATAAAATAGAGAAATTTAGGATAAAAGACAGAATAGAATCAGATCATCAACCAATGGAATGCGTGCTAAAAGTGGAAAGGAAAAAATTGACGCGGATTAAGCAAGAAATATCTGAAAGAGAAATTGTGATTTGGGACGACGACAGCAAAATAGAGTATAATGAAAAAATGAATGAAGCATTTGCGGAACAAGGTAAAGAAGTAGAATGGAATGCATTTAAAACTCAGGTACAAAATTGTATGAGGAAGAAAAAAATTAAATCTATACCGAAATTAGGATACAAGAGCTGGTGGGATAAAGAATGCTCAAGAACAAAAAGGAAGGTAAGAAAACTGTATAGAAGATGGAAAGAAAATAAAGGGTCAAGAGAAGCTTACATAGAGAAAAGAAAAGAATTCAGAAAGTTATGCGAAGACAAAGAAAATAATAAAAGGGAATCGGAATTAGAAGAAATTAAAAACGCTAAGTCAGAAAAGGATATTTGGAGATATATAAATAAACAAAGGAAAAAGAAATCAAATATAAGTGGCGAGATTAAAACAGAAGATTGGAAAAAGTACTTTATGAACCATTTAGAAGGAACTGAAGATCAAACCGCATTAAAATGGGAAAGGGGTTACATTTCAGAGGAAGAAGAGGAAACGGAGCTCAGCGATGAAGAAATAAATCAGCAAATAAAAAAATTAAAGAAAAAGAAGGCATCAGGAGAAGACGGAATCCCAAATGAAGCATGGATCTATTTAGAAGGAGAGGGTAAGAAAAAGTTCTTCAAATTAATAAAGAAAGTATGGAGGGGAGAAGGGTTTCCTAACGACTGGAGAAAAGGGATAATCACGCCAATATTTAAAAAGGGAGATCCAGATAAGGTCAGTAATTATAGAGGGATTACTCTGCTCAATGCTGCATATAAAGTTTATGCTATGATTTTAAATGAAAGACTGATTCAGGATATAGAGGAAAAGAATATTTTACCGGAATCCCAGGCAGGTTTCAGAAAAAAGAGGGGAACTATAGATAACATTTACATATTGCAACATGTAGTAGAGAGAGAAACTAAAAAGAAAGGTGGGAAGATTTTCGCATTCTTCGTAGATCTGAAGGCAGCATTTGATAGAGTGAACAGGACTAAAATGTGGGAAACAATGGAGACCAAAGGAGTGAGGAAGGGACTAATTAAAAGAGTAAAAGAAATTTACGCTGAAACCAGAAGTGAAGTAAGAATAGAAGGAAAACTGACGGGAGAATTTTCGATCAAAGAGGGGGTCAGGCAGGGGTGTCCTCTTAGTCCTACCCTGTTTACGATTCTTATTTCTGACATAGAAGAAGAAATGAGGAAAGAAATTGTGGGCGGTATTATAGTGGGGAAAAAAAAAATTCTGGTCTCTTGCTTACGCAGACGACATAGTACTCTTAGCTAATAACGAACAAGATTTTAGGGAAATGTTGAAAAGATTTGAAAAATATTTAAACAAAAAAAACTTAATACTAAATACAGAAAAGTCAAAAGTTATGGTGTTTAGAAAGGGGGGAGGCAAAGAGAAGAACCGAACGTGGAAATGGAAAGGTCAAGACATAGATGAAATAAAAGAGTTCAAATACTTAGGATTTACATTTACAAGAAATGGAAGTAAAGAAAAACACATACAGGAACTAGTCAAAAAGGCCAATGTAGTAATGTAACAAACTTGGGGTATAGGAGAAAGATTATTTAAAGATGATTTCAACAGGAGAGTTATGATTTTTAACAGTTTAGTGGTAGGCATTCTTGCATATGGAACAGAAATTTGGGGCTGGGAAGAAAGGAACAAGCTGAAAAGAATTCAAGAAAAATACCTAAAATGGACCTTGGGACTAGACCATTGTACACCGGGTTACATGGTACTGGAGGAAACAAAGATAGAAAAGCTCAGAATTAAACTAGGAGGAAGAGCAGTTCAATTCGAAATAGGAGTGGAAAATTCAACTGGAAGGATCTTGGTAAAGGAATGTCTGAAGGAGACGAAAATTGGAAAGGTAGAAACTATAAGCTTAAAGGAAAGGGAGCAATATTTCAAAAGGTGTGGTTTCAGTCAAGAAGGTATAGAAAGACTAAAAGAAAAAGGATCTAATGTTAAAGAAATTTTAAAGAAAGTGGATTTTAACGTGCAAAGACAAGGGCAGCAAAATAAAATACAAGAATCTAGGTATAATAGCAGATTTAAAATTTTAAACACTGGCATAAAAATTCAATATTTATGTAAAAAAGGAAAAAATGGAAGTCAAAAACTGATTGCCAGGGCTAGGTGTGGTAATTTAGAAGAAAAAAATAGATATTGGTTAATGAAAGAAAAACATTTGTGCGTCTTTTGTGAAAGGGAAGAGGGTAGGTTAGAACATATTATAAGGAATTGTGATATGCTAGAAAGACCAAATATAGAACTAGAAGAAATTTTAGATGGTAGAGCAGGGAATGAGAGAGTATGTGAGTGGTTAAAATATATTGAAAAAAGAAGAAAGGAGATAAATTGTAATAAATAGATGTACTGAATTGAGCAATGTGTAAAAGAATGGATGTTTAAGAACAGTCAAACTGTAAACCAAGTCCAATTTTCTAGGCCGTTGGGCTGAAAATAAAAACTATCTATCTATCAATAGTGCCGATGCTATTGAATTCAATTCTTTTTACTCAATAATATCTGTAATCAATTATACTAATATATATTAAAATATAACAATTCATACTTTTAAATTAAAAGCATGATGTTTTTAAAAGAATTATTTAAAGTAGTTATAACATACAGAGAAATAGTTAATTTAAAGTTATTTTATATGGTTTAAAATAAATATAACTTGTTATATCAATAAATATTATTTACAGTTTGTACAAATATATATTTCAGATGATGCAATATGCTTTTGAATCAATAGCATCTGCTTTTGTTATTATAAACGGCATATTCACATACGTTCAAATGCAGATGCTATAAAATTGAAAGTACATTTAATAGATCGGTAAAACTATTTATTGAATTGTATTATATAAAAAATAGAAATAATAAAATGCATTTTTTCATTTTTTAATTTAAAACCTAGGAACTTTATAAATAAACAAATAAAAAATAAATAAACTAAAATAAAACAAAGTACATTATGTGACCGCGTCTGAGAAAATGGTACTTATGACCAAAAAAATCGATTTTTGGTTTTTGACGGTTTCGTGTACTTCTAGGTCTTAAAAATGTAATGCGATCAATCCTGATCAAAAACAAACATTTTTTTTACTTTTTCAAGCAAATTTAAAAAAAAAATGATTACTCCGACAAAATTTTTAACTTTTACTACTCAACTCTGACAAAATTCTTTTATGAAAATATAGGTCTTTTTAAAAGAAAAATGATTCTTGGTATTTTTGATTAAAATCAATAGTTAAAAGGTTATGAATTTTTTAAAATTGTAAAATTGTTATTTTTTTGGAAATTTTTGATACAATTATTCCTGCTTTAAACAAATAATTATTGCATTGAACCTTAAATATGAATATCAAAACTATCTGAGAAAAATTAAATCTTAACTCTCGGAGACGAGTTAAGATGTATACCCGTCATTAGCGACCTAGTTAAATAGATCAATAATAAATTGTGAATTATGGTATTGTTGCTAGTTCTGAATGTACATATAAATTTTCAGATCTCTAGATCAATTAGAAATTGTTTAAATTTGATTTAAAATTTTAAGCATTTGATTTTTGCAACATAATTTGTTTATAACAATAACAGCGATGTTTAAACAATTGTTTTATTACGAAAATCGTATTTGGCGGAAAAAATTACATAAGAAACATCTATTTGGGTAATTATTAATATGCAACATTCCCAGTAATCGAGTATATTTTAATGAAAAACTTTAAACTCATTTCAACTTAAACTCATTTACTTCAAAAATACAATTTTTTAAGGGATCTTTAGAGAAAACGATAACTTGACGAATGAAGGGGCATTTTCATAAACTATTATAATTATTAAGAAAATCTTGAGAACATGGTAAAATAATATTCTGAAACCGTTAGCTTATATTAAAGATAAAAAAGAATTATTTCAATCCTTAATACCAGGTTGAGAAGCGGCTCCGGCCTCGCGATCACGAAAGTTAAGCAAAGTCAAGCGTGGTTACTGGTTAGAGATTATATGGGTGACCGTCTCCGTGATATTGCTACAGCTTGATATTTTTCACTGAAATTATAAATATTCTGAAATAAAAAAAATATGTACTGCGAAATTAGGTAGTGTACAACAGTTCAAGACCGAGGGAGGGGTTGAGCCGGTGTAAAATAAAGCTGAATAAGAAAAAGACCGATATTTTTTTTTATTTTACAGATATCTTTTGCTTTTGGTTCAATAAATTAATTTTCTTAAATGAAAGTACTAAACTATTTCTTTTTAATGTAACAGTCAATAAAACTTAAAATGCAGCAACATTCATTTTATAGCATCATGCATATAAGCAATAGTATATGCTATAATTTTAATAATATTAAAAATGAAAGTACGCACTATTAAAATCATTACATATTTGTTCGAACGATATTGAATATGCCATTTGTTAGATCAAACCAATATGTAATTGATTTAATAGCATTTTTTTCTCAGTGTACTTGCCTTCCAGTCTCGGTTTAGTCTCGCTCAGTTTAGTATCGTATCGGAGAAATATCGGAAAACCGAGATATCGCTCAGTATCGTATCGGGATTCTGAGATTTTTGACCACATGTTCACTTTCTCTTGACAACAACAGAAAACTGAAGTGAGACCAACGGTAGAGTTAGGACCTTAGAAGTTCTTTTCACTAATATTTAGGTTTTCAAACATTTCTTGCAGATGTATTTGAAAACTTGTATTCTTAAGATGCTTATACTTTAAAATCAAAAATTACCTCTTTCTTAATTTGCTACAGCTTCACGTTTTCTCTATTTACAATCGGTCTATGTTATTGTGTTTTTAGTAAATAATTAACTTTTTTCCTATCTTAAGTATTTTTACTCTTTAATTAATTATTATTATTATTTAACAATTGTTTAAACAAATTAAATTTTTTTTAAGTAATGTCTAGTAAACTAAATTGTTCAAAGGAATTATTATATTTAAAGAAAATATTAATTGTTTAAACAAATAGAATTTGTGTAAACAATTGTAAACTTTTTGTATAATGTATCAAAATTTTATTGTTATTCAGTAGAATTGATTTCAGAACCTATATAATAAATCAAAAGAAAATTGCAAATTATTATGAATCAAATGTTTAAACAATTGCAGAAATTTTTATGTTATTTCAAATAACTAAATAAACGCAATTTTGACCTTAATTTTAATTAAAACCGTTTTAATACAAAATAATTGTTTAAATAAATATGGTTGTTTTGCAAAATGGATCAAAATTGGTCAATTATACAATATTGATTACATTTTCATAAACCATAGCCATAACCATTTTTCTCACATAAATTATAAATTTAATATTAATTTTTCACAAAAAAAGTAAGTTAGGGGAGACCGGGGCTGTTTGGCGCAGGGGCTGGTTGACGCACTTGAGTTTATTCAAAAGTGAAAAGTCGAATTAATTTTTCTCTTCGGTCAAATTAATGTACTTGATAAACTGTAACTTCACACATAATTTCATTATTATTGATTGATTATTCTGGACTATAAATTCAAAAAACCAATTTTGGTACTCAAAAGTAAATTTTAACGCCTTCATGTTTTTGTTATATCTTTTTACAAAATGCAATCAGAAAAAAATCAAAATTAAGGTTTTGTGTTCTGAACAGTTGCTTTTAAGAAACAATTAAAAATTTTTGATTTATATTTACAGTTTTCATAAAAACGAAGAAAATGTATAAATAGTCTCTCCGGGGCTACTTGGCGCAGTAGGGTCGGGGCTGGTTGGCGCGCTCGGAATGCTAGAAGTTTATAAGCTACATCTAGTGACTAATAAAAATTTATTAAATTCAATGTGGTAACACTTTTATTTTATTATCAGTACCAAGAATAACCCTTTAAGATAAAAACGTGTTTAATATATATTATTATTATTATTAATATTATAATCTCATAATTTTACGTTTTCAGATATTTGTAGTTTTTAGGTTCGTGAACTTCACTTTTTGAACAAGATGAACCTTCCATTTTGAATTAATTCACATTTTTTCAAGATAATATTTCCTTAGAAGACTTAATTTAATAATGAAACATATTGCTTGATTATTAATCACACATTTTAATTCATGCGCCAAGTAACCCCGGGTAGTGCGCCAGGCAGCCCCGGGCCGGGGCTGTTTGGCGCACTTTGGTTTTCTCCAAAAAGTCTGTTCTAAAAATAAAAGTACAACTTTTTTTGGAACTTTTATTTTTCGAAATCAAAGCTGAGATGTTAAGCAAAGTTTCTGTACAATATAGTTTTCATGTACACAAAATTGGCAGAACCAATCAACAAAGAGTGAAAAGTGCGCCAAGTAGCCCCGGTCTCCCCTATATTGTAAAAAAATATTTATCCTTATACTATATGTATTATAAAGGTATATCATTATTTATAATTAAAAAATCATCACCGACAAGTATAGAAAATCTTTGTGAGTTTAGCGAAAAATTCAGATACATAAATTAAAAGAAAATTGCAATTATAAACAACTGGAATTTGTTTAAACTATTACTTTTTTAAAAACGCATTAAATTGTTTTACTTAAAGTTGCACTGAGAAAATAAGCCTTTAGCCAATTTCTAGGTTAAAGGGCTCTGAACAAAACACACAAGATACCGGCGATCACAACCAAACTTCAAGGTTAACAGTAGCATTAAATCTTCTAATAATAAACAAAGAGCTTTGCAGGTGCTATATCAACAACCTCTCTCTGCTAAATTTAATCAAAAAATTGTTATATTTAGTCAACTTATTTTCTCAGTGTGATATAAGACTTAAATCTCTTAAAAAAATTAATATTGTTACAAACATTTTTGTAATCGTTTAAAAGTGCAATTAAAAGTATTTTTAATTTCTTGCTGGATCAACTTTTTTTATTAAAATCATTTAAAACAATGAATTCAGTTCAAAGAAATAACTAAAATTGTTATAAATATTACAAAACATGCACAATAGTTTTAAAAATTTATTTTTTAAAATATTCAGAAATTTTTTAATTATTTAAACAAATTCCATTTGTTTAAGGTATTAGTCGCGTAAATGCTCCCGCAAAACTCCCGCAAAATAAAAAGAACAATAAATAAACTTTTATATCAACTCACTTGCTTCCTTGTGACCTCTTCTAATGTAATATATGTAATTTTCACGATTTTGAGTCAGCACTGAGAAAAATGGATGTTTAGAATTAGATGTTTAAAACAAGATAGTAACGCTTAACCTCTAAATATTAAAGGTTAACATTTAAGATATTAAATTTTAACATCTAGATATTAAAGTTTAATATGTAGATGTTAACCTTGAACATCTAGATAGCTGTCCCTATGTAAAGTGAAAAATATGTTAAGCGTTAACATCCAGATGTTAAGGGTAAACATCCATTTTTCTCAGTGAGGTACTATAAGTTACCGTGATGTATTGCTCACACGTTTTCGACATTTTTCAATGAAACCACGTGAAAATGAAAATTTATGAATTTTTAAATTATTGTATTTTTTATACGGCGTGGTCAAAAAAGGTAATTTTTTTTTAAAGGACTTATTTTATCTGAATGTGTAACTTAGTAGTTTTATTTGAAAATCTGACGACTTGTTTTTTTATAAATGAATATAAGAGACATTTTTTACATGCATTTTGTGCTATTGCATGTAAAAGGTATAAACTTTGAATTAATATTTTGAAGCTCAGAAGTGGTCAAAGTTAATAGGATAGATCTCATTTCATAGATAAATACCTCATGAATACAGATACAAAGTTTTAAAAAAATCTGACGAAAATCATTTTACGCGACTAATACCTTAACTAATAACTATTTTTAAAAAGTACGAAACTATATTTAAGATTGTGGTAAAAATTATGTCTATTTAGTTAAAGTAAATATTATTACGAATGTTTATAACTTTTTAAACATTTCATCATAATTATTTGTAACTTCCCGTAGAGTGAAAGTGAACTGATCTTTATAAAAATCATTTTTTATGTCAATGTAATCAATTCTGTTGAATAAATGAAGAGTTTTGGTACCTTTTACAAAAATATATACTTATTTAAACAAATTCCACATGATTTAACAATTAAACTTTCAAAAGCCTGCAAAAATAATGTCATTTTGATAAACAAAAATGTTTTACTTAAAATGGAAGAAAACATTATATTTATTTGCTTAAATTAAATAATATTAATGTTTCTGTAATTGTTTAAACATTTGGTTTATAATTATTTTTAACATTCTGTTGGTTTATCGTAATGTAATCAATTCTACTGAGTAATACTGTTTAAACAATTACACTTATTTTTAACTGCACATACTAATTTCCTTCAAAATTTACATTACTAGATATTATTTTTAAAATAATGTAATTTGTTTAAACAATTGCAAAGAATAATAATAATAATAATAATAATTAATAATTAATAAAAGATTTGAAATACTAAAGATAGCCAAAGCAATAATTACATACTGCAAACAATAAAACTAAAGACCGATTGTAAATGGAGAAAAAACATGAAGCTTCATCAACTTGAAAATAGGTATAACTTTTTAATCCTGATAAGTAAGTATATCTTAAGAATACAAGTTTTCAAACAGATCTACCAGAAAAGTTTGAAACCCTAAATTTTAGTGAAAAGAATTCCTAAGCTCTTAACTCTACCGTGTCTCACTTTAGTTTTCTGTTGTTGTCAAAGAGAAAGTGAACATGTGGTCAAAAATCTCAGAATACCGATACGATACCGATCGATATCTCGGTTTTCCGATATTTTTTCGATCGAGACTATACCGATACTGGAGTCTCAGAAACCGAGACCGATACGATATTTTTCCGAGATTTTTCCGATCGATACCGAGACCGTCTCGTATCGGACGGCATCGCTAATTTTGCGTACAAAATACTTGGGTTCTGAGAAATATGACTGTCAATAAATATCTACTACGGGGTCATTCACATATTACGTGATACAAATTTTAGCTAATTTGAACCCCCTCCCCCCCCTTGTGATATTTTTTCTATTGTTTAAAATTTTTAATTTACATGGACCTTGATATTTTGCCTACCCCCTCCCTCCCTTAAAGATATCACGTAGTGAAAAAAAGTCCACATCGGATTTGCGTTGAAAAAGAGTACACGTCGAAAACATTAATCTTTTTTTTAATTTTCGGTTGGTACCATTGATATGATGACGTTGATATTTATATATATGTTTTTAAATATTAATTTAGTTTCTTAAATTTAAGGGAAGAGACATGTGAAATCAATTGTTTAGATAGCAATTTATTAAATAAAACTTGAAAGTTTAAAAAAATTTTATAATCACTTAAGAGGACTGGGAAAAATTTAAATATTCAAAGATTCAGAAATTGGCTTTAAAAACCTAGTCGCATGAATATTCCAGACTGAATGGTTTTTCGGTTAAATGCTAAAAGTCTTGATAAGTTTTAGGCCAAATGATTTCTAGGCTAAATAATTTTTAGCCTAGATGTGTTTTAGGCTAAACGGTTTTTAGGCTAAATGGGTTTTGGGCTAAACGAATTTAGGCTAAATGGTATTTATGTTAATTGAGTTTTAAGGCATATTCATGTGCCTTGGTTTTAAAAGCCAATTTCTGAATTTTTTTTTTAATAATTATTTTTAAATTTTGTCTAGTCTTCTTATGTGATTATGAAGATTTGCCACCAGTAATGGCATAAATATAATATAATAACATAAAAAGTGTATAAAAAATATGCAATGAAAAACAGTAAAAAAATAGGTTTCATTTATGGTCGTTAGTTGTGTCTTTAAGATAAGTTAGAATTTTATTATTTTTTCTAAAATTCAAGTTTTTTTAAATAAATTGCTATCTAATTAATTGATTTCACATGTCGCTTCCCTTAAAATTAAAAAAATAAATAGATATAGATAAAAATATATACAAATATCGACTTCATCATATCAATGGTACCAACCAAAAATTAAAAAAATAATGAATGTTTTCGACGTGTACTTTTTTTAAATTTTAGTAATTATTGAGTTATTTTTTCTTTATTTTGTACACTGAGAAAAATCTGTTGTGATTTTTGCATGAGCAGATGCTATGGACATAGCATAAACACTAACTGTACCAAAATTATACTATGTTTTCAGGCCAAGTCCGAGCAATCAATATAACTATAAGTTCTATTAGAAATATAGCATCAATAGAATTATGGAAAAAATGCACAAATGATTTCCAGCAATAATCGCAATAGATTTTTCTCTGTGTAGATTTTCTTTATAGTTAACAATTGGTAAGCTTCTATCGACATGTATGCCGCCCACAAATTGATCCATTGTAGACAGACTGTAACAGTTTTTGTACGACTTCTGCGTGCATTATGAACTGCTATATATTGTACTAGTTTAGTGAAAATTTCGTTGACTTTGCTGGAGAACTTTTCGGATTGATATGCGCGTTAAGCATCTGCGCATATCTGCTGCTCCCACAGCACCTGAACTTTTCTTAACTTTGCCAACCGTCCCTAAAGTTTATAAACTTGCAAGAAACTTTCTAATAGTCAGCAAAAATTAGTTTTTTCTTTAAGCTAGTGGAAATATTTAATTTTTATCCAAAATTGACAAATGACAGCTTATATTTCTCTTTAGCGCTTAGCCTAATTTTTTCTGAAAAATTTACACTTTTATCTTTCAAAATTTGGTGAAATTGTTTATTCTAATATTTTTGTTTAATTGAAAAGTTATTTTTTAGTTTCAGGTTATGTCAATGGAGAGAACCTCTTAAATGCAAAAAAACTGTATTTTGAAAATCAAATATTTGTTTTAAATTTTGCAAGGTTCAAAAAATATTGTTAGAATTCAGCTATCAAGTTTATACTTATACTATTAGGTCAATTCACAAGTAGTCAATAAAGTTATAATAAATTAAAATTTGTCAGTTCAACATAAAAGTGAATAAAATGTCTAACAAGTATTATGTGATAATTCTAAAACATGTATCAGTTAAAAAAATTGCAGAAATTATTACAATTTACTACAATCTATTTTGTGCAAGGAAGCAAAATTAATACAAAATGTCGATAAAAACGAGACGAGATGAGACGAGAGGAGACGAGACGATAATGCATCCAGTAGTTCCGAGACAAGATAGTTCAAATTATCGCCTCGTCTCGTATCGCGGCAACACTGGTTACGAGGGTAGAAAGCCAGCCATTTGTTTACTTACGATATTTTTTATTCCAAAGGCACAAACGAGGCGATTTTTGATAACTCGATGATAGGGTCTGAAAGATATTCATTTGTTTCACTCACTGAGAGAAATAGATGGTAAGAATTTTACTATCTGAGAATGTAGAGAGGTTATGTTACACGGTAACATCATAGATGCTATACTTCGTACCATCTAGATGATACCAGATGCTACTCCGTACAATCTAGATACTATCCCGTACAATCTAGATTGCTGTCCGTATCAGAGATGCCAACGACCGTCACCAAACGCATCTGCGCATGTCTGTGGAAAATCGTTTGATTGGTCGAAGGAAGCGGGAAGATTTAAAACACATTTAATAAAGCTATTTTAAATCGTCCCGCTTCCTTCGACCAATCAAACGATTTTCCACAGACATGCGCAGATGCGTTTGGTGACGGTCGTTGGCATCTCTGGTCCGTATATGTAAGATAAAATATGTTACCTGGTACCGTCTGGATTGTACCCCGTAGCATCTATTTCTCTCAGTGCTGTACACTGAGAAAAATGGAATTAATGGATATTCAAATTTAACATCCATATATTAAAATATAGTATTTAGGTATTCAAACTTAATATCCAGATATTAAAATTAAAATTTTTTAATATCCAGGGTAGTAAGTTTGAATATCCATTTCTCTCAGTGTATAAAAATGATTTCCATTTTTATCCATGGGCAAAATAACACACCCGTCGTGCATCCTTTTTTGCCCAAGGGTAAAAATAGACGTCATTTTTATACAATCGAACAAATGAGTGACTTTCAGTCCCTGTCTATCTAAAAGCGCCATTTTTGTGCCTGTGGGATAAAAAATAATTTTCTTCATTCAGCAATACATGACGCCACATAAATAAACCTATCCATAGCCAGAAATTGACTACGATTTGAAAATTTTATAAATGTAAGATACAGAGAAGTAATTTTTTTTTTTTTTTTGAACATTTAACCACAATCCTTGTGGACATTTTCGAGGCGTGTTCGCACTCTCATATGTTAACTGAGAAAATTCCGAAAAATAGTACTTCAACAGAAGTACCAAGTTTTGCGTCTACAGAACGGTTTGTAATTATAAAGGAGTACTCGCATTTGCCTGGACCACCCAATATTGGGTTTGCTCGCCAGTGGAGTGGGAAAACTGCAGCAAAACCTCTCCTGAGTACAATCAGTTTATCGACAGTCGAGTTCTAATGGTCTGCACAGGTCAGTTACCGACAGTGCATATCATTATTCCTCGACGTCAAACCTTCCACTGAAGATATCTCCGGAGCCAGAAAAATTACAGACTCATCGGGGCGCAAATTCAGCAAGCTGAACTTGACATGAGAGAAAAGAGAGAAGATTCTGGGGGATGATTCTGGGGGATGCAGAAGGGTTGGAAATAAATTCAGGGGCTGCAGGCGGCGTGGTGTTCACGTTGAGACGTAATAATACGGTAAGGATGAAAGTGTTTGGTATCTCGCTTAAGGTAGTTCTCTCGAAAAAACTTTTTCTTTAAATATTTTTCTATAATTGAAATATCATAAAAAAGAACATTCAACGAATACAACGTTATTTTTTTAAAAGTAGGAAGCGGTGCTACTTTTTAAGATATTTGATAAAGAAGTTGAACTTTTTAACATGGAAGAAAGTAGAAGCCATGGTTAAAAAATACAATTTTGCTAACCACGAATGAATTTTCTTTAGGATTAAAAATAAAAACTGCTAAATTATTCTTTAAAGTATAAAGAATAAGATCCCATTTAAAAAAATGTGGCTTGCGGTACTAAATTTTGAAAAATAGTATTTTGAAATACACGTTTTGATGTTTTATTCATTTTTTTAAAGGTAGTTCTCTTGGTTCAGTGGTTCTCAACTCAAATTTGATCATTTTTTACTTGTTTTTTGATGTTTAATAAATAGCGCCAACTTCAAAGTATAGAGTTTCTCTCTTTTGTATTTATTTAAAACAATGAATAAAACGTCAAAATGTGGATTTCAAAGTACTATTTTTCGAAATTTAGTACCGCAAGCCACATTTTTCAAAAAAGAATCTTATTCCTTATACTTTAAAATATTAATTAGTAGTTTTTATTTTTAAACCTAAAGAAAATTCATTGCGTGGTTAGTAAAATTGCATTTTTCAACTATGTGTTTTACATTCTTCCATGTTAAAAGATTCAACTTCATTTTCAAATATCTTAATAAGTAGCACCGCTTCCTATTTTAAAAAAAATATCATTCTATTCCTTGAATGTTCTATTATATGATACTTCAATTAAAAAAATATTCAAAGAAAACATTTTTCCGAGAGAACTACCTTAATAAATACAAAAGAGAGAGACTCTACACCTTGAAGTTGGCGCCATTCATTAAACATCACAAAATAAGTAAAAAATGACAAAATTTGAGTTGAGAACCACTGAACCAAGAGAACTACCTTAATAAGTGGTCATTCTAATTTCGGCACAAACAAAATGTTTTGTATTCTTCAATTAAATTTTAAATTAACATTTTTTTAATAAATGTGTAATTAAGTTCCTAGAAAATTTATTTCAAAAGTATAGATTAAATAAATAATCAGTAATAGAATAAATAAATAATATTTGTACATAAGAGATAATATAAATAAAATAATAATCAATATTACAATTTTAAATAAATTTAAACAATTTTAAGTTTAAAATTACATAAATTTTCTTAACTTCCTGTAATGTTGTGCTTTTTTTTATTTTCAGTTGAAATAGTTGTCACATCGCTTGCACAGAATGACATGTTTTGTTGTTTCATGGTTTTTCTCCCAGCCGACGAGTTAGGTTTAAAAATTCTAAATAATAAATTAATTTTAAAATTGGGTTAATAGTATGCCATAGTGTATTAAATTAAAAATTAATTAATAGTTTTATTACGTATGTAAAAATAAAGCTTCTAATATTCGACATAGCATTTGGCATCAAAATTATTAAACTAATAATTGATTTTATCTAACTAAATCATCACTGATCGACTATAACGAGTACCGTCAAACGGGGCTATTATGGTACTAAAACCGCATTTTTTTGTATTCTATGCTTCACCAAAAATCAGAATTTTATACAAAAATTTTTTTAACTAACTAGTTACGTTGTTTACATCCTTCTAAAAGTTTACTGTGTAAGTTTTACCATAAAAAAAAACATTTTTTCTTCGAGTTATAAGAACTCAAATTTATTGTATTACAATAATTTCGCAGTCGGGGCTATTGTGGTACAAAATTTATTTTTGTTTATAAAATAAAGAAAACATTTTATTTTTTGCATTAAACTACGTGGAACCTTTTAGTAAGTTTATATTAAATAATGAAATTTTTCAAAATTAGTATTTTATGTTATTTTAATAATTAAACGACTTAATATGGCCCATTATAACGTTATGAGCTATTTTATGTCAAGCAATATTGAAATTAACTTAAAACCCTTGTAAATAATATGATATTAACATAAGTGGTTTTTGAGGTTATGATGCACCCTTTGTCAGGTTTGACAAATTTGACTTATTTCTAATTTTCTGACAAAAAATAAAACATTTACGTAACAAAAACAATTAAACCAAAGCACATAAACCTTTTTTACTGTTTTAATAAAACGAATTTTCATAAAATAATTAAAATAGTTTTGTACCAGAATAGCCCCGCTATGTGCTGAGCTTTCAGTTTTTAACCATTTTTTCTTAAATTCTTAATAAAAATTTAGCCCATTACGTGCATATAGTCCTAACTAAATTCTCAATACGTACATACCTTAAATATCTTTTACATTGAATTTGTCAATATTAAGATCGAAGCAGATTTATAGATAGAGAACTTCCAATTTTTTAATGAAATTTGTATGTATATATGAATTTTTTCCGGATTTTTGACAAAGAATTTATTAGAAACAATACTGTTATTTTGTTTGTAAAATATCATACTATATTTACAAATAAAAATCATATTTATAAAATTCAAAATAATTTGAATTTGTTTTCGTTCGCCTTAAGCGGGGCAGAACTCACAGCTTTTAGGTCAGTGAACGCATTGCGGCGCGCCGCAATGCGCTTGCGCGATGAGAGTTTTTTCACTGTTCGGAAGTTTTTTTACCTCTAACGTCACTAACCTAAAGACTGCGAGTGCTGACCCGCTAACGCGAACGAAACACGAGATTTTCGTACATATGTGATAGAAAATAGCATATGCACCTCGGGAGGCCGATTTTTTGTCTCGCACAATGTTCTCCGAACTCGTTTCGCACTCGCTACGCTCGTGCTACACTCGTTCTTCGAACATTTGTGCTTGACAAAAAAACACGGACTTCCCTCCCTTGATGCATAATATACTATTTTTGCTTAAGGTCTCTCTGCTCTTGCAGTTATACTTGAAAAAATCGATTTTCTATGGATTTTCTTTAAATTATGAGAAAACCCTTTTTTATATGTGTCTTCTATCTAGTTAAAATCTCAGGACCCTTTACCGTCTAAAATTTGAGATATTTATGTTCGAAATTTCAATTTTACATGCAAAATGAGAAAAATTAAAAGTTCGAACATGAATTTCTCAATTTCTGGACGGTAAAGGGTCCTGAAATTTTAACCAGATAGAAGGCACACATAAAATAACGCTTTCTCACAATGCGAATTTTTGGTCGGCCCATGGTTGGGCCAACCGTGCAGTAAGTTGGCCCACCTTTGGCTCATAGGTCGGGCCAACCTGTTAGATGATCACCATGGCCGACGTTGGCTGCCGACCGTCGGCTACCAAGGTTGGCCCAATTCTGGCTGCCGTCCGCCGGCTAAAAAGCGTTAAAAAGGTCGGCCCAACCTTCTATCTCAAGTGCAACCTCACGGTTGGCCCAAGGTTGGGCCAACTGGAGACTACTTGTACCAAATTATTCTATTAATGAAGACACACATATTTACATAATTCACATGTTATAAATTTAGTTACACAAATATAATCAGATGAGAATGTAGAAATTTAATATTAATGAAAACCTGAAACAGAAAAATCTCATTAGTCATGAAGATTCGAACCCGGGTTTTCCAGATGCCAGTCCAATAGCTAACCACCAGCCCATCAGAGGTATGAGTGAACAATACCAAATGAACCTTATAGCCAGACAGTAGAGTAACACAGACCGTTGGCCCAACTATCAACCCCAGATTAGGCCGACCTTCTAGTGTTGGTTTTGATTTAGTTTTGATTTATATTATTATTTTATTATATCATTTAAGAGACAGAGTGAAGCTAACGGTCGGCCCAACTCTGGCCACTGTTGGTCCGACCGTCGGCATTTGGTTGACAAAGTTTGGTCGGTATGCTTGGTTGGCCCAACTTAGGTATTTCTGGTCGGGACAACTTTCGGTGCCGACCAAATTTGCCATCCAAGTGCCGACGGTCGGCCCAACTCTGGCCACAGTACTGCCGACGGTCGGCACTTAGTTGGCAAGTTTGGTCGGCACCCAAAGTTGGCCCAACTTAGGTATTTTCGGTCGGGCCAAACTTGTGTGCCGACACTATGACAGCCAGAGTTGGGCCGACCATTTAACTCTGGCAGCCGACCGCAATTCGCACCTGGGAGTTCAAGATAATTTCTTGAAAATCTATTTTTTCACGTATAACTGCAAGAGAAATACATTAAATTCAAGTCTTTGTCAGTCTACGAAAATTTCTTTGAAATTTTAGTGCATGAGTAATTATTCCTCGATAGACTTTTGGTCCTACCCAAAAGCCGAGTGTAAGTCAAGGAAGAATTCGCGTACTTTTTTTCAGTAATTTTTTTTTTATAAGTAAATAAAAATTTGTACTGGTGAAAGGATTCGTCAATAATTTTCAACTGCATTTGACAGTTTATTTCTTCTTTTATTGTAACAAAACGAAAGTTATAAAGTATAAATATATTAAAATATAAGTGATCAGAAAATGAAACACTAAAAGCTTTTCATATAATGATTCTAACGTTATGTTTTTTAACAAACAAAAGCCTTACAATATGGTGTTGATTTGTTCGGATTTGTGAAGGAAGAAGACAATGTTTTTTTCTTTTTACACATATGCGTATAATTTATTCTGGATTTTGTAGACAAACTTCTAAGTAAAGAAAGATATGTTTCTTATTGCTTTCGGTTGTATCAACTTGAAGGTATTTAGTGTCTTTGGTCGTTCACTCGGAATACTGTTTCTCTGTTCACTTATGATCTTCAATTCAACATCAGTCTGAAATTAAAGGTACATTTTAAATATGAGAGTGGAAAAATACTGACGCAAAGAACGTGACTTTTTAAAAATAAATTTAATACCTTATATATTAAAGAAAAATAGGACCACGGATACGAACAATGCTATCCTGTTAATCACAGTTTCTTCAATTCCAACAGCACTTGAGCTTCTATGTAGAACATGATTTCTACTAGTATCGTCACTAATTTTTTTCTCGTCATGATAAATATGATGTACTTTTTTATAACACAATAAATTCATATTACGATGAATAGCCTTACAGTCATAATCTTCTTCACCATCACAAATACATGTATTCAGTTTATCTGCCTTTTCTTGGCGTCTTAAAATATTAATAGAATTTCTGCATCTAAAGTAAAATCAATTTTTTTTAATGTAGCATTGTAGATTTTGTTAACGGTTAACGAGCGAAACAAAGAACTTTCTTACCGATGAGTGCATTTTTTGCCGTTAAACATACTTTTGCAATATTCATTATAATATGCTAATGCTGTAGAACAAATTGCATCAGCATTACATATCCACGTTGCTATTCTGCAAGATAATCTCGTTTTGTTCATTGTAGCTATAACTGACGCTCGACAGATTTCCACTTTTTGTTTTGATTGCTTGCATAAGTGGTCATCTTTAGTACAATCACACTGGAAAATTATCAAGAAATTACAAATTAGTGTCCCATTACTATTTTCTAAATCTCAAATGGCACAACACTCATTTGGAATAAATCTAAACAAGCCAATTTTCATTTAGTCAACATTTCATAATGGCGTCGAGGTTACATTAGTAAGTCAAAGACAGTGTCCTACTGTAAAAACGTGCGTGAGATCTATCATAAGAAGGTAGGTATGTACTTAGGGGTCATCCACATATCACGTGATATCTTTAGGGGTGTAAGGTACACACCTTACATGTGTACGCATATAAGATCTCAGGTGACACAGACGAGATCTCGTATAAGATCTTATATAAGAACGTAGGTACGAACGCATGTAAGTTCTTATATTTTAAGTTCCGTCATGCGCCGCGTATAACGTTACTCAATATGAAATTAAAACAGCGTTCTTATATGAGTTCTCATCTGCGTACGTATGTACAAACACATGTGCGAACACACCTACGCGGAGGGAAATTTGGGAGAAAAGCCGCACCAAGAAGGTGGGCTGCTGTCTTTTCTTTGGGAGGAATTTTCGCCCAAGAAAATACAAGGTAAATTCAGTAGTAAAAGTCATGGGAGAGCAGCTCTCCCACAGTTAATGCATTAGATTTCACCAGTCAAAACTGTGGGAGAAATGCGCTCCCACAGAAGAGACAGAAACTGTTCCAAATTTTTCTCCGTGTAAGTATTAAATTAAATATATTATTAAAAAAAAATTCTCGCCAACGGGATTCGAGCCCATCTAACCTAAGCCTAAGTACGCCTTAAACTCTTTGGCCACCGTAGTTATAGAAACAACTTTACAAAATCTTAGTCATGTTTAATACATACATTTCTCCGGAAAGACATGACTAAGATTTTGTAAAGTTGTTTCTATAACTACGATGGCCAAGGGGTTTAAGGCGTACTTAGGCTCAGGTTAGATGGGCTCGAATCCCGTTTGCGAGAATTTTTTTTTAATAATATATTTAATTTAACATATGATGCATTTCACGTCAACTGTCCAACCAAAAAAAAAATTTTGTTTAATCCTTTCCCAATTTTTGTTATGAGTTGTCTTATAGGTAAGTAATTTATCAGCCAAATATTTTTGGATTATATAAAAAATTGCCCGAGAGGGAGGGGGTTAAAGTTTTGAACTTTTTGTTAAGACGCTCTCATTTGTTTATTTATTGAGCTTAAAAAAAATGATAAAAAAATTTTTTTATACATGATTTTTCTAGATTTTTTCATCAGCTTTCGAATGGAGTGGTCTATTTTAATTTTTTTTTTATTTTGACCAAAATTTTTGAAAATTAAAAATAAATTTCACTTTTTTTCGTCTTCGGGCTCGTTTTATTTTTTTTATGTTATTTTTGAAAGAAAGCTGAGATTTTTGCCTACAAAATATGTAATTTTCAAAAAACCCTTTTTTTTGTTTTTGAGAAATTTAATGTTGAAGTTAGCGCGCCACGTCAAGGCGAAGTCTCACTCTACTACCGCCCCGTTTGTTGCTGTGCGCTGTTTGCATCATTACGTGGATATTTAATTATTCTAACCCTTAATTGAACTTTTCTCTGCATTTTACAGTGCTGAGACTGACATGAAAACAATTAAGTGCCTGCACTATAGTTCTTTTGTTTATTTTTTTATGTTTAAATTTTTTTGGTAATTTTTTGATATTGGTTTCTCATAGAGAAAGTATTGTTTTACCTCCACAGGATCGATTGAGATTTTCTGAAATATCTTGACATATTTTGAACTCAGGATGTCAAAAATGATGTTTTTAAAAAATGTCTTGTTTATGTGTGCATGTAGTTATGTATGTTAAGATTATGTTAGGCTCTATATTTAGAAAACAATAATAGTTAAAACAATGTTTTTTTGCGAAATTATAGGTCTTTAAGGGGGACAAGTTATGCATACCAATCGATGTGGTTTTAAACCGTCCGCAAAATAGGTGTATATATAATTTCTTATAAAATGTAAATAAAATTCCGTAAGTTAAGAAACTTAATTTTTTTTTAAACAATGATAACTCTGAATAACATTACATTAGACCGTTCGAAAAGAGCTCATTTGATTAATTTTTAGTGACCTACAAGTAGTCAGAAATATATTAAAAAAGCAACAAAATATAAAAATAAAATTGTTAAAGAACATAATTTTCAATATTTTTTGTTTATAGAATATTAATAACTTTTTATCAATTTGCACTAAAAGGATCGCTAAGAGCTTAATCGATGCATTTTTAAAAAGATAAAAAAAATAAAATAATCTGATTTTACTGTTTTCAAAAAATATGTACATTTTTGAAAAAAATGTTTTTCAAAATTTTTAAATTTCAAAAAAATGTAGTTAGAAGTGATAGATCAGACTCAAAAGTAGGGCATAATTTGTCCCCCCTACAGACCTATAATCTCTCAAAAAAACATTGTTTTAAATTATTGTTTTCGAAATATAGAGCCTAACATAATCTTAACATACATAACTACATACACACATAAGCAAGACATTTTTTAAAAACATCATTTTTGACATCCTGAGTTCAAAATATGTCAAGATATTTCAGAAAATCTCAATCGATCCTGTGGAGGTAAAACAATACTTTCTCTATGAGAAACCAATATCAAAAAATTACCAAAAAAATTTAAACATAAAAAAATAAACAAAAGAACTATAGTGCAGGCACTTAATTGTTTTCATGTCAGTCTCAGCACTGTAAAATGCAGAGAAAAGTTCAATTAAGGGTTAGAATAATTAAATATCCACGTAATGATGCAAACAGCGCACAGCAACAAACGGGGCGGTAGTAGAGTGAGACTTCGCCTTGAATTTTGGTCAAAATAAAAAAAAAATTTAAAATGGACTACGCCAATCGAAAGCTGATAAAAAAATCTAGAAAAACCATGCACCAAAAAATTTTCTTATCATTTTTTTTAAGCTCAATAAATAAACAAATGAGAGCGTCTTAACAAAAAGTTCAAAACTTTAACCCCCTCCCTCTCGGGCAATTTTTTATATAATCCAAAAATATATTTGGCTGATAAATTACTTACCTATAAGACAACTCATAACAAAAATTGAGAAAGGATTAAACAAAATTTTTTTTTTTGGCTGGACAGTTGACGTGGAATCCACCATATTTAATTTAATACTTAGGTGTGTTCGCACATGTGTTCGTACATACGTACGCAGATGAGAACTCATATAAGAACGCTGTTTTAATTTCATATTGAGTAACGTTATACGTGGCGCATGACGTAACTTAATATAAGAACTTACATGCGTTCGTACCTACGTTCTCACATAATATTTTATACAAGGTCTCGTCTGAGATCTTATATGCGTACACATGTAAGTAGTTAAGTACATACCCTGGCAAATAAGCGTCACCGATTGCGGACTAAAAAGGTGCCGATAAAGTCCGCATTTGGTACCGAATCGGTCCTGACGTTAGAAATTAAAATTCATATGTTCCAATTAACTTGTACAGTATTTATTTAATAAAATTAGTTAATTCTGTAATCATTTTAATAAGTATTATTTTTTATTATTGAAAGAAAAAGTAAAAAAAAATGTAAAATTTGAATTCTATATTTTTTAATTTTTCTTTCCTTAATAAAAAATAATACTTATTAAAATGATTATAGAATTAACTAATTTCATTAAATAAATACTGTACAAGTTAATTAGAACATATGAATTTTAATTTCTAACGTCAGGACCGATGCGGTACCAAATGCGGACTTTATCGGCACCTTTTTAGTCCGCAATCGGTGACGCTTATTTGCCAGGTTATACCTACTTTCTTACGACAGATCTCACGCACGTTTTTACAGTAGGGTGGTACACAGTTAAAAATTTTGTGTAAAAAACGGGCCACACAATCTTTGTGTTAAGTTTTACATAATGGCGCTTTCATACCTCGTCCGGTAAGTTTACTTTTCTCTCTTTCTAGTACACAGCAGTGGCATAAGTTTGTCTCGTTCTCGCACTAGTTATGTTCACAGACCGTCCAGGACACATAATTAGTGCGGGAACGAGACAAACTTATGCCACTGCTGTGTACTAGAATGAGAGAAAAGTAAAGTTACCGAACGAGGTATGAAAGCGTCATAAAGATTAGGTTAATTTAATAAGAAGATTGTGTAAATTAACATATACACTCTAAAAACAAGTGTCTTATTTTGTCCTCACTTTTAAGACATTATCAGGTGTCTTAATTTTAAACCATTGAGATAGTGTCTTAAAAATGCCTGTAAGACGCTTTCTAAACGTCTTATGTCTTAAAATTAGACACTTATAAGACACCTGTTTTTACAGTGTAGGTTATGTTAGTTTAACAGAAAAGTAACACAAATTTTGAGTGAATCGTTTGGGACATTTAATTTGTGTTAAATTTACACAAAAACTGTGTATGTTTATCTTTACTAATGGAACGAATGGAACCTTAACGTCATCATGAAATGTCGAGTATGTAAATGAAAATTCGTATGTTTAATATGTCGGTAATATAAAAACTGGATCAAGTGACAGTTGGGTTACATGAACATTTTATTAAATTAAAGTTCGTTTAACTATAAATTCGACTATGTTAATAATATTTGACTAAATTTAAATTTTGTCAAGTTTAAATTCAGTTTCTTATGATTTGTGCCATATAAAAGTTCGGTATTTTAAACTATCTGTCAAACGAAAGTACACTTTAAGTACAAATTCAACTTTGTGTAATTTCTCTTAATTATCAATCCTACTGTTCACTTCAAATTCATTAAATAGAATAAATAAAAATTTGCATTAATGAATATTCGATTAAATAGAAATTTTGGGTGATAAAAATCGACTACAGTTTAGTTCGAATTAATTTATTTCTTTTAAATAACAGTTCTGAGCTGTGGATTTCAAAACACTGAATATTAGGAAAAAAATGTGTATGGTACAATCATACGCCTCTTTCTTTATATTCAGTACATAAGGTAGAT
Source organism: Ganaspis brasiliensis (assembly GCA_037103525.1). NCBI lineage: Eukaryota > Metazoa > Arthropoda > Insecta > Hymenoptera > Figitidae > Ganaspis > Ganaspis brasiliensis. Next base: position 83,223 of record JAZKLR010000782.1, read on the forward strand.
ATCACATCAGACAGAACTCTGTCTCTATACTGTATGTCTCTCTGACTATAAATATTTATAAATTATTTTTCGTTAAGAACCATATGTGTTTTAAAAAAAACAACTATTCATTATTTTGAAGGTCAATTGTCCTATGAATGATTTAAGATCTACCGTAAAACAGGCTAATTTCGCTCAAATTTTCATGTTTTATTTCAAAAAGTATAGGAAAAAGTTGATAATAAATTTTAGTAATAAAAATATATAATCTCTGACTCTTCCTCTTTAATTTCACAAAATAAAAAAATTACAATATATTGCGTAAACCTATTTAATATACCTTTTTACTGTGAGCGAAATTACACCTCAATGTGGGGTAATTTTGCTAAACTTTATTGATTTTAATTTTTAACAACAAAAATATGTTAGTTTACAAGTTGCAACCACTTTATAAAACCATTAGAAAGAAAATAATATTATTTAAATAACATTTAAAGTCATCAGAATAAATATTTAATCCCATTTTGTGTTTTATAATTTGATAAAATTTAGAATTTTGTTATGAGAAATAACCTTAGATACTTGATAAACAATTGAATGATACATTTTATTCATGAACGAAATTACCCAACAAATATGAAATATTTTTTTAAATTTACTTTTTTCGAAATCTATTTAAATTTTCAGGAATTTTATTTTTTCTAAATCATGGCAGAGATATAAGAAATAAAATTATTAGATGCTTTTAACATAAAATATTTTAATTTTAAGTTTTACAAGCGACTTCTACACGATACTTGTTCAATGAGCAAAATAGACATCTTTAAATAAATATTATTTTTACTAAAACTTGACTATAATTATGCTTTAAAATACCTTTGAAACACAGTTTGATACTTTTATTAACATTAACAATTCCAAATCTAATATTTTTCTTTCTGGAAATAACGATAATTACATTTTGAAAAAAAAGTTTCCACTGAGCGAAATTAACCTACATGAGCGAAGTTAGCCTGTTTTACGGTATAAAGCAGGCGTGTTCAGTCTCGGCAAGTGCACACTGACACGGGAAGGCCAACTCTGACACCAAATTTTTTTTCGCGTTTTCCTTCAGTTTATGGAGGAGCCATTGTTGAAGCTATTAGACCCTCACCGTAGGTAGTTCGCAATAAACTCAACTCTTCCCATTTTCCGAAACTTCATAATACTATTTCTATATTATTTAGTTAATATTTATATTTTATTTTGTATGTAAGGTTCATGTTATATCTTTTATTTAAATATATTAATTAATACGAATTACATATCCTAATGAAATCAGATTGAGTAAATTAAGTATAATAATAATTTTTATCTGGCTTACAACTCAGTTGGAGGTAAAGGAGTAAAGGGCCCAAACCCGTCAAGATTTATTGCAGGGAAGTTGACCTACTCCCAACACTGACAGTGTCAGTTTTGTCAGATTTTGTAAGCACACTGAACACCCCTGGTATAAAGTAAAACTAACTTAATATTTGTTAAAATCTTTTTAATAGTTTTTGAAATAAGGAAACTCAGTAGAACCTCGAATATTTCGATTATCTGAGGTGGTATCAGAAATAACACGTCTCTCTCATGCTTAGTCTGCGTTATCTGAATCTACAATTTGCAACACTTTACAACAATAATTGTTATTTTAATAAATTGATTAAATTATTAGAAAATATATAAAAAATCAATGTCTCATTTGTATTTAATTCACTCCATTTTAGAAATAACAAACATTTTTTTTGAATAGCTGAGAAATAGAAATGTCAATCATCCAAGTCGAAGTGTTAAAATAAATTAATAACACATATAATCTTTTTTAACAATTTGACAGCATCTCTGTCCTCTTCAGAAGCGTAACAAAATTTTGGAAATTACTTTGCTTGTGATCAACAAAATAAATAGGGGAGTGGAACGCAAGATGGACAAGGCTCCAAGATGGACATTTCGTATAAAAGTTTTGTTTAAGGTGACAGTGCCTTATGCTTTTTGTCATTTTTGTTGTTTGTATAGACGAAGTTTTTGATGCACATTTGAAGAAAAAAAAACCAGTTTGATTTTCTTGTACACTACCACGTAATTTTGTGTCTAAAAAATTTTGTTACAGTTTTTTCTTAACCCAGGTGTGGATTTTGGTCGGCAGCCAGAGTTTTGCAGAGTTTGTCCGTCAAGTCAGCCCTATGACACTCGTATAGAAAATCGTATAGAAGAAAGTTGGCAGACTGTTGGACGTTGATATAAGGGTTCCAGAAAACCCAAGAGGTGGCGCAGATTGTATTTCGGGCCGAAATTTAAAAATTTTGTATTTTCGCGCTACGATTCTATTGGTCAATTTTTTCCGACCAATAGAATCATAGCGCGAAAATAAATTTTTTTTAAAATTTCGGCCCGTGTGAGGATCGTAGATAGGTAAAATCAATTCCTGTAAATCTTCTCTCTCGCGCAAAGCGAGAAGCGTAAGCGAAGTTCTCACTCGCACGTAGAACGAGACAAAAAATATACATTAGCGCATGAGCGATTAAGGATGGAAAATCTAGTCTCAATAAATTTTATTAATTAACTAGTAAAAGTGTTAATTTTATTTAATAAACTAGTGAACCGCATAATGTTGGGAGCCTTCTGACATTACGCAATGTTTTCCTTAAAAATATTTTATATTTAATTAACAAACGCCCACACCCGAAGTACAATCAGCGCCATCTCTTGGGGTTTCTGGAACCCTTATATCAACGTCCAACAGTCTGCCAACTTTTCATTTGCAAAGTGTCATAGGGCTGCGTCAGGTCAAGGTCGGTACAACTCTGGCCTGCGTAGTTACATCTGTCAGAGTTGACCCAACTATATTTTTTTTGAAGTTCCCAAAGTTGGGCCGAATCTGCAAGCCAACTGTGGCACTCGCAGTTTTCCCGACCGTCGGCCCAACCTTGCCCAGACATTCCCCGACCGCTGGTGAAACTTCGTAAAACATAGTTTAGGGGACTTTAATTTTAATGGTCGGCCCAACCTTGTCCAGAGTTTCCCTGACTGTTGGGGAAACTCTGTTAAACACAGGTTAAAAGACACTAATTTTAGAGGTCGGCCCAACCTTGTCCAGAGTTTCCCCGACTGTTGGGGAAACTCTATAAAACACAGGTTAATAAACTCTAAATTTAGAGGTGGGCCTAACCTTGCCCAGACTTTCCCCGACCGTTGGGGAAACTCTGTAAAACACAGGTTAAAAGACACTAATTTTAGAGGTCGGCCCAAACTTGCCCAGAGTTTCCCAGGCCGTTGGGGAAAATCATTGATTTTTTTTTGGAAACATTAAAAATTTCATTTATTATTTCTTTTAGCATAATTAAACAGTAGCAAAATTTTTTTTTTAAATTTAAATAGATAAAGCTATATAGTTGATTTATAATTTCTTATTACAATCAGTGATACTATGGTGCAAAGCGTACTGTATAATGTTTCTCCGTAAACCCTGGTATATATGTGACCCTCCAGAGTGAAAGGGACCTTAGCTGCAAAACATTGGATTTTGATTTTTTATTATGAATCGATAAAATTTGAGTTACTCTTTCACATACAGAAATCAAAACTTGTTTATGTCTATTAGTTTTTGTGTTATTAGCGATGAAACATAGGCATAACATAACAACAACAAAGGCAGGCTCGTCTTCAAACGCCTGTCCTGAAAAATTCAAAACATTCAATTTTAAATCTTTATTATCAATCAATAGAATTTGAGTTGCTCTTTCACATACAAAAAAGAAATTTTTTTTATGTCTATTAGTTTTTGTGTAATTGGCGATGAAACATAGGCACAACCTAACAATAACTTAGTCAGGCTCAACTTCAAACGCCCGTCCCGCAAAATTCATTTCTTGCAGCTAAGGTCCCTTTCACCCTGGAGCGACACATATGTTCAATAAACTTTGTTTCAAAAAAAAAAAAATAGCGTACTGTACTGTCAGCTGGAGGACCAGGGTTCGAATCTTCGTGACTACAAAAATTTTTCTGTTTCAGGTTCTGATAATATATGTAATTTATAAACTATTAATATTTATGTAATTGAATTTATAAATTGTATTATATAATTATATGTACTTTAATTAATGATAAAATTTAGATAAAGTAGTAGGTTGGCCTAACTTTGGGATGAGTAGTTGGGCCAACTTCGGGAGCAGTAGTTGGCCCGACTATGAATACCGTTGGTCGGCGAACCGTTATCATTTTGCTGGTTGGCCCAACTCAGTAGTTTAGCCGACTTTTGGGTTGGCTAAACTCTGGGCTTTGAGGTTGGCCCAACTTTAGGCTCAGTAGTTGGGCCGACTATCAGTACCGTTGGTCGGCGAACCGTTATCATTTTGCTAGTTGGCCCGACCTACGGCATGCAGAGTCGGACCAACCGACACAAAGTTGGCCCGACCGTGGGCCGACGGACAATTCGCACCTGGGAAGTTGGAAAAGTTATTTAAATTTGTGATTTAGAAAACTACTTAACGTTATAATATTATTGATTTATCGTATAATAATATTGTAAACTGATTTTACTAATATTCTGTTTGTACACAAATTTTGATTGGGGATTAAAAAATGGTGTCATGTACCCTAAGATGGACAGGCGCCAAATCTCAATGTAATATTTTCATATTTTCGATTTTACACTTTTTTCAATAATTTTTAGAGTCAATTAATTAAAATTTTTTATTTTCCACCATAAAATGTGATGTTATGGTTAGAGAATTTGATATATCGATATTTTCCGATATCTTATTACTTTTTACTGTTAAGCTATTAAATTGAAGTTTTTAGAAATGTTATTTCTTAATAAATACAGTACAATAATTAAAAATTAGTTTAAGACTTGTTACACGATATTTATTTTTTATTTACTACAATTTTCAGAGACTTTTAAGAAGGTGTCCATCTTGGGGCCACTTTTTTTTGATCGAAAATATTAACAAATAGAAAAAATGCTTTAAAAACTGTTTATGTTCAAAATAAAATTTTATCTCTGTGGCCGTAAGTTACTTTATATATTGTGCTTTTATCAGGTATAAAACATTTTAATATATTATATTCGGTTTGGGTTCTAGAGCAATAAATCGAAAAGGTGTCCATCTTGGGGGCCTCTCCCCTATAAAAAAATCTGTATGTTATAAACATACATTTCTAATAAAAAATTCATGCATCATACAGCAGGGTTGCTACAGAGAGTCGCATGAATATTCCCTAAAACCCATTAAGCCTAAAACCATATAGCATAAATCTCATTTAACTTAAAATGCATTTAGCCTAAAACCCATTTATCCTAAAATGCATTCATCCTAAATCCCATTTAAGGGCATGTCCCAGATCTTGGGACCACTTGAGACTAAAATGTAGAATTCTATCTTATCTCCCATATTTAATTTGTTAATAATTTAATTGTTTTTTAAAATTTTTAATAAGTCGAACATTCATGACACACTTTATGACTTTCGAAAACGATTCCCAAAATTTCAAATCGATATCTTCTCTAGTTTAGGCTTAAGTACGTGTAAAAAAATTAATCAATATTACCGACATTAAAAAAAGAGTCGGTAATATTGATTAATTTTTTTACACATACTTAAGCCTAAACTAGAGAAGATATCGATTTGAAATTTTGGGAATCGTTTTCGAAAGTCATAAAGTGTGTCATGAATGTTCGACTTATTAAAAATTTTAAAAAACAATTAAATTATCAACAAATTAAATATGGGAGATAAGATAGAATTCTACATTTTAGTCTCAAGTGGTCCCAAGATCTGGGACATGCCCTTAATCTAAAATTCAATCAGCCTAAATCTCATTTAAACTAAAAAGAATTCAGCCTAAATCCAATTTAAGCTCAAATGCATTCATCCTAAATCCCATTTAACCTAAAATGCATTCAGCCTAAATACCGTTTAACCTAAAATGTATTCAGCCTAAAACTCATTTAACCTCATATGCCTAAATCTAATTTAACCTAAATCCTATTCAACCTAAATCCCATTTAACCTATAATGCATTCAGCCTAAATTGCATTCAACCTAAAATGCAAAAAGCCCAAAACTATATGGCCTAAATCCCATTGAACCTAATTCATAATGTAAAATTTAGGCTAAATGGAATTTAGGATAAATTATTTTAGGATGAATGCATTTTAGGTTAAATTAGATTTAGGTTAAGTGGGATGTAGGTTAAATGGGATTTAGGCTGAATGCATTATAGGTTAAATGGGATTTAGGGTAACTGATATTTAGGCTAAAAAGATTTTAGGTTGAATGCATTTCAGGTTAAACGGAATTTAGGTTAAGGGGGTATAGGCAGTCAGAGACGCTTAAATACACGGGTTTTCTCGATTTTTTTAAGAAAAACGAAAGACGGTTTTTTATTTTAAATTTTTACATTAAATTAACCTATATTTAAAGAACATTTCTGAATTCATTTATTAAAAAATAATAAAAATTATAAAAGTTATAATAAATTTATTTGGGCTTCTAAAAAAAAGTTTTTTTTGTGGTGGACAACATAAGTCCCGACAGGATCATCTAAAATCAAAAAACCAAAAGTTTCTCGTTAGTAGATTAGTTTCTTTAGTACTTAAGCGAAGCAAATTAAAAAAAATTATATTTTTTATTGCAGTTTGAAGTGAAAATCGCGATTTTTGCTTAAAAAATGGATCATTTATATTTGTTAAACAAATTTTAAACGTTATCAAAAAAAAATCTTCCGCTCAAGTACAAGCTAAATATGTATAAAGGATGTAAAAAAAATTGCAAAATGATCGATGAGTAATTGTTTGAGATATAGTGTCCACCGTCTCTGAAAATGTGGTTTTGAGAAAAACGCGTTTAACTTTCTCGCTATCGCAGAGGTTTGAAATCAGAATTTGATGTTCAAATCAACTTTTAGAGAGAACGACTGAATGGATTTTTAATTTTCTTTTTTTTTTAATATTCAGTGTTAAATTCTTAAGAGATGTGTAAGATTGATTTGAATATCAAATTCTGATTTCAAACCACTGTGCGCCGCAAGAAACGACATGACAGTCACGGGCCTTATAAGCGGCGCACAAAACGCGCTCTCTCTCTTCCAATTTTCTCGCACCTACTTGAAATTTTGAGACAACATTTCTAAGATGCTGTACTTTAATACAAAAAAATCTCCAAATATCGATTTTTTAATTTTCGTGACTGTCTATGCCCCCTTAAATAAGATTTAGGTTGTATGGGATTTAGGATAAATGCATTTTTGGTTAAAGAAGATTTAGGTTAAATGGGATTTAGATTAATGGATTTTTGGTTAAATAAGATTTAGGCTGAATGTCTTTTAGGTCAAATGGGATTTATGTTAAGTGGGATTTGGCTGAATGTATTTTAGGTGCGTCCGAATTGCAGTAGGTTAAATGTGATTTAGCTTAAAAAGGATTTACGTTAAACGAATTTTAGGCTGAATGCATTTTAGGTTAAATGCGTTTTAGGTTTAATAGGTTATAGACGAAATGCAATTTTAGGTTAAATGGGTTTTAGGCTGAATGCATTTTAGGTTAAATGGGATTTAGATTATATGAAATTAAGGTTAAAGGGGTTTTAGGTTAAATGAGATTTAGGTTAAATAAGATTTAGGTTATATGGGTTTTAGACTGAATGCATTTTAGGTTAAATGGGATTTAGGCATTATGGTTTTATGCTGAATGGGATTTAGAATAAATGCATTTTTGGTTGAATAAGATTTAGGTTGAATGGGATTTAGGATAAATGAATTTTTGAGTAAATAAGATTTAGTCTGAATGCCTTTTAGATTAAATGAGATTCATTATAAGTGGGATTCATTGGCGGATCCAGGGGGGGGGGGGGGGGGGCACGGGTTCTGCCCCCCCCCCCAAAAGCCTCATATTTAACTTGAGAGTGTGAGAGATAGCACTATAATGCTATCTCTTTCTCTCTCATGCAATACCCCCTCCAAAAACCTTGTTTGGATCCACCACTGGTGGAATTTAGGCTGAATGCATTTTAGGTACGTCCCAATTGTCGATTTTTGTCATTAACGGTCATTTCTCAATGTTTCCAGACGTATTTAACAAGTAATAAATGATTTACACTTTAACAATTTAATAATAAAGTGTAGTAATATAGTATAGTAAATCGCTGAGGTAAACCATATAATATATAGCAAACAATTTGAAAATTAATTTGCGATCATTAAAGAATTTTTAGATTTATACGAAAACAATGTATTTTTTCTGATAATTGTCCCGGAATTTTCCAAAAAATTGTTCTGGGGAACCTGGAAGAGTCATGGAATTTTTAATTCACACTTCTGTAGCAACCATGATACGAAATGTATAAACCAAATACTATATAACATTTAGAACTAGATTTACAAGTTTTCTTCATATATTACAAAACTTTTCTATGAGAAAATATTTTTTAAAAAATGGACATTATAAATATTCTCACTTTCATAAGGTCTTTTCCTTCATCGGTACTGGTAAGAGCAATAAGAGCATGTTCACAGGATTCTGGACAGTTGTTTATCTCTCCATGGAGAACTGATGTGCAACGTGTAAGGTAGTGTTGTAAAGCCATTCCACATCCTGTTCTATAGGCACATCGCAATCGCGCGTCATCACACCTCATTGAATTATTGGTTGTTAATAAATTTGTACATTTTGTTAAACTAGACATCGAGATAACAAATGTAATTAGGACAATGTCCATCCGTGTGCCATTAAAAGACATTCTCCTGAAAAATGTTTATTATCTTAATTTTACAGTATTTTATGGTAACACAAAAAAAATTATTCTGAAATTAAGAATATATACTTGACACTTATTTTAAAAATTAATTTTAAATTTTGTACACATATACTATTCTTAAAATTAAAAAACACTGAGAGAAATGGATATTCGTAGATATTCAAATTTAACATCCAGATATTAAAACTTAGTATTTAGATATTCAAAATTATTATCCAGATATTAAAATTAATATTTTTAAATATTCAAGATAATAAGTTTAAATATCAATTTCTTTCAGTGTATATTGTACCAATTTGATATGTATTCTACAAGGAGAAAATTTTAATTGTACCTATTAATTACAACAGTTTATATTAGAGCTCGGATAACTGGCACGTTTTGGGGATGATTACATAGAAAGTATAAATAATTAAATAATTGGAGAAGTTACTAAAAAAAGAAGAATTTTAAATGCAAAAAAATGTAAAAACATAAATTATTTTACGAATTCTTGACCAATTATAAACTTATTGTATAGATCAATCAATTCGTTTTGAGATAAGGAATATGATTTTTGTATTCCCCGTGCAGAAATTTCAGTTCGGGCATCATAAGTTTCGGATAAGGTTGCCTTATTATTGTTAGGGTCCCTTTGAGAAAAACCTATTCGGACCCTATACTATTTGTCCCGCAGCAGACTATCCGTTCCCTATTAAGGACCCGGATTTGGAAAATCTATTTATACCCTAAATATTATTTAGGCCCATAATAGGACCGTATTAGGGCCCTTTTAATTTTTTGAATAAAATATCATTATAAATTAAAATCTAGGTTTAGAAATAAAACAAAATAAATATTAAATTTAACAAGGTAGAAAGTATTTTTTTATAATTTTTTAAATAAAATTTTCTTTTTTGATTTTACAACAGTACTTCGTAAGTAACTACATTCGCACAGTATTAATCCTTCCCACAGCACTATTGTAACATAAGGATGCGCGGTCGCTCAGCGTAGGCAGCCTTATTTTACAATAGTACTATGGTAGAGCTAGAGATCCTCAAGGGAGAGTTGAGACAAGTTTCCCCTTCTACTGTTTCCCCTTCTACTACCTTTGCGGGTTTCCGGAAACGGAAGTGACGATATTGCAAATTGTATCATTGGTCGAAAAGAGCGTGCTAATTTTAAAAATGTTTGTTTTAAACGCATTTAAAAATGGAACCGCCATTTTGAACCAATGAAACTAACTTTTTATGAACATCCGTTTCCGGAAACCCGCGACCAATCAGAATCCAAGTCAACATGACTCAACTCTCCCTTGAGGATCTCTAGGTAGAGCCTAATACTTTATATGTATATAACGCCCTCCTAAAGTCCCTATAGTAATCGTCTTAGCATCCAAGCCTCTACTTTCCTGTAACCTGTAGACTGTTGTAATTATTCATATTTACTTAATATTCATTCATATTAAATTGTGAATCACAACATAATTATTTTTTGAATAGTTATTAATAAGACTAATGTAAGCATTACAAAAAGTAGTCACATATCCGTGCTCTAATACTGAACTACTGTAATCAATACAACTAAATTTTTCTCAGTGTAAATGATTAGATTATATCCTTATTTTAAGAATAGCATATACTTGGTTTAAGTATAAATTATAGTGCCAAATGGATCACACTCGGAAGAAATTTCGGTACTTTGCGACAACCAAATTTTGTTCAGTCCCAAGCAGTACGTAATATTGAGTGAATGTCACAGTGATATTATACTGTAATATTGGTAATATTGCGGGACAATATTACAGCGAGATTGAGGTGCTATTGAAATGTTTGCCTCAAGGTGATATTACTGGTCGACATTGAGGTAATATTACAGGTTATTATTGAGATAATATTGTGGTAATATTACAAAATAATATTGAGGCAATATGACGGTAATATTACGAGATTATTTTTTCTGAACCATGTTAATATTGAGGTAATATTACACAAAGCTAGTAAAGAAAATTGTAATATTGAGGTGATATTAAAAGCATGGAACTTGTTTTTAAATTTTTTTACAACTGGTTTTAATCACTATTTTTATTAAGAAAAATGTAATCTACATTTTAAAAAAAATACTTATAATATTTAAGATACAAGCGTCACCTGGTTTTACCATTCGATACGTGAATCCTACTTTACCTGCGCCAATGGTAAATAAACTGAAGTCTGTCACTTCTCAAATGTCAAATCTCAAATCTTAATTCATATTCGATTTATCTTTCAAACACAGTCATTTTAATAATTTATTACAACCAAACTTCCACTTTTTACTCTTCTGAACATTTCTTTAAAATTGTATTCTGAGGTTTCAAGCAGAAAAGTGATCTGCAAGACAACAAGCGATGAATAGATAAATGAATATATGTAGGTAAGTCAGGAACAATAAATCAGCTGACGCTTGTCACTTCTCAATTTTTTCGCTTTTACAAAAACTGTCTTTTCGCTTCATTTAAGATATTTTACACTTTATTTCTTTCAAACGTTCACTTTTTACACTTCTGCTTACTTATTTAAAGTCCGATTTCGCTGTTTTAAGGTGCAAGAATTGCAGATAGCTGTTTTGAATTCATCAGAACCCACAAACACGTACACATTACGTCCACGAGTTAATCAAATCTTCTCGACAATTCAAAATGGCTCTCCCGAATTCATTTTTATTTCCTGGGATGTTTATTAGTGAGTAATTACACTTAAATATATATATTCTTTTTTTGTGTATCTTAAATATTATAAGTCTTTTTTTAAATTGTAAATTACATTTTTCATAATAAAAAAAATTATTAAAACCTGTTGTAAAAAATATTTAAAAGGAAATTCCATGTTTATAATATGAACTCAATATTACAATGTTCCTTTATTGCAATTGTGTACACGGAAAAAATAATTTCTTGAATATTACTGAACTTTGTACTTGAGTTTGGGGCAAGGGAGGAAATTTAGTACTAATTCAAACCTAAATATTTTAGGTAAATAATGAACTAGTTCCTGAAAAATTCTTAAAAATTAGATGGAAAATAAAATGTATATTTTGACTTCTTTCGGTCTGATTTTAAACATACCATTTACCTATAGATTGGTGATATAAATTAAATATTTTAAAATCTGAAACAGAAAAATCCTAAGCTGGAATATTCGAACTTGCGACCCCTCACTCTAAAGGCGCCCGCTGTATCCATTAGGCCACTGACGCAGTTACAAGTCTTTACATATACGTTATATGTATACGAGCAACGGCTTGTAGTGCGCTACAAGACAGTGGGCGTGAGGCCACGCCTCCTAATGTATAAAAGTCAGGAACCGGTTCAATAGTATTTACTGAAATATAAAGTGCTGAACCATATTTTAGTTTCTACATTACTGTTTTGGGATTTCTTCTGAATTTTCGTTAATCGTTAATAAAAGCTTATTAAGAATCGTCAAATTTACTCTATTGCCCCAAACTTATAAATAAATTCCGTACTTATTCATGAACATTTTTTTTCCGTGTAATATTACCTTAACATTATCTCAATAATAACCTGTAATATTACATCAATACCCACTGTAATATTACCTCAATGTCGACCGGTAATATCACCTCAATATCGCTGTAATATTGTACCATAATAATATTACAGTATATTATTACTGTAACATTCACTCTATATTACGTGCTGCTTGGGGTAACGAATCCTAGACAGAGGAGGGGGGCGGTAAACATCCGTGTCCCCCACCCCCTGGATACGAGATTTTGTTTGAATCAACCAAAAAAATACATACCGACGCCTCCCTTTGATAAAATGCTTTTTCGAATATCAATTTAATATAATTCTATCTCAAAAACAAATCGGTCCCTCCGAGCAAAAAAAAAACACTAACGTTATACGCCTAAAAACTCCTCTCTGACGTTGGTCGTCTAAAACAACCACTGCGTTCTTTTGGTTAAATGAAATGTCAAAATGTTTCAATTAAAATCAAAACAGCATTTGAAATAGACTAACTTAAATATGCACCCATCTATACAACATTGTATTGAGATTTTTAATTTTTTAAGTTTCTAAAACTTTAGGAATTAGTTTCCTGGAAAAATTGAAAAAACAAAGTGTGGTTTTTAGACATTTATTTTAACAGTGGTTGTTTTAGACAACCAACGTCAGAATGGAGTTTTTAGCCATATAAAACGAGAGTGATTTTTTTTGCTCGGAGGTACCGAAATGCAATATAAAGTGAACTTGGAAATTTTTTCAAAATAATTCACAATCAATTGCCAATTCAAGATAATGCTATGTCAATTTCAGTGTAATAAAATGACAAGTGAATTCACTATACCTATTTTCAATACATATTTATAATCTTATTTAATATTTTTTTATCAATGTGCTCTGAAGCTTTATGTCGGTCTTCTTGGAGCACCTTTTTTAATATCATTTGTACAGATAATCATATACTTAAAATATTTATTAAAATTTTTTCACAAAAAATAATAATTTATTTCTTTCGATCATCAATAAAGCTGTGCATTTAAAGTATTCTTTTTGGATGCACAATTGAGTGCCTGGATCAAATAACTCGACCGACGCTTGACGGCTTTTTTTCAAGCCAGTCGCGCTCTGCAAAAAGTACCCAAACATAAAATTTGAAATTTTAAATTTTGAAACACACCACCTTGTAGAGATTGAAATTGCGCAACTTTTTTGTTTTATAAATTTTTTTATAGGACTACAAGTTTTAAAGATAATAGCCAAAAACAAAAAACAAAAAATTTCTGAATTTAATTTATTTTTAAAACATAACTCGTCATTTCTCGGGCAAATCTTAACGAAATTAAATGAAACTTGGTATGCTTACTCATTTGGATCCAAGGAAGCCTACAAAATGATTAGAAAGGTAAAAAATCTTCATTGTTTAAATATTTTTTAATGTAAATAAAGCACTACTGGTTTACACGTTTTCCCAGCGTCAATGACTTATAACATGGCGATCGTTCTGATCTGGAAATACTTCTCGCGAGGCATTTGCGTATTAGTATTTAATAAAGTTTTCTGGAAAGTTTCAACTAGAATAGATTAAAACTTTAGGAAATACAGTAGTTTTAAAAAAAATGGTCTTTGCGCGTCAGCGCGTCACCGAGAAACTGGCACGGGCATGAATGTACATACGTATAACTTAAGTTTTCCACAATATTTATAATTTAAAAAGAAATAGTTTAATCATTTTCTGATTTCTTAATTTTTCTTACCTTTTTTCAACTAAATCTAACAAGAATAAACTGTTTTATTATTGTCAAAATTCTATTAGAATCTTACCTTTTTTAATTTAGTTTTTACCTCCTTTTATGTTGTTTTATTTATATAAACAGCCAGTCTGTGAAGTGTGGACGGTTTTGTTTACAAACACTTCTAGCTTATTCTCTATAATAAAACGACTACCAACCGCGTCTTTTTTACTATTAGTTTGTTAAATATTTTGTTAACTAAACCTTTTGAAATATTAATGCGTGTTTTTTGACAGTTATGTCAGAAAATAATAATAGTTGTTCGCAAAGTGGGAGAAAAAGGACAAAAAATGAAAGTGCTTGGAAGCAAAACAAAAGAAAAGCAGATAGAAATAAGGTAATTTATAGTGTTTTATTATGAGTATTAAGATTTATTTATTGTCAGTCATTATTTTCTTAACATTAATATATTCATTCATTTAATAATAATCAAATAACGATTAATTTGTGTCAAAATATTCATTTTTTATTATGGGATTAAAGAAAACCCAATATTCTTTTTATTTTAGTTTATTAGTCTAAATAGTGTATTATTTTTAGGCTTCACAGTGACAATGAAGAATATTTTTGGGGAAATATGGGACTGAAGTTACAAAAATAGGGAACCGTGTAGGGTATTTTAAAACCTTCATAAATATAGATTAATTAATTATTTATTCAGTAGAACTTCGATTATTTTATTTAATTAGGACAAAATTGTAGAATAAGCAAAATAAAATTACAAAATATATTTACAAAATTTTCAAATTAATAAAAAAAAGGGTAAATAACTACAAATTGTTGAAAATTATTGAAAAGTAATAAATAATAATTCAAAATTAAAGAAAAGGAATCCAGAACTTTAAAAATAACTGAAAATCCAAGAGAATAATTGAAATAAAATGATGAAAATAATTACAAATTTAGATAAATAATTAAAAAATGTCAAAAATAATAAATTTGTTCAAATAAGTAAAATTTGAGATAAATAATTGAAAGTTTAGAGAATTAATTACAAAATACCGAAACTAATTGAAAATTTGACAAAATTAATTGAAAAATTGAAAAATTCATTAACAATAATTGTTTTAATTAATTGAAATTTGAGATAAATAATTAAAGACTTAGTAAATTAGTTAAAAAATTATTTTAAAAATTTTAATTTGGTAAAAAATTGAAAAATTAAAGAAACCAATTTAAAAATGATGCAAATAACTGAAAATTGAGACAAATAAATTAAAAATGTAGAAAGTGTATGAAAAAATACATTTCAAAATTAAAAAATTGGAGAAAATAATTTCAAAATTATAGAAATAATTAAAGAAAATTAAAGAAAATAAATACAATTTAACAAACTAATAGTAAAAAAGACGCGGTTGGTAGTCGTTTTATTATAGAGAATAAGCTAGAAGTGTTTGTAAACAAAACCGTCCACACTTCACAGACTGGCTGTTTATATAAATAAAACAACATAAAAGGAGGTAAAAACTAAATTAAAAAAGGTAAGATTCTAATAGAATTTTGACAATAATAAAACAGTTTATTCTTGTTAGATTTAGTTGAAAAAAGGTAAGAAAAATTAAGAAATCAGAAAATGATTAAACTATTTCTTTTTAAATTATAAATATTGTGGAAAACTTAAGTTATACGTATGTACATTCATGCCCGTGCCAGTTTCTCGGTGACGCGCTGACGCGCAAAGACCATTTTTTTTAAAACTACTGTATTTCCTAAAGTTTTAATCTATTCTAGTTGAAACTTTCCAGAAAACTTTATTAAATACTAATACGCAAATGCCTCGCGAGAAGTATTTCCAGATCAGAACGATCGCCATGTTATAAGTCATTGACGCTGGGAAAACGTGTAAACCAGTAGTGCTTTATTTACATTAAAAAATATTTAAACAATGAAGATTTTTTACCTTTCTAATCATTTTGTAGGCTTCCTTGGATCCAAATGAGTAAGCATACCAAGTTTCATTTAATTTCGTTAAGATTTGCCCGAGAAATGACGAGTTATGTTTTAAAAATAAATTAAATTCAGAAATTTTTTGTTTTTTGTTTTTGGCTATTATCTTTAAAACTTGTAGTCCTATAAAAAAATTTATAAAACAAAAAAGTTGCGCAATTTCAATCTCTACAAGGTGGTGTGTTTCAAAATTTAAAATTTCGAATTTTATTTTTGGGTACTTTTTGCAGAGCGCGACTGGCTTGAAAAAAAGCCGTCAAGCGTCGGTCGAGTTATTTGATCCAGGCACTCAATTAAACTGTTTAATAGAGTTTTCTCTTAAATTTTTTAGAAAGTAATCATATTTTTTAGAATGATCCACGTACCTACTCAAGTCACAAGAATATATTATAAAATTCATTTTACAGAATTTTAGATAGAATTTTTTTGAGACAAATTTTCAAGTTTCGAATTTATTTTCAATCCAATTTTTTCTTATCAGAATTCTTAGCTCACTGAATTCATATTTGCCAAAATTTTCTTTTTTACAGAATTTATTTTTAAACAACTTTTTATTTAAAAGAATTCGAATTAAATGGGATTTTTTTTATTTAGGCGTGTTATGAATTCTATTAAGTATATCAATTCATGCCTTTACAAATCTGGAAAAATGAAGATTTAGTGAAATAGATATTTTGGCATTTAAAAATTCGACTCACTTAAAATTCTCTTGAGAAATTCTGCTAAATTAAAATTCTGTTAGGCTTATGTTATTTATATTCATAATTTTTCACTAAAAGTCTAATAAAAAATAAAAATCTACTAATCCAAATACAGTAAATCCTCGTTAACACGAACTTGAAGGGACTGAAAATTTAGTTGTTTGTGTTAAAATCATTCGTGTTATCGAGGCATTCATAATAAATGACATACAGTACCCTGATCCATTATTTGTGTACGTCCACATGAAATGGGCCCACTTTGGCACTTTTGGACTTATCTGTATGACCATATTCTTCATTATAAATTTGGAAAATTTTGAGAGGTCTTGGACCCTTTTAGATAAAAAAAGTCACAAAGTTACAAGTCTTCAAAGTTAGAAGTGTCAAAACTGCATTTTAAAAATTAAAAAAAAATTATCTTATGTTTTTAATTTCCATAAAGTTATGATAAACGCATAATTAGTGGTGGGGCATTACATAGTTTGCTTTTCACCATTAAAAAAAAATTCGAAAATCTGAACCTCCTTCAAAAAATGCGAATACTTATCTCGGAAAATAAAATCGACAAAGTGGGCTCTTTTTATGCGGTCGTACACATTTATTATATTTACATACAATTATCAGTTTGAACAACATAGACTTTTAATTGTAAGGAAAACAGATTGTCAGTTTTATTATCTGGACTCTGGAGGGTAAAGGAAGCTATTATTTGAGGATAAACAACAAACCAACCTTCATAGATAATCAAGTTAACACTCTCGATTGACTCACTGCACTGAAAAAAAATAAGACAGAAATTTCTTTTTTAATAAAGTAAAGGCTTAGCCCCTTCACGCCCATGGGACATATATGTCCCACCTACAAAAATCTCAAATGTTCGAAGAAACTTAATATTTTTCATTCAATCTTGGTGCGTTCTCTTCAGGGAGGGTAAAGCTTTAAAAATATGTAGAATCAATTGAGCCTTATTTTTCCTATTGTTTAAAAAAATCTATAAATAATTGTTAAAATTTACGAATTTTTAAAACATTTTAGATTCCCCTGAAATTTGTTGCCAGGGGGTTTTTGGGGTCACTGATTACGAATCCGGTGTTAGTTTTTAAAAATACAAAATGGCGGATCCAATATGGCGGACAAAAAATTGAAAAATCCTTTAGATTTGCCTAAAATTGGTTACTCGGGGTTTTTTAAACTTTTTTAAGCGAATCTAAAGGAGTTGTCAATTTTCGTGCGCCATATTGGATCCGCCATTTTGTATTTATAAAAACTAACACCGAATTTGTAATCAGCGAAGCGAACCCAAGAACCTCCGACTAATCAATTTTAAGCGATTTTAAACAATCCTTAAAAATTCGTCCGCCATATTGGATCTGTCATTTTGAATTTTTTGAAAATTAACACTGGATTCGTATTTACCGACCCCAAAAACTATAAGAACCACTTTATACTTTTGTTTTTCTAATTGCTCAATTTTGCCTGGGTGTGAAAGGGTTAAATAGCTGTATTCAGAACAGTTGAAATCAATGTTTGGTAATATCCCGAACACAGCTATTTAAGCCGTCACTGTTTTAAAAAAGCAATTTCTGACTTCTTTTTTTTTCAGTATGTGTCAGTTTGAGCTATAAAAATTTTGACACTCTAAATTTAACTCTCCAGTTTTCTCAATATAGGCTTGAAATAATCTTTTATACTTTTTTGTTGACTTAAAGGTTTTAAACTATCTCTACTCAAAACCTATTTTTTCCAAACTTTCTACAAATCAAGTAGAAACCTCAGTGGTATAGCTGCATATTTTTCCATAACATAACCAATTTTCATGTTAACCGAGTTAAGTACGAAAAGAGGACCGCATAAACTGTTCGAGTATCGTGTTAACCGCGAAACGCTCAATGTATTTTACATACATGTCTCTTGACATTTCATTCCGAATAAATCCTTTTTTTGATTCCAACTGAATCTGTTTAGAATTGAAATTGATTAATTCAAAATGTAAAATACAGTATAGATCCCTTTATCCGGACTAATGGATGCAGGCACTTATTCGGATAATCGAAAAAAGTACGAAATAAACGAACTTTCGATTTATAATTTTAGGTATTTTATTTCAAAAGATTTACATAAACATTTTCTTAAAATCACTAAAAAACATTTAAAAAAACAGCTGCCAAGTTGTATCTCAAGTATTTATTTGGTGTGAGTAATTTTTGGTATTAATTTTTGAAAACGTTGCTTCCTCATAGAGATTACTACACTGAGAAAATAAGTTGACTAAATACAACCAATTTTTGATTAAATTTAGCAGAGAGAGGTTGTTGATATAGCACCTGCAAAGCACTTAATTGATTTTAGCAGAGCATATGCTCCGGTATCCTAGAAGTTTGATTGTCATCGCCGGTGTTTTGTTTGTTTTGTCCCGAGGAACCCTAACCTAGAAATAAAGCTGCTTGGCTAGAGGCTTATTTTCTCAGTGTACAAACATCACTAAGTTTTAATTAATAACTCGCTAAAAAATATTAAATAGGCCAATTGATTTGTTTTTGAATTGTCTTTAAAACGAGCAAAAATTATTCTTAATAAAACTTATATATAAAAAGCAAAGAAACATAAAAAAATTAAGATAAGTAATTTTTACAAGGCTCTTTGCGGTATTTTATTGAAAATTAAATTTTTTACTACATGTTTCGACTTTCTTTAAGTCCACTTCAGGTTAAGATTAAGAGAGATTTATATCAGATAATTAAAAGCTTTAAAAAGATCAATTGTATCTGGAAATAACTTAACATCCACATATGATTTCTCCCAAAAAAAAGTTTAATTTAACTTAACATCCAGATATGATTTATCTTTTTAAAGCTTTTTATTATCCGATATAAATTTCTCTTAATACCTGAAGAGGACTTAAAGAAAGTCGAAACATGTAGAAAAAAATTTAATTTTTGATAAAATACCGCAAAAGGCCTTGTAAAAATTACTTATCAAAATTGTATATATGGGTCATTCTCTCAAAAATAACAATTTCAGAATTAAGATTTTACGTGAAAAAATATTTGTAAAAATCTTATATTACCAGTCCTATGTCAAGACATGGACCTAAATAAAACCATCAAATACTTTTTTATAATGTTTATGAATATTTTAAAATATACCTATAAAAATACTTACTGGCGGTCAGGAAGTGGAGTCTATCACTGAAAAAACAAAATTCTTATTCTAAGAAACATAACTTAAATAGCAGCCATGATTATTTACCACTTAAATGAAGTGGGAAATTTTCTTACAATAAGAGAATTCTTCTTATTGTAAGAATATTTCCCACTTAATTTAAGTGGGAAATAATCATGGCTGCTATTTAAGTTATGTTTCTTAGAATAAGAATATCGTTTTTTCAGTGATGTCTGTTCCAAAATATACTGATTCATTCGATTCTAATATTAAAAGAATAAATTTTACTAACATTCAATTAATGGTATTTGCTACATTTCAGTTAGTGAAGTGGAGTTTTCTTTGTGTCGACGACCACAATTAAATTGAAAAAAATATACTGATACGGGTTACTTTCTTTTCTTTGATCCTAATTCGCAGTGACCTTAACTGCACAAATACTATAAATATTGTTTACCTGTTCATTGTTATCTAACAAATTTTAATTTCATTTAATACTCATATTTGTGACCGGTCACGCAGTGGAGTTTACTATGGTGCACAAAAATAAATTAATCCTAGGAAATAATATTGCGAATATTTTACTGTATTTCTTCAAGGACCAATGAAAACACAAAATAGTTAGTAGATATTGCTAGACAAAGTATATAATTATATTGTAGAATAAAAGTAATATCTTTTGTTTAAATAAAATACCCTTCGTGCACGGTCACGAAGTGGAGTTTTTACACCATGTGAACATGAATATTTCCGATAATTTGAAATTCTTCTTCTCTTTCTCGTGTAATTTAATTGAGGGACGTTGAATACTATCGTATGGCCGGCACAATTTTTATAAATTAAAATTATTTTTTAGAAAAAGTGACGTGAACGTGTCATTTGTCCTTTTTGAGAGAATTACCCATATGCGGATGTACAAATTTTATAATAAAAAAATTAATTTTTTTAAACATTTTCAATTTTTGTAACCTTGATAACTCGGAAGAGTAGAATTGCACTAGAAGGTTCGCAAACAAATCATCATTCGATGTGTTTTTTAATGACCCATATAATAATGAAAATATATCGAAGCTTGTAATAAAGCATAAAAATAAAATAATTAAAAAACAAGATTGTCAAAATTTTCGATTTTTAAAATACTAATGACTTTGGATTAAATCATCAATCGATGCGTTTTCAAAAAATAGAACGAATGAAATACTTACATTTTAATTTTTTTTTAAATATACAATTTTGCAAAAAAACGATTTTTTCAACATTTTTAAATGCAAAAAAAAATAGTTAGAATTGATTGATCGGGTTCAAACGTATATCATAATTTGTCCCCCTTACAGATCTATAATTTCGTAAAAAAAAGATAGTTCTATGTATATGTATTATAGTTTTCGCGATATTGTGCCAAACGTAATGTGGACAATTGGACATACACACACACACATACACACGGACATTTTTTTAAAAATTCGTTTTCGACATCCTGAGGTCGAAATATGTCGAGATATGTCAAAAATCTCAATCGATAACTTAAGGGTAAAACACACTGAGAAACATATTTTCTTGATTTAAATATAAGTATTTGTTTGAATGATTTTGGTTGAATGAATAATGTTTTCAAGTTTAATTTCAATATATTAGAAATATCTGAAGTTTTGATTGAAATATATTTTATGTTTGAAGATAATTTTCTGTTTGTTTGATTAGAAACTAAATTTTATTTAAATTAAACCAAATTTGTGTTTTAAGTCTTCATACTTAAAAGAAATATATTTTATGTTTGATTCAAACATATTGAATGCGCAGAGGTCTTTGCGCATTCAATATGGCGTCGTTACTGTTCTGACGTTAGTTTACTTTTTCTGCAAGACATGTACGCGTCGTTTCTACTAGTTACGTGTGTTTGTCGCTTTTTTGGAAAAACATGTATACAATCGTGGTTTTGTTTTTATTAAAGTGATTTCTTAAAAGTGTAAGTGTTATCATTTTCTCGAAAAATTGAGATATATCTGAAGTGATTAAGACTTTTGTGCACAATTAGGTTTACTAAAGATATTGTTTCTTTTGTGTATTTGTCTTCAAAATTAGACTAATTCAAAGTTCCACATTTTCAGAATTGTGTACAGTTATAATGAAAAGTGCAATTTTCTTCGGTTTTTATAGTTTATATGTAAACACTTAAAGTAATCTCAAATATAAAGGATGCTTTATATAAAAGCAAGAAACAAAAATTAAACTATCGCGGAACATATTTTGTGTTTAAAATAAACAAATTTTGTGTTAAAATAAAAAGAATAATATGATAAGGATAAAAATTTCTTTTATTTAAAATAAAATTTACATCGTTTAAAATGAAAAATTATATGTGTCGATTCAGGGTGAAAGGGACATTAGCTGCAAAACATTCGATTTCTAATTTTTATTATGAATTGATAGAATTTGAGTTGCTCTTTCACATACAGTAATCAAAACTTGTTTATGTTTATTAGTTTTTCTGTTATTCTCGATGAAACATAGACATAACCTAAAAATAATATAGGCAGGCACAAGTTCAAACTCCCGTCCTGTGAAATTAAAACATTTGATTTTTAATTGTTATTATGAATCGATAGAATTTGAGTTGCTTTTTAACATACATAAATCAAAACTTGTTTATGCCTATTAGTTTTTGTGTTATTAGAGGTGAAACATAGGCATAAACTAACAGTAACATAGGGAGGCTCAACTTCAAACGCCCGTACGCGTAAAACTCAGTTCTGCAGCTAAGGTCCCTTTCACCCTGAATCGACACATATTTTGTTTAAAATAAATGAAATTTTTGTTTGAATCAAACAAAAAATATGTTTAAATCAAACATAAATGATCAACCGCTAAATTTGTTCAAATCAAACTTAATTATGTTTGACTGTAGAACAAAGTGAAATTAAGTTTAAATCAAACATATTATGTTTGATTCAAACAAAATTTTTTCTCAGTGCAGTACTTCCTCTATGAGGAAGCAAAATATTTCAAATTTGTCCGGATACTGGAAAATCCGGATAATAGAGGTCTGGATAATGCACGGAAAGTCTTTTGATTTTAATACTTAATATTATAGTATTTATTTTTACAAAATTTCGATAGGAAGCAAGGATATAACGTTATATAACGGAAAAATAATTCAATAATAATTACTGAAGATCTCGAGAGCGATGGGTATGAGAAAAAATCGTGAGATTTTACTAGCAATTCTTTGAAAATCTCCCGAACAATTATTCTAGAAGAATTAGAATTAATTTCAAGAAAACTTCTCTAACTGTTCTAAGATTTTACAGTAGTACTTCAGAAATTAAAAAATTTTCTAATTTGAGAAAAAAGTTTTCCTCTATGAGTATTCGAACTCAGTTTCTCGAGACGACAAAATCTCCGCTTTGTCCAACTGAGTTACGTACGCGGTTGAATTGTTATTGAAGAGTGAAAACATACTTGGGTGAAACAAGCGCTACACTGAGAAAATAAGTTGACTAAAAATAACCAATTATTGATTAAATGTAGCCGAGAGAGGTTGTTAACATAGCACCTGCAGAGCACGTTTTTTATTGTAGCCCAATAAAGGCCCAATAAAGTTAACTTTCCAGTTCGGTTGTGATCGCTGGTATCTTGTTTGTTTTGTTCTGAGTATCTTTAATCTACAAATTGGCTAGAGGCTTATTTTCTCAGTTTTTATAGCGCTTCGCCACTGTACTGCGTTTTCCCGAAATCTTTGGTAACTGTCCAGATTCCAGCAGTAGAGATCTTCGAATTGCGCCTAATGAAAAATTAATTCGGAGACTTTGTACAAATACTTGAAAAAATTCGAGGATGTTTATTGTACTCTTCTGCAGATATTGCCGAAACAAATCTCATATCCACCGTTTTTGAATAATTCAAGAATTTCTACAAAGTTATTTTTTTCCGTATATTTTTAGAATTTACAATTTTCATAATTATTATTTTAATATAGGTTACCTGTAAATGAAGACATTTTCTTATATATATTACAACTTTTGAGAAAAATCACAATTTTCCTTTTGTGAACAATAGTTGTAGTTTTACATCCGACAAATTCAAAAATCACTTAAAACTTTTTTCATGTAAAAACATGTAACATGTTTATATTGAATAAAACTATCACGTGTAAAGTTTTTATTGTGTTATTTTTCATCCACTTTACCGTAACTTAACGATTTAATTGTTTTTTTTTAAAGAAAAATTATATTATCCGAATAAGCAAACCACGCAACAGTGACAACGCGCACAACAATTAAACTGGCATGCAGTGCCGGCCTTAGCTGTCTTTGCGCCCTTGCACTGAGAAAATAAGTTGACTAAATATAACCAATTTTGTAATTAAATTTAGCAGAGAGAGGTTGTTGATATAGCACCTGCAAAGCGCTTTGTTTATTATTAGCAGATTGAATGCTACTGTTAACCTTGAAGTTTGGTTGTGATCGCCAGTATCTTGTGTGTTTTGTTCAGAGTCCCTTAACCTAGAAATTGGCTAGAAGCTTATTTTCTCAGTGTGTGCGAGAATTTGTACGGTGCCTTTTTTAATAGTGTTTTCCTTCTTGTTATCAGTTTTTAGTTTTTGTTCTTTTTTTTTTTAAGTTATCAAATTTTTCTACAAGCGCCCCATTGAAAACCATGGCGTCCCCCAAAAACTCAGCACCCTTGTGCGGCCGCACAGGCGCGCACTACCCTAAAGCCAGCACTGCTAGCATGGCCACCAGTTTTCATATAGTCAATAGGACCAAGCATTATTTCGAAATAATTATAATCTTTTTAAATTTAAGACGTTCAAGTTGAACTTATTTTATTGTTGATTTCTATTGAATATACATAATTATGTGACCGCGTCTGAGAAAAAGATGCTCATGACCAAACAAATCGTTGTTTTGTTTTTGACGGTTTTATGTATTTTAAGGTCTAAAAAATGTAATACGACTAGTTCCGGTCGAAAATTTTTTTTTTGTCATAAGCATCTTTTTCTCAGACGCGGTCACATATAGTAATATTCATAACTTGTTTTTGTATGTTTTTTTAAAAACTATTACTTAATAAAAATTAAATAATTAAATTAGTTATTTTTTTTAGATTATTCTTGTAGTCCTGTATAGTAATAAAATACCATTTTTACTGTTATATCCTGATTTACCATCGAAATTTTGTAAAAATACATATTATAATGTTAACTATTAAAATTAAAAGTTCTTCCGAATGGGGTCACTACTGTAACAGGATTCAAAAGAATACAAATTTAGCTTCGGAATTTGTAAAGTATTTTTTACTGAAAAAGTTGATTTTTGTCGTTAGAACTTTTTCAGCCGGAGTCACTTGTATAGTAATGTTCTACAGTCTCTGTTGTAATAATTGTTTCCTCCATTATTAATAATAACAGCGATTTTTGGAAATAGCGGGTAAGAGGGAAGAGAAAATTCTTTAAGTACCGTCAAGCGGGGCTATTTTGTGCATAAAACTAATTTGAAATTAAAACACTAAAATTTCACAAAAATTAAAATTTACAAAAAAGTTATTTTTTTAAGAAAATCTTACTTAATAATCTTAATATAACTTCTACTACACTTCTTGAGTTATTTTAAGAGAAAAAATTTCAAAATTAACTTTAATAGCATGTAATTATTGTTACTTTTTTGAGGTAGTTATGACATCGCGTGTAAAATTTAAATTTAAGGCTTATTTCTCGTCTTTTATAACAAAACTAAGAAAAAAATGTTTCAAAACGAAAAATTAGAGTTTTTTTTTACTAACCACAAAACAAATTTTTCAAAAAAAACTTGATTTTAGAGAATGCAAATCCTGATTCTTAAAATATGCAATATAAAGTTAGCGCATCACGTATATATACACCATAACAACTAAATTGTCAACAAGTATTATATTAATACTTTTAGAAACACTTTTAAACTTCCGGAGATCTGAACAAAATTTAGAGAACTTTGAAAATTTTAGCTTGATTTTCACGACTTTACAATTTTTTTCTGATTTTAGGACAAAAAGTTTATAGAAAAGTAAGGTAACTGAATATATATTTTTGAAAAAAGCTTTAATAAAAAGATGCTATATAGACATTCTTTGTTAAAAGAATTGTCTATTAAATCAACTACGAGAGCCAACGAAAGTAAGTAGTTTCGAATGAAGGAGTATACTTTGCACCTGGAAAATTAGAAGACATTTCTACTATGTTTCTAAACTTTCGTTCGATTTTTTTGGGACAGCATTTCCCTTCAGGTATGAACAACTTCATACCTGAGAAACATTCGTTCCGTCGGCTCTGCTTACATTATAATTGTTGAATTCTTGAAAGACATTATTATAGTTGTTACTATTATTGCTTCCACATAGAGGAAGTACTATTATTTGTAATAATTAAAATTAGTAGTTTATGCTTACTTGTTACTAAAATTACGAAAATATCAAAAGATATTAAAATATGAAAAATAATTGTATTCAAAGAATAACAGAAAATATTTTTAAAAATATCATCAAGCAATTCTCACCAAAATTGCAATGTGGTTTTTATTTAGGATGATTTTTTGCTTGATGTAAATGTATGTACATACCATAATTATAAAAGAATTAACCATTTCTAAAATTGCACGTACCTCAAATTATTTTATTAACTCCTTTGTTTTCATATTGCTACAATTCAAGGAAAAATGTGATACTTCTTATCCCAAAAAACTCTAACTTTTAAAATATTGGAAAAGAAATGGATCCAATAACGAGGTCTTGTAAAGTTGACTAATTATCAAGGATGAAATTTCTTGATTATTATAGCACATATAGATTTCTGGTAATGTTCTTATATTCAAATCGATACTTAAGATATTTGTAAAAAGAAAAAATTTCGAAGTGAAAGTAATGTATGATATAAATAACCGAATTTTATAAAAAAATATATTTAAACACACATAGTATATGTATGCATATGTATAAACTCGTCAACTACTGCAGGCACGACTGTATAGAACTATAGATTGAGTTGTGACGGCTCAGGAGTCGAAGGCCTCGTACACGTACACTAACCGCTGGCCCCTACCATCCACCCGCAGGGGTCCAGCACACCCCAACCTGTGCTGTAGTCCATGCCTGATTGAGATACCAGCCTGCCTGCCAAACACTACCTTCTTTCGCTTCGCCATGCTTCTACCAGCCTCCAGATCCCTTCACTTAGAGGGGTCCCATGGTTCTCAACTTTACTTTCGTAACGTTATTTCTATTAAAATACATGGAACATAACTCTTCCTTCGTACATACGTCACTATTTCAACAATGATATTTTAAACATTTTTAAATATTTTTTCATACATAAAAATAAAACTAGATACTTTTTTGCACTTTCGCATTTTACTTAACAAAAACTAGTATTACTTTCTTAAACAATGTATTTTATGATACTTCTTAAAAACGTTTTATCTTTTTTAAAATTGAATAATATTCAATAACGTTCTAAATTCATAAAGTTTATTAAAATGATTTACTGTGAAAAAGATAATATTCTGTGACTTTTTGATGCAAAACCATAATTAAATAGATGCTTTTAGTCATCATAGCGAAATATGAACTAAGACAGCTAAAAGTTCGCTGTGGTAGTTAACATTATAGATGGGTCTTTACATGTCAAAAAAAAAGTATATCTTCAAGTGGTCCTTCAATTTTAGTTCTATTTAGCAAAATTATAGTTTTATACTAGAGGTAATTCGACCCCAAAGAATTTGTCAAAATATTGAAAATTGTGAGAGTTATAGCAGTTTTAATTTTGATGCACTGAGAAAAAAGAATAATTAAATTTACCTGGAGGAGTGTCAAACGTGACAATATTTCAATGTCAACTATAGGACAGCACTCTATTGTATGAAGGTTATTATCTTCAGAGTGTCAAATATGTTTTACACTCCAGTAGGGTAAATTACAATGTTTTACAGGGTTAACTTATTTTTTTTAAAAAGAATGCTGTTTTTAGGAAGCATTTATTTAAAATTTTCAAAACAGTTAATTTAAGTGGGAAAAATAATTATTCACAACAAATTTTTATATTTTTAAATGATTAACTCATGATTGTCTTATATTTTGTATTAACTTTTTGCAAATAATTAAAAAAGTTTAATAAAATTTATACTATCTTTGCAGCAAAGATTAAATCCCTTTTAGATAGAAAAAATAATTCAAATATTCCAAAATATTGTATTTACGTGATGCAATGTTATTCAGTTTTAAAACCGATAGTTTAATAATTATTTGAATCAATTTTTAATACAAACGTTACCCTTATATTTACCCTCTATACATTTTGTGTGCATATCTGTATTCCAGAACCTAAAAAAAACCTATCTAAAAATAAAATAATATAAAATGTTAAAAAAAAAAATAGAATTCTTTTAAATTACAGAAAGCATAATGTAATTAAAAACATCAGGGTCTTCGAAATCAATGAGAATCCTGTTGATATAATTTCATCACTTAGGACTTAGGAGGTTAATAATAACCAAGTTATTTGTTTACTCATTAATAACCACATTAAGAAAAAATTTTAACCCATAGCAAACTGACAAATTGTATTTATCGTTATTCATTTATTATTGAAAATTCGGTTACATTCGCATATTATATAATTGAACATCCAACTCGTCAGCTTGACTCTCCGGAGTGTAAGAGAAATTATGAACTATGGGTCATGTTTACAAAATAAAAAATATAGTAGAGTGTAAGAGCTATTATATGCAGTGTCTGATTAATAAAATAAGTTTTTAACCATGAGAATTTAACACTCCAGTTTTCTCAGTGTGGTACTTATTTTTCATTTATCTATAACTTCATTATTATTAAACCGATTTTAATAAATCCAACGCCAATTATCAGGGAATACTGTGTATTTTATGTTAATTGTAGACCGAACATTTAATTTTTTAATTTGAACCAGAAAAAAGTGAAAATAAAAATTTATTTGCATTTTTGATCAATTTCGACCCTTTTTACTTTATTTATTAAAACACAATATTATTCCTTATTCTTTCATCTTTAGTTTAAAAAAAAGAAAATCTTGGAGAACTCACTGAAAAAAATACTGTGATGAGATTAGACATTTGAGTATGGTTGACAGGTTATGTAGGAGTTTGACATAATGCATCGGTGCGCCACTGTCCATTTTACCTACACTGAAAAAAAAGATAAAGTAACTTCTACTATTTAAAAGTATAACCTAAACTGACCAAAATTTCTGCGCATATCTGGCAATTTTTACAATTTCCGAAGTAAGTTTTAATTATTTTACTAAAAGTTACTTCAGAAATAGTAAAATTTTCTCCGGAAATAGTAAAAACTGC
Source organism: Ganaspis brasiliensis (assembly GCA_037103525.1). Taxonomy (NCBI): domain Eukaryota; kingdom Metazoa; phylum Arthropoda; class Insecta; order Hymenoptera; family Figitidae; genus Ganaspis; species Ganaspis brasiliensis. The sequence goes on from JAZKLR010000782.1 coordinate 112,431, forward strand.
TTGACCTGCGCAGAAATTCCAGTCAGTTTAGGTTTTACTTTTAAATAGTAAAAGTTACTTAATATAAGAATTCCGTTTTCTCAGTGTAACCTTACAATATGACTCGCAGTTTCACACAGCCGTATGGCTAAAACACCAATACGTATGGCGGTTCCCAAAACAGCAATAAAATATTGCCAATCTGCCCATAATTATCGCAGTTCCACGGAAATATTTTTTTCAGTGTTGATTAGATTCTGAGATATCAGCATTTTTAGAAGATTAAATTCCTTTAATTTATAGAGAAACAGTGTTGAAGTTTGCATCACTTTCATTTGTTTTTTATTAAAATATTTTTTGAATTTTTTAAAAATATTAATGAGATTATAAGGTAAAATCATATAAAGGGAACGATATCTCAAGACCTAATAAAGTCTCCAAAAATTTTTTTTTTAAATTGAAGGTGAAAAAGTAAGGAATTATGTTGTGTTTTAAAAAATACATTAAACAGAAACGAAGTTGATCTAAAATGTAAATAAATATTTCCTTTTATTTTTTTTTCTCTCCGAATTAAGACATTTAATTTGCGGTCTACAATTTGCATAAGATATACAATATTCCCTAATAACTAATTAGCGTTGGATTTATTAAAAATGGTTTAATAATAGTCAAGTTATAGACAAATAAAAAATAAGTAACATTAGGGCTGTGCACGATACGATACGATACGATACGATATTTGACAGAGTCTCGTCTCGGTATCGCCTTCATAATTGGGGCCTCGTCTAGTCTCGATCTTAAAAACATCGAAAAAATAAAACATAGTAATTGCAGAATACAATTGTTAACTTATTTATTATAAAAAGATAGGTTTTTCAAATCAGCTGTTAATTGTTAAAAACGTCTTGGGTCTTGTTGATTTAATAGTGTCGCTGTGGCTTACAAATTCTCAGCTAAATAAGATTAAAAATAAGATGTTGTTTAAAATGTGGAGCTGACAAGCAGAAAAGTTAACAATAAGTGAAATGTTGGACAATACTTTTAAACCGATACTTCACATTCTTCTTCGACAACCTCGAACCTCGAACCTCGAACTTCATCTAAGAAATGATTTTTGGTATTAAATTATCAGTTGAAGAATCTTGTTAAAAAAAGATCAATAATCTACATTTTCAGTTCAAGTTCAGTTCAAGTTCAAGTTTCAGTTTCATTTTTAATCTTTTTTTATAACTTAATTGAATATTTTTGAAAAAAGTTTAGTCGAATTATACATTATTTAGCTTTTAAAAATAGATATCTATATCTAATATCCGTAGTAAAGAAGTTCATAATTACAGTTACTATACCCTATTGCGGTTTCGGCGAGAGTCTCGCCGAGATTCGCTTTTCTCGTGGTATCGTCTCGGTATCGTCTCAGAAATTTTTTTGCGGTATCGTCTCGATATCGTCTCGAAAAACGAGACGATACCGTGTCCTAAGTACGATGCACAGCCCTAAGTAACATGAAAATGCAAACTGCTATATTCCTATAACTATCACAATTTTTAATATTTTGATTATTTTTTTACTATTTAATTTTAATATTTAAAAAATGCTTTGGGGTCGAGTTACTTGTAATATAAAAATATAATTTTTTTCAATCCTGTGCGTAGAATTTTCTTTTTTCTGGGGAGGGGGGGGGGGGGGGTAAAAATAAATTACATACTCTCTAAATTTCTTGGAGTGAGTTTTCACTCCACTAAGAGTGGAAATTGAGCCACACCAATCAGAGTGAAAGACTCACTCTAAAAAAGTAAGTTCTCACTCTTAAAAAGTGAACTTTCACTCCAATTTTAGTAGAAATTTACTCCAAAATTAGAGTGAGAGTTCACTTTTTGCTTGGAGTGAGATATCACTCTTTTAGAGTGGGTTTCTCACTCTTGATTGGAGTGGCTTAATTTTCACACTTAGAGAAGAACTCACTCCACGAAATTTAGAGAGTAAAAACCTGGTTTTTTATAATAAATAATTTTTTAATCATTTTGCTGAATAACACTACAAAGGAGACCACTTCACTGTAAAAACAGGTGTCTTAGGGGTGTCTTATTTTAAGACATAAGACATTTAGAAAACGTCTTACATTAATTTCAAGCTATTTCATTGGTTAATAATTTTGAACAACGTACTCTCATTGGTTGAAATTATGACACCCAAAAATGTCTTAAAAATGACCACATAAATGTCTTAAAATAAGACACCTGTTTTTACAGTGTTTTATTTACTTTTCTTGACGTATAAAGACCTCTGCAACTTCGATTAAAATTAAATGCTATTAAGAAAAAATATACTTTTATACTATAGGTAATTCGACTTCAAGGGATTTTTAAAAATATTGAAAATAAGGAGAGTTATAGAAATCTAAAATTTGATGGTACTTATTTTTCATTTATCAATAATTTGATTATTATTAAACCGAACTTAACAATCAAACCTCAATTATAATACCGAATATTGTAGGGGAGTGGGCCCCAAGATGGACATTTCGTATAAAATTTTTGTTAAAGGTGACAGCGTCTTATGCTTTTTGTCATTTTTGTTGTTTGTATAGACGAAGATTTTGATGCACATTTGAAGAAAAAAAACCAGTTGGTTTTTCTTCTACACATGCCACGTAATTTTGTGTCTAAAAAAGTTTTGTAACAGTTTTTTCTTAAGTTTGTAAAATTACTTAACTTTATGATTTAGAATGAGTACATACTTAACGTTACACTGAGAGAAAATTTTTCTTGTGCCAATGCAAAAATGCATTAGATCAAGTATGAATTATGCTTATAATCGGTCCTAGTATAAAATATTATAAACTTAAGAATTTGAGGTTATGTTAAACTGTTTTGCGCATGACAGAAGCAGACGAAAGTTTACGCCAAATATCTTATTCTTGGAACAAACATAAAAACGATTTCTTTCAATGCAATCAATACAAACATAATTTTATTCTTATCAAAAGAAATCTTTTTTCTCAGTGTATAATATTCTTTTTTTATCGTATAATAATGTCCTAAAATGATTTTACTAATTCAGTGTTCGCATATATATTTTAATCCCCATGGGGATTAAAAAATGGTGTCATGTATCCTAAGATGGACATGCCTCAAATCTCAATGTATTTATTTGCATATTTTGGATTTTACACTTTTTTTAATAATTTTTTGAGCCAATTAATTAAAATTTTTTATTTTCCAGCATAAAATGTGATTTTATCGTTAGAGAATTTGATATATCGATATTTTTCAATATTTTATTACTTTTTACTGTTAAGCTATTAAAGTGAAGTTTTTAGAAATGTTATTTCTTGATAAATTCCGTAAAACGATTAAAAATTAGTTTAAAAATTGTTACACGATGTTAATTTTTTTACTTACTACAATTTTCAGAGACTTTTAAGAAGGTGTCCATCTGGGGCGACTTTTTTTAGACCGAAAATTTTAACAATTAGAAAAAACTCTTTAAAAAATGTTTATGTTCAAAATAAAATTTTATCTTTGTGTCCATAAGTTACCTTATAAATTGTACTTTCATCCAGTACAAAAAATTTTAATATATTTTGTTCGGTTTGGATTCTACAGCAATAAGACGAAAGTGTGTCCAACTTGGGGTCCTCACTGCAAAAACATGGTGTCTTATACTTTTGGTGTGTAAGACACGAAAAATGTCTTAATTTAAGACATTTTTGAACAATTTAAGACACCTGTTTTTGCGGTGTTCTTCCCTATATTTTATGTCAATTGTAGAGCAAAAATTAAATTTTTTAATATAAAAAAAAAAAAAAATATTTATTAACTTTTTAATCAATTTCATTTCTGTTTCATTTGTTTTTTAAAACACAATTATTTATTAAAATTTTATTAAAAATACTTTACTTTTTCATCTTTAATTTAAAAAAAAATAATTTTGGAGACTTTATTAGATCTTGAAGTATCGTTCCCTTTTTATGATTTTACCTTATAATCTCATGAATAAAGAGTCAAAAAATATTTTAATAAAAAACAAATGAATGTTATACAAACTTCAAAACTGCAGGCCTCATACTCAGTTTTGCAATGAAAACTAGTGTCAAAAGTGGCATAAACTGTTTAAAAAGGTGGCAAAATAGTTGCATATTTTTGTTAACAAATATATATATAAATTTATTTATTTATTTAATCTTATGGTTGTAAAAATAACAAAAATTAATAATATTACTGTTTTTATTTTATAAAATATATTAAAAATACATTAAATTAAAAAAATATGAAATACTTCATTTACAAAAGTTCTTGAATAGTAATATTTTTCTTCTCTACTTTAACTGGACTAATGGAAACATTACACTGAAAAAAAAAATTATTTGACTCAATTAATTCAAATTATTTGACAAATATTTACTTCGTTCAAATATTTTTTAGTTGGATTTAAAAAATATGTATTTGATTCAAATAACTTGAATTATTTGAATCACGTTTATTTAAACCAAATAAATCTTCTTTGGATCAAGTAAATAATTAATTTAATCTAATAAACGAATACATTTAATACAAATGCTAAATTATTTGAAACTATTCATTTATTTATTTCACTCAAGTATTTGGGTTTTTGGACACAAATAAAAATTATTTGCCACAATTAATTTATTTTATGGATTAAAGTAAACCGAATTATTAAATATAAATAATGTATTATTTAATGCTAATATATTATTTTATAAAAACAAATAAAAAGTATTTCAGTCAAATAAATAATTGGTTGAAACGAAATTTGTGAATTATTTAAAACTATTCATTTAATTATTTCACTCAAGTATTTGGGTTTTTGAGACAAATAAAAATTATTTGACACAATTAATTTATTTTATGGATTAAAGTAAACCAAATTATTTAATATAAATAATATATTATTTCATGCTAATATATTATTTTATAAAAACAAATAAAAAGTATTTCCGTCAAATAAATAATTTATTGTAACGAAATTTGTGAGTTATTTAAAACTATTTATTTATTTATTTCACTCAAATATTTGAGTTTTTAACGTTAATAAAAATTATTGAACACAATTAAATTATGTTATGAGTCATAGTAAATCAAATAATTTAATGCTAATATTTTCTTTTTTAAAAACAAATAAAAAGTATTTGGAACAAGTAAATAATTTATTGTAACTTATGTGTGAGGCTAAATAGGTGTTTTTGTAATTGAGTCAAATTTTCTGAACTGGGCCACCTAAAACTGACTTTTCAAATTTGCTTTACTTCTATACATAATTTATTACAGCCAGGTGGTACAAAAACATTCCTGGAAAGCTTTTTTAAAAATTTTAATTTTTCAATTAGTTATAAACAATTAAAGTTTAAAGCACCTTTTTACGAAATTGTCAATTGCTCAGCTGTTTTTTTAAAATTGAATAATATTTGGTAGAGACATAAAAAAATAGTGCCTCTATTAATCACGAGCAGAATTTTAAAAATTCGTAATTATTTATGCAAAATAAATTGTTAATTAAAAAAAATTCAAAAACAGCAGAAATCTGTGTTTTCTGCACTTTAATTTAAAAAAAAAAAAATTTTAGTACTTTTGAAAATTGAGCAAATGGCGTAACTTTAAAGAGCGGCGTCCAAACATCCGAACTGCCGCGGCCGCTGCGCTGGCGCTGCCGCCACAGTGGGGCAAAAAAAGCGTCCGTGAAAAAATTAACATAGGGCCCAGAAATATTAACCGATTTAGATGTATTTTTTTAAAATTAAAGGTAACAAAATTCTGCATACCACCCCTTATTTTACTTTTTGAAAAATAGTTGTTTTCATTTATTTATTAAATGTTAAACATGAAAAAAAATGTTTTCTTATTAAAACCAGTTTAATTTTTTATTAAACGCATAATTTATATCAACAAGAACAACATTTTTTGAAGTAATTATTTTAGAACAACTTCTAATAATAAGCTGATTGTTTAAAAAATGTTTGTATAAGTTATAAACTAGACAATCTTATGAACAATGCATTTTCTAAATATCGTTATAAAGAAGTTAATAACATTATTTCTACATTTTTCTCATGATTAACGAGATAAAAAGTTATTTTTGATTTAAATAATTTTTAGGTTTATTATTGTTGAAACAAACATTAATTAACAAACTACTTTTACTTTTTTTTTTATTTAATTGACAAATTTCTTGTATACATTTAAAGTCGTTTTAGTATTTATTTCTTTCGATACTAAATTAATTTCATAATTTTTTGTAAAATTTAAGAACTATTCTTTATTTTTATTTTTATTATGAATTTTATAAAGAATTTTTATATTTTATTTATCTTTTTGTTTTATATGTTTTGAATAATTAATATACATGCTCTCTAAATCTGAGTTAGTTAAAAATAACTAATTTGAAAGAAAAAACTCAGTCACTAATTCAAAAAAATATATTTCTACCAATCATTTAGTAAAGAATAACTAATTATTAGTCAAATTCATTTTTAGGTTATGTCAAAATAACTAATGTTTTAGTAAAATTCTATTTACTAATTCAATTAGTAGTATTTTAACTGTTTTTTAGTTAGGTTTTTACTAACAATTAGTCATTTTTTTACTAATAATTAGTTATTTTTAACTAATTCAGATTTAGAGAGTGTAATGAAATTATACTTTTATTATATAAATTATAATAGCTTTTAGTTTTGTTTGTATTTTACCCCTATTATTCGAAGGTAATTGTTATTTAATTTAAGCATAAAAGTCTAATTCCAAATGATTAAACGTACACTAAAGCGTCGATTCAGTGGACTAAAATGTCCTGTGGTCCACTGAATCGACGAGGTTATTGGCAGAAGGTCACGTAAACAGTCAGGGCCGTATGAAACTTTAAAAGTATATTTCCTAAGTACTTATTTTTTATTTTCTTTAAATTCATATATATTTTGAACTATAATTGGAAAATAAAAGAATGGAAATTTAAAATAAATATTTAAGTAATAAACTATTGAAAAAATAGTAGGCACGACACGGTTTCGTTTGTAGTAGGGCACCACGCGCCCGCGAAAGTTAGAAGTTAGTACGCCTATGAATATGCGTGTTCGCCGAGCTCAGCGCCCCCTTCTCACCGATCACCACTTCATCGACAAACTAGTCCACTCGACCGACGTCCACTGAATCGACGCTTTAGTGTATTTGACGATAGCTTTAAATAAAAAAAATCATTGTATTTTATAACTCAAATGTCTACTCTCTAAAATTGAATAAGTGAAAATTTACTTATTAGATGTCAAAAGTCTTCCACTCTTTCAAGAGTACACGGAAGAACTTTTGGTTTTAATAGTTAATATTATAATATGTATTTTTACAAAATTTCGATTGTAAATCAGGATATAACTGTAAAATGGTATTTTATACTACAGGACTAGAAGAATATACTTTTTTAAAAGTTAATATTTATATAATTTGAAATTAAAATTTACTATTTAAAACTGGAAAGATTGATTTTTTTAAAAGGAAAATGAAACTAGGAAAAGGTATAATCTAAAAAAAATAATTAAAATTATTTAATTTTTATTAAATAATAATTTTTATAAAAATATTTACAAAAATAGGTTAAAAATATTACTATATTCAATAGGAAGCAACAATAAAATAAGTTCATCTTGAACATCTTACTATTAAAAAGATTATATTTCAAAATAATGCTTTGTTGAAATTCCATTAACTATTGGAAAATTGTCGGCCATGACAGTTTAACCGTTGTGCGCGTCTTGTCACTGTTGATTAGCTTATTAGGATTATATAATTTCTCTCTTAAAAGAAACGATTAAATTATTAACGTTGTCGTAAAGTGGGTGAAAAATAACACAATAAATAATTTCTACGTGATAGTTTTATTCAATACAAACCGGTTATATCATGTAAAAACTTTTAAGTGAAGTTTGAATTTGGCGGATGTCAAACTTCAACTATTGTTCACAGATGGAAACTTGTGATTTTTGTGGATTTTTCTCAAAAGTGGTAATGTATTATGTCGATTAGTATATAAGAAAACTTTTCCCTTCAAACATTATATGTATTGTGCGATTCGTTAAGCATATATATGTGCGTGCGTATTATCGTTAGTGTTTAGGTTATGTTAGGATTTCGTTTGTGACGGTAATTGTGTTTATATGTATATAAAAGTGTTAAAAATATATGGAATGTCAATTACCACAGGTAACCTACACTGAAAAAAAAGAATAATAAAAGTTACATATTTTCGATTAAAGATTACTATTTTTGAGCAGTAGTTTTGAAACTGTTCAAAAATTAAATACTTTTTACTTAATTCAGTAAATGAATTATACTTTGATTGAAATAAAATTTACTCCATGGAATGGAAAATTTAAATGAAAATTATAAGTATTAATATGAATCTGAGGAACTATTGTATCATCCAGAATAAAAATTGCTTTTCAACGGAGTGGCGTTTACATCGCCACTAACGCACGTAAAAAAAACTGGAGTTCAGCTTACTTCAACTGGAGTAATGGGAATCACAAAAAATAGTAATATATAGGATAGCTACAGCCTGGAGTAAAGGTTAACACAATTTCGATTAATTTCGATTGTCAGCTGAGTAGAGCATTACCGCGCATGCTCACGCAACTCATGTATCTCATAACTGTAGCTACATTCACTACAGTTGAGGCTGCTGTCACCACAGCCTGGAGTATTTTGACTACTAGTTTCCTGGAGTAGATGCAATTACAGCATTTTTTTACGTGCGATATTTACTCAGAAAATTGTAATTTTGCCCCTCTACTGCTCGCGTCACTCACCGATGTAAGCAGTATATGCGTGTGAGACGGGAAACGGGAGAATGAAATAATACAGAAAATAATATTTTCTTGTTTTTAATTCTTTATAAAATAAATCAATGCAAATAAAAATAAAAAAGTTTCTACATTATTAACTTTATAAATACACTTCAATTTATTAATTTACAAGTTTCATTCTTCTAATATACAAGTAGTTAGAATTAACGAGTGAACATTTCGGAAAAATCTTAGAATTATCGGGATCGAACTACCTAACTTAAATATAAATACGCAATGTCGCAACCCTAAAAACTCACGCTTTCGCATTAAGCCTCTCGGCTATCGACGCAACTGACGTCATATATTTTTTAACTTATATGAATTACCGCAATAAAATAAATCATAAACCCCATATATTTTACTACATTATTGAAATTAAATGTAAATATTATTCAAAACATTAGTAAATAGAATAATATTAGATAGAATAATATTAAATAAAAAAATTGTAAATATGTAAAAATAAATGAGATACTTATATAATCTAAAAAATTTTATAATAAAATATTATTAAATTTTTTTATACAATGTATTATTAATAAATAATACTTATTAAATAGTTTAAAGCAAACTAATTTATAAAATAAAATAGCAAAAATAAAAGTAAAAATTAATTTTAAAAATGTTTTAATATTAATATTGAATAATTTATCTGAATATCAAAATACATTTAATTAATTATTATAACAAATGCAGTTTTTTGAAGAAAATAATATAAAATAATATGATTAATCATAAATGAAAAATGAAAAATTGTTTTTATATAACACCTGACGAGTTACAAGAAAAAAATTTTTGATCTAGAAAATTAATTACTTAATATTTACCAAAGAAATTCAAGTTTTATAAAAAAATTTGCAATGGTAATAAAATACATATTATTTAAAATATTTTTGTATCATTAATGAGTAACAATATACTAATTAATTTAAAGTATGAAACAACTAAATTCTCTAATTTAATAAACATTTTGATATAAATTTGCTTATTATAATTTTTTTAGAACAAAATATGTCAAAATAAAAGTATAAGATCCATATTAACAAGAGATTTGTTTAAAAAATATTAAAAATGTTTATGTAACAAGGAATTGAAGCATTTATTAAATGTACATATATTTCGATTGCATATGACTCGCGTATCGGTGAGAGGCGTGTAGTAGTATTAGTATTAGTGGCACGGATTACTATTTCCTGAGCAAAAGTTGCTAGCAAATATTAAAAACTGATCCTACTGAAGTAATTGTTATATCACGCAGTTATACTTTATAAAAATGCTTGAGCAATATTTAAAAAAGGACGAATTTAATAATTAATACTTGAAGTTGATAAAATTTATTAAGACAATATAAAGATTTAAAATATTAACAGAATTTTTAAAAATGACTGGAGTAATAATTACAATTAGTAAATTTTACTACGTAAAAAGTAATTTTTCTTTATATGAAGCACATTTTACTTTAAATAGTAATTTTTACTGCAAATAGTACTCTCTAAATTTCTTAGAGTGAAACCTCACTCTTAAAGAGTGAGATTTCACTCCAGGCAAGAGTGAAAATTGAGCCACTCCATATGGAGTGAATGTTCACTCATTAAAAGAGCGAATTTATTCACTCTATAGATAGAGGGACGAGTTCACTCTAATTAGAGTGAATTTTTCAGCTGATTTAAAATGGCGGCTCATTCCTCTTAGATCAAATTTCCCACTCCAATTTTAGATTGGGTAAATTAAAGCTTTTGGAAATTTGCATAACATAACTTTAAAGGAATAATATCTTATTTTTGAAAAATAAAAATAATAAATAAAAATAAATATTGAATCTCTTGAATAACTTTCTGTCAGTACTGTGGTATTTTCGTATTTATTTAGTCTCAAGGATATTTGTTATTTAAATTATTTTATAACATTTTATTATATTATATTTACAAATAAAACATACAACTTAATACTAACGCTAAACTTATATAATTAAAATATTTGACGCTGAGGGGTCTCGAACGTGCGACCCCCAGGCCTAAAGCCCAACGCTCTAACCACTATGCTATACGCTCGTTGGTATAAAACTTACGAACTGCCGTTATAAGTTATACGTGCTTACGTTCACTCAAAACAGAGTGAAAGTTTCACTCTAAGTCTTGGAGTGAATATTCACTCCAACCACTGGAGTGAATTTCTGCACTCTTTCCATTAGAGTGAGCGATTTCACTCTTTTAGAGTGAACTTTCACTCTATCTGGAGTGAATGTACATCTCACTCCTAAATTAGAGTGAAATATTCACTCTAAGAAATTTAGAGAGTAATTTTTACTAAATAATTACATTATTTACTATAAGTCGAGATCCTCTTTTCTCAGTGTATAATAATATAATAATCATGAAGATCGGTTTATTTGCCTTTTTATAGGAATTACTTATTAATCTCGATTTTACTAATTCCAAAACTCAATAGCAATTTTCCCAACAAAATGTCGATTCAAGTTTCTTTTAACATTTCCTATCGAAAATAGTAAATATTAAATAGAAATAGTAAATTCTGAAAATATAACGATATATCCTGGTTTCCTATCGAAATTTTGTAAAAATAAATACTATAATATTAAGTATTAAAATCGAAAGTCTTTCCGTGTACATATGCACTTACAATAAGTGTATATGCACTTATGATAAGTGAAATTTTCACTTATTATAAGTGCATATACACTATTTGAAAGAGTGGAAGACTTTTGACATCTAATAAGTGAATTTTCACTTATTTAAATTTAGAGAGTACATTAATGTAAAACCGTCGTTTCCTCTTTTAAAAATTGTTTGTAATTTTGATAGGTAAATATCAAATTAATCAATTCAGGAAATTGGTTAATTAACGTTTGTTTAAACAATAAGAAACCTGAAATTATCTGCAGCAATAATATTGTACATTGTGCACAAAATTTCATTACACTGAGAAAAAAATGCTATTAAATCAATTACATATTGGTTTGATCTAACAAATGGCATATTCAATATCGTTCGAACAAATATGTAATGATTTTAATAGTGCGTACTTTCATTTTTAATATTATTAAAACTATAGCATATACTATTGCTTATATGCATGATGCTATAAAATGAATGTTGCTGCATTTTAAGTTTTACTGGCTGTTACATTAAAAAGAAATAGTTTAGTCCTTTCATTTAAGAAAATTAATTTATTGAACCAAAAGCAAAAGATAACTGTAAAATAAAAAAAAATATCGGTCTTTTTCTTATTCAGCTTTATTTTAGACCGGCTCAACTCCTCTCTCAGTCTTGAACTGTTGTACACTACCTAATTTCGCAGTACATATTTTTTTTTATTTCAGAATATTTTTAATTTTAGTGAAAAATATCTAGCTGTAGCAATATCACGGAGACGGTCACCCATATAATCTCTAATCAGTAACCACGCTTGACTTTGCTTAACTTTCGTGATCGCGAGGCCAGAGCCGCTCCGCAACCTGGGATTGAAGATTGAAATAATTCTTTTTTATCTTTAATATAAGCAAACGGTTTCAGAATATTATTTTATCATGTCCTCAAGATTTTCTTAATAATTATAATAGTTTATGAAAATTCCCCTTCATTCGTCAAGTTATCGTTTTCTCTAAAGATCCTTTAAAAAATTGTATTTTTGAATATATGTGACCGCGTCTTTCGAGTAAAATGAGTTTAAAGTTTTTCATTAAAATATACTCGATTACTGGGAATGTTGCATATTAATAATTACCCAGATAGATGTTTCTTATGTAATTTTTTCCGAAAAATACGATTTTCGTAATAAAACAATTGTTTAAACATCGCTGTTATTGTTATAAACAAATTATGTTGCAAAAATCAAATGCCTAAAATTTCAAATCGAATTTAAACAATTTCTAATTGATCTAGAGATCTGAAAATTTATATGCACATTCAGAACTAACAACAATACCATAATTCACAATATATTATTGATCTATTCAACTAGGTCGCTAATGACGGGTATACATCTTAACTCGTCTCCGAGAGTTAAGATTTAATTTTAAGAAGGAAAATTCCCGGTCGGTTTGTAATTGAAAAGAAGATTTCGACCTTACCGGTAAAGCGACATCTATTACTCGATGCCTGTTACGCTCTTGGTTCGAGCTTTTGGTGGTAAATTTAAATTTAAATTCGATTAGTTTTTCGAATTTAAATTATACTTTAAAATTTTGTTCTGAAAAAATAAGCCGTGGAAGAGCACACCGTGCAACCGAGAGGACTCGAACCCCTGCCAATGGATGCCTATCCGGGGACTTATACCCTATTAGTGCACCTTGCCAACACGACATGAATCTCCACTTTCTCATTCTTCCAGAACAAGCCAAGAGAACCAAGAGCGTAACAGGCATCGAGTAATAGATGTCGCTTTACCGGTAAGGTCGAAATCTTCTTTTCAATTACAAACCGACCGGGAATTTTCCTTCTTAAAATTAAAGATAGCCTTTGACGTCAGTATGGGCTTGTTCTGGAAGAATGAGAAAGTGGAGATTCATGTCGTGTTGGCAAGGTGCACTAATAGGGTATAATTCCCCGGATAGGCATCCATTGGCAGGGGTTCGAGTCCTCTCGGTTGCACGGTGTGCTCTTCCACGGCTTATTTTTTCAGAACAAAATTTTAAAGTATAATTTAAATTCGAAAAACTAATCGAATTTAAATTTAAGTTTACCACCAAAAGCTCGAACCAAGAGCGTAACAGGCATCGAGTAATAGATGTCGCTTTACCGGTAAGGTCGAAATCTTCTTTTCAAGTTAAGATTTAATTTTTCTCAGATAGTTTTGATATTCATATTTAAGGTTCAATGCAATAATTATTTGTTTAAAGCAGGAATAATTGTATCAAAAATTTAAAAAAATTTATAACCTTCTAATATTATTGATTTTAATAAAAAATACCAAGAATCATTTTTCTTTTAAAAAGACCTATATTTTCATAAAAAAATTTTGTCAGAGTTGAGTAGTAAAAGTTAAAAATTTTGTCGGGGTAAACATTTTTTTTAAATTTGCTTAAAAAAGTAAAAAAAAAGTTTATTTTCGATCAGGACTGATCGCATTACATTTTTTAAGACCTTAAAGTACACGAAACCTTTAAAAACCAAAAATCGATTTTTTTGTCATAAGTACCATTTTCTCAGACGCGGTCACATAATGTACTTTGTTTTATTTTATTTATTTATTTATAAAGTTCCTAGGTTTTAAATTAAAAAATGCAAAAATGCATTTTATTATTTCTATATTTTATATAATACAATTCAATCAATAGTTTTACCGATCTATTAAATGTACTTTCAATTTTATAGCATCTGCACTGAAAAAAAAATTTATTTGAATCAAATAAAAATTATTTGATCCAAGTAAATCATTTACTTGTCTATTATCCATTAAATATATATTTGACTCAAATAAATATTTACTGGTCCTAAGTATTTTATATTATCGCATAAAATAAACAGTAATTTGCGTCAAATAAAAATTACTTTAACCAAATAAATGGAATACTTAAAACTAATAAATAGTGGTTTAAATCAAGTATGAAAATTACTTAATTCAATAATTCATGTTATTTAATTCAAATAAATATTTATTTGCATGGAAAAAATGTTTTTCTTGAAAGAACTAAACATTTTTTTGTATCAAGTATTTAATTATTTATCACGAATAATTGTTTTAATTCTGACTAAAATCCCTTTAATTCCGTCAAATATTTTTTTATTAAGCCCAAATATGAAATCTATTTGCATCAAGTGAAAAAATTATTAAATTCAAATAAATTTAAATTTGACTTAAATCAAGAATTACTTATCTCAAGTAAATGTCTAATTGCATTAAGTAAATAAATTATTTGTAACTAATTAGAGATTATCTAATTAAAGTAAACTTCTTATTTAATTCAAAATTCCCGAGTCCCAGAATGTTAGGAAACTAATAAAATATTTAAAAATAATTTTAAAATCATAAAATTAATTCTAAATTATTATTCATACTTGAGTTCTACTTTATTTGTAACTGGTTTTCTATTTACTTAAGGTATTATTCTAGTATTTGTGTTATTTATTCCTTTAAACGAATGAATTCATAGTTTATAAAGGTTTTTACAATTTTTACACAACATATTTCGCACATATAAACAATTATATACTTATAATTAAAAATCGCACCTACAGAGGATTCGAACCCTCAAGGCTACGCACGCAAATCAAACGCTTAAGCACTAGTACACGCAAGCTCTGGTGAGAAATATTAAAATCTTCTACTCGTACGTCAGGTCTGTAAGGGTTGCTTCCTTTTTTAATTTGTGATATGTTTAGTATCATATTAAACTTTTTATAAATAGTAATTTATGAAGAAACCATTAAATACTATTATTTACAAATTAAATAATTCTTTCTAATATTAATTGTGACCGAAATCAATAAAAGATGAGAAATAACTAATTTAATAAAAAATACTTTAACAGAATATTAAATATTTAAATCAAAATTGAACAATAACAATTCAATTCATTAAGTAATTTAATTTACTCGAATCCATAAAATGAAGTTATTGTATTAAATAATTTTTATTTGTATTGAACAAAAAAATATTTGGCTGAAATAAATAAATTAATGGTTACAAATAACTCACTATTATAGTTTCAATTAAATATTTATTTGATCGAAGTATTTTTTATTTGTTTTCATAAAATAAAGTATTAGTATTAAATAAATCATTACTCGCATTAAATAATTAAGTTTACTTGAATCCATAAAATGAAGTTATTATCTTAAATAAATTGTATTTGTATTAAACAAACAAATATTCGGCTGAAATAAATAAATTAATGGTTACAAATAACTCACTATTATAGTTGCAATTAAATATTTATTTGATCGAAGCATTTTTTATTTGTTTTCATAAAATAAAGTATTAGTATTAAATAAATCATTATTCGCATTAAATAATTAAAGTTACTTGAATCTATAAAATGAAGTTATTATCTTTAATAATTTGTATTTGTATTAAACAAAAAAATATTCGGCTGAAATAAATAAATTAATGGTTACAAATAACTCACTATTATAGTTTCAATTAAATATTTATTTGATCAAAGTATTTTTGATTTGTTTTTATAAAATAATGTATTAGCATTAAATAAATCATTATTCGTTTTAAATAATTTAGTTTACTTGAATATATAAAATGAAATTATTGTGTGAAATAATTTTTATTTATATCAAAAAACCAAAGATTTGAGGGAAATAAATAAATCAATTGTTTTAAATAAATTATTATTTATGTTGAATAATTTCATTTATTAGATTCAATTAATTATTTTTTTAATTCAATTACGATTTATTTGATTCAAATAAGTGGCATTCAAATAATTTAAGTTATTTAAATCAAATATATATTTTTTAGATCTGAATACAAAATATTTGAACCAAGTAAATATTTTTCAAATAATTTGAATTAATTGAATCAAATAATTTTTTTTTTCAGTGTGCATTTGAACGTATGTGAATATGCCGTTTATAATAACAAAAGCAGGTGCTATTGATTCAAAAGCATATTGCATCATCTGAAATATATATTTGTACAAACTGTAAATAATATTTATTGATATAACAAGTTATATTTATTTGAAACCATATAAAATAACTTAAAATTAACTATTTCTCTCTATCTTATAACTACTTTAAATAATTCTATTAAAAACATCATGATTTTAATTTAAAAGTATGAATTGTTATATTTTAATATATATTAGTATAATTGATTACAGATATTATTGAGTAAAAAGAATTGAATTCAATAGCATCGGCACTATTGAATCAACAGTTTCTTTTTCTCAGTGTAATTTTGAAAATAGGAACCGGAAAAAAAATTGTTTATAAAATTTGTTTATAAATTAACAAAATAATTAATTTATAATAGTTTTTCGTAAATTTAACCACTAATTAGTTACAAATATTAAAAAACAGATGGATTTAATTTGCTAAATATTAAGAAAACCAACGAAGAAAACATATTTCGTCTACAGTCTAGTTTATAACATATACAAACATTTTTTAAACAATCAGCTTATTATTAGAAGTTGTTCTAAAATAATTACTTCAAAAAATGTTGTTCTTGTTGATATAAATTATGCGTTTAATAAAAAATTAAACTGGTTTTAATAAGAAAACATTTTTTTTTCATGTTTAACATTTAATAAATAAATGAAAACAACTATTTTTCAAAAAGTAAAATAAGGGGTGGTATGCAGAATTTTGTTACCTTTAATTTTAAAAAAATACATCTAAATCGGTTAATATTTCTGGGCCCTATGTTAATTTTTTCACGGACGCTTTTTTTGCCCCACTGTGGCGGCAGCGCCAGCGCAGCGGCCGCGGCAGTTCGGATGTTTGGACGCCGCTCTTTAAAGTTACGCCATTTGCTCAATTTTCAAAAGTACTAAAATTTTTTTTTTTTTTTAAATTAAAGTGCAGAAAACACAGATTTCTGCTGTTTTTGAATTTTTTTTAATTAACAATTTATTTTGCATAAATAATTACGAATTTTTAAAATTCTGCTCGTGATTAATAGAGGCACTATTTTTTTATGTCTCTACCAAATATTATTCAATTTTAAAAAAACAGCTGAGCAATTGACAATTTCGTAAAAAGGTGCTTTAAACTTTAATTGTTTATAACTAATTGAAAAATTAAAATTTTTAAAAAAGCTTTCCAGGAATGTTTTTGTACCACCTGGCTGTAATAAATTATGTATAGAAGTAAAGCAAATTTGAAAAGTCATTTGTAGGTGGCCCAGTTCAGAAAATTTGATTCAATTATGAAGTCAAGTCAGTGTGGCTTCGTGTGTAGCGTAAAAGTCTCGTATTGCGTGCGTCGCGGGTTCAATCCCACCATCCGTGCGAAATTTTATTTCATAATTTATATGTTAGGTTATAATAAGTGTTAACTATATATAAATAAATAAGTGTAAAATAATCAGTATTTAAATAAATAATAAATAATAAGAATGTTATGAATGAAAATCACCATACTCATAATAACATTAAATAAGAGTAAGCTCAACAACAAAAGAGGGATTACATTTTATTTATGCAAACTAATATTTATTTGCTTCAAAAATATAAATGAAATAATTTTTATAATTGATTTAAATTATCAGTTATTAGCTCCAAATATTTAATTTATTTGACACAAATTACTGTTTATTTAATGCGATAAAATAAAATACTCAGGTTGAATAAAATATTATTTGAATGAAATAATTTTCATAATTGATTTAAAACATTATGTACTAGCTCCAATTATTCCATTTATTTGACTCAAGTAATTTGTATTTGATACAAATTAGTCTTTACTTAATACAATCAAATAAAATATTTAGGTCTAATAAATAGTTATTTGGTTCAAATACAGGTTTATTGGATAATAGACAAGTAAATAATTTAATTGGATAAAATAATTTTTATTTGATCCAAATAATTTTTTTTTTCAGTGTATCAACCTGGCCATTTTTGAATTTAGTGTGATTTGTAATGTTTTAATAGTCTTCAATATTTTAAGGTTTATTTCAAGTCTTAGAATCCTTATTTCCATTAGTTTGAACCTAAGAGTTACTTGTTTACAATTTTTTCCCCGAAAATGAGAAAATCTTCCCAACTAGTGGATTTATTAATTTATTTCGTAAAGTTTGGAAAAATTTCCTATTTAAAAAAAAAAAATTAGAAATTATTCTTACAGGTTGGACAAATTTCCGAACATAGTGGATTTTTTCCAAAAATTCGTAAATAAATCCCAGGAATTGGTGGAAAAAATTCCAATATTTTAAGAAATAGTATATTATGCATCAAGGGAGGGAAGTCCGTGTTTTTTTGTCAAGCACAAATGTTCGAAGAACGAGTGTAGCACGAGCGTAGCGAGTGCTAAACGAGTTCGGAGAACATTGTGCGAGACAAAAAATCGGCCTCCCGAGGTGCATATGCTATTTTCTATCACATATGTACGAAAATTTCGTGTTTCGTTCGCGTTAGCGGGTCAGCACTCGCAGTCTTTAGGTTAGTGACGTTAGAGGTAAAAAAACTTCCGAACAGTGAAAAAAACATTGCGGCGCGCCGCAATGCGCTTGCGCGATGAGAGTTTTTTTCACTGTTCGGGAGTTTTTTTACCTCTAACGTTCACTGACCTAAAAACTGTGAGTTCTGCCCCGCTTAAGGCGAACGAAAACACGAGGTTTTCGTGCATTTACATTTTCAAAAGTCCCTGATTTCTCCATGACTTTTCCCTAACTAATTTTTCATTTTCCCTGACTAAATTTTTTTTTAATTTTTTAAATATTGC
The DNA here is from genome assembly GCA_037103525.1 of Ganaspis brasiliensis. NCBI lineage: Eukaryota > Metazoa > Arthropoda > Insecta > Hymenoptera > Figitidae > Ganaspis > Ganaspis brasiliensis. The sequence goes on from JAZKLR010000782.1 coordinate 131,619, forward strand.
TATGTATGATAAAAATTCTATATTATTTTTAATTGTTTCTACATTTTTTAAAATTATTTAAAGTTACAAAATTTTTGAATTTTTATTTGTGGTTCCTTTAAGGAAAATTTCCCTGACTTTTAAAGATTTTTTTAAAAATCCCTGATTTTTCCCTGATTTCCAGCTTTTCCCTGACTTGCGGACACACTGGTCTTCTTCCGTCTCAATGAAAATAAATTTTTATAATTCCAACCAATTAAATGCATTCGTTATAATTGAAGTCTAATAAAGAAAAGGACAGCAGGCAAATACATAGATACTTATTAAACATTTGAGTTGAAAATAGTGTCTTTAGACCAGACTGAAGTGGGAAACGTTTCTGAGTAAGGAATGAAAATTTATTTTTTTAAACATTTTTTTTAGGTGTTGCGACCCTTAAATGTACTATTGAATGTTTTTTTAAGCGTTTTTGAACTGAATCGTGTCTTTGTAACGAAAAGAATGTGAAAACGGAAAGAAAAAAAAGAAAATTTTTCATTCGTTACTCAGAAACGTTTCCCACTTCAGTATGATGTCTTTAGTGGCCTTTTTTTAAAAAAGTGTCTTTAGTGGCCCTTTTTTTAAAAGTGTCATTAGTGGCATTTTTTTCAAAATAGTAGCTAAATAGTGGCATCAGCTGAAAAAAGTGGCAAAAAGTGTCAATAGTGGCATGAGTATGAGGCCTGAAACTCTTACTGTAATGAATTAGAGGAATTTAATTTTCTAAAAATGCTAATATCTCAGGTTCTAATCAAGTCTCCAAGATTTTCTTTCTTTTAAACTAAAGATGAAAGAATAAGGAATAATATTGTGTTTTAATAAATAAAGCAAATTCGGTCAAAATTGATCAAAAATAATGTAAATAATTTTTTTTTATCCCACAGGCACAAACATGGCGCTTTTAGATGCCTGTAGGCAGGGTCTAAACGCATTCATTTGTTCGACCGTGTGAAAATGATGTCCATTTTTTCCCTAGGGAAAAAATGAACAGCTGATCCATGCATTTTTTCCACCTTAGAGAAAAAGGAGACGCCATTTTCATACGGTCAAACAGATGAACGCATTTAGACCTTAACCTACAGGCATTTAAATGCACCCCGTTTTTGCCTTTGGAATAAAAAGTATCGTAAGCAACACGGGTTTAAAGTCAGTCCAATTTGTTTACATGTTTATATCCACATGTTAGAATTTAATATCTTAGATGTTAAACTTCAATATTTAGATATTAAGGGTTACTATCTTTTCTTAAACATCTAATTTTAAACATCCAGTTTTCTCAGTGTATCACTCGTACACAAACATCATCGTAAACAAATGGCTGCCTTTAACCCCTTGTTGCTTAATATACTATTTTTTACTTTTTTCTGGTCCAAATTAAAAAATTAAATTTTCGGTCTACAATTAACATAAAATACACAGTATTCCCTGATAATTGGCGTTGGATTTATTAAAATCGGTTTAATAATAATAAAGTTATAGATAAATGAAAAATAAGTACCATCAAAATTCAAACTGCTATAACTCTTACAATTTTCATTATTTTGAAAAATTCTTTGAGGTCGAATTACTTCTAGTATAGAACTATAATTTTGCTGTATAGAACTAAAATTGAAGGACCACTTGAAGATTAACTTTTTTTTGACATGTAAAGACTCAGATATAACATATAGCTAAAATATTCTGCTAAAATCCTTCCCCCAGCTCTTTATGTATCAAATAACTGTTTTTAGAAGGTAACAACAAATATTAGCTACCACAGAGAACCAGGCCCGTGCGCACTGGAGGTTTTGGGGGTTCAACCCACACCCCCCAGAAAGGTCCGAAATTATTTAAAAAATGTTCAAACTTTCTGATTAAAAAATTATTTAAAAAAATGAAGTTTTCACAGATTTCTTTTTAAGCTCCCCCACCCCACATAAGTAAATCCTACGCTCGGACCTGCAGAGAACTATCAGCTGTCTCAGCGAATAATTAGCTATGATGATAACCAAAACTAGGTGACAACCCACACAACACAAGATATTTCCTGAAACTTGCCTGACTCTAACACTTCAAGTTTCGAAATATTCCAATGAAAGTTCAGGCAACATTGGTGCAAGTACTAAAAGTAAGTTTTGTGGCAATATTGACACAAAACTCGAGAGAATATTTCATTGTAATATTCAGGCAATTTTCAACGTTAAATGATGCGCACTGGTCGATCTTGGCTCCTATGACCCGTAGGTCTGCGCAGTAGTTTTTAATATTTTAGAGTCCTTCGGGTGTCAAACATAACAAATTTTTGATTCATTGTAAATACAAACAAAATTTAACGTTTTTTGAAATATTGCAGGAATCTTTTTGTACAATATTTCCAGAATTCAGTTCAGGTAATTTTTTTTTCTTGAGTTCAGGTAATTTTCAGGATGAATATTGCCTCACAAAGCGGACATTTTCGTACTTGCACCAATGTTGCCTGAACATTCATTTGAATACTCCGAAACTTGAAGTGTTAGGGTCAGGCAAGTTTTAGGAAATATTTTGTGCTGTGTGGGAATTATGTTCATTTAACGAACACTTTGGTTTCTCAAAGAGATGATCCTCAGTAGATGATTTTGAACGCGAATTTACAACCGGGTAAATAAAAACCTAAAACTTAAGTAAATTAACATCAACAAAGCTTTGATGATGCTGGATAATAAAATAATTTAATTTAATATTTTTAACCTCAGATTTGTATATTATGACATTTTGAACATAATAATTGATATCAGTAACTAGACAGTTAATTTCACTTGAAAAAACAAAATTTTATATTTTTAATATCGACGTAAAGTCATATAATTTTAAATATAACTTGTAAGCGGTATAATGAAAGGGGCATAGGCAGTCATAAAATTTAAATAATCGACTTTTTGGAAATTTTTTTGGATTAAAGTGCAGTATTTTAAAAATGTTGTCTCAACATTTCAAGTCGATGAGAGCAAAATTGGAAGAGAGAGAGAGAGAGAGAGAGCGCGTTTTGGGCGCCGTTTATCAGGCCCGTACTGTTGCGTCGTTTCTTGCGGCGCACAGTGGTCCTAGAGTCGAATCTAGCTGGCCAAAAGTCAAAAAATTGATGTCTTCAAATAAATTTTTCTTTAATGATTTTATGATCTATTATATCTATTGTGTTTGATTTAGAATATTTCAGCCGTTAAACATTTTTTTTATTGATGTATCATGGTCTTAACCGCGTCAGCCTCGCTTATAGTTGATTTTGCCGTAAAACTCATATCTTCAATTATTTGCAGCTAGTGACCATTTAAATTAACATATTTAAATAATGTATATATTAATTTAACAGTTCGTTTTACTGTTTGTAAGATATTTTAAGAAATATTCCTCTAATTTTAAACCTATTAATTAAAAAAAAGCACTGAAGGCAACTATTTACTGTATTTATACACTACAAAATTCAAGAGACCATAAGTTAGAGCTGCCGACAACTGCCGAAAAATTATTTATTGAGAAATGTAAATTAAGTCGTTAACTTTCGATGAACATAAAAGATTCTTGCCACTTTTTGCCACTTTTGAAAATATTTGTCTTCAAATCGGGTGGTACACGACGTTGTAGTGCGCGAACGGACAGGCCTAGACGCGGCACACAGTGGTCTGAAACCCGATTCTAAACTATTTACTCAAACACGCGTTGATAAAATTTCGAACCACTTTGTTTCTAGCAGTTTTTGTGGTCGCTGATTACGAATCTAAAGTCAGATTTCAAAAATTCAAAATGGCGAATCCAATATGGCGGACGAAAATGCAAAATTTTTTCCGAAATTTATAAAACTTAGTACACAGGGGTTTTCGGGGTTGCTGTTTCCGAATCCGTGCACAATTTTCCAAAATTCAAAATGGCGGATCCAATATGGCGGACAAAAATTCAAAATTTCTGCAAAAATTTATGAAACGTGGTATATAGGGTTTTTTTGGGTCGCAGATTACGAATCTATACATAATATTTCAAAATTAAAAATGGCGGATCCAATATGGCGGACATTAATTTTCAAAAATTAGTGCATTTGGATAAAAATTACAATTTAGGACTTTTTAGATCAGCTATTTTCAACTTTGAAACACTAACTGCAGATTCATAATCTGCAACCTCATAAAGCCCTAAACCTAAACATTGATTAAAATATACTATTTTATTAAAGAAAATATCAGCCAGATTGTAACCGCCATTTAAAATTTTTTAAATCTGACTGTAGATTTGTAATCAGCAACACCAAAAAGCCTCAAATCCTAATTTTTATTCAAATACACTAATTTTTTCAAATTAATGTCCGTCATATTGGATCCGCCATTTTTAATTTTGAAAAATTATGTAAAGATTCGTAATCTGCGAGCCAAAAAACCCCTATGTACCATGTTTCATAAATTTTTGCAGAAATTTTGAATTTTTGTCCGCCATATTAGATCCGCCATTTTGAATTTTGGAAAATTGTGCACGGATTCGGAATCAGCGACCCCGAAAACCCCTGTGTACTAAGTTTAATAAATTTCTGCAAACATTTTGCATTTTCGTCCGCCATATTGGATCCGCCATTTTGAATTTTTGAAATCTGACTTTAAATTTGTAATCAGCGACCACAGAAACTGGTAGAAACAAAGTGGTTTGAAATTTTATCAACGCGTTTTTGAGTAAATAGTTTTGTCCGGCTAGAATTGTGTTTCAGACCACTGTGCGGCGCACAGTGGTTTTAAATCAGAATTTGATGTTCAAATCATTCTCACAGATTTCTTAAGAATTTATTACCGAATGTTTTAAAAAAATAAAATTGAAAATCCATGCAGCCGTTTTCTCTAAAATTTGATTTCAACATCAAATTCTGATTTCAACCCACTACGGTAGTGCGAAAGTTAAACCCGTTTTTCTCAAAACCACATTTTCAGAGGCGATGGACAGTGTCCATAAAATAACGCACCGATCATTTTGAAATTTTTTGCACATATTTTGTACATACTTAGCTTGTACTTGAGCGGAAGAATTTTTTTATAATGTTTACAATTTGTTTAAAAAAATAAAAATGATCCAATTTTTATGCAAAAAATTACTTTCTAAATTTCTTAGAGTGAAAATTTCACTCTAATTTAGGAGTGAGATGTACATTCACTCAAGATAGAGTGAAAGTTCACTCTAAAAGAGTGAGATCGGTCACTCTAATGGAAAGAGTGCAGTAACTCAGTCCAGTGATTAGAGTGAATATTCACTCCAAGATTTAGAGTGAAATTTTCACTCTATTTTGAGTGAACGTAAGCACGTATACCTTATATAACGGCAGTTCGTAAGTTTTGTACCAACGAGCATACACTGAAAAAAATATTAATGTGAAAAACAACAATTTGGCTATAGTTGAGTCCATTTTAGTTAAAATGACAAGGATTCCTTGTTCAGTTAGCAACCGAAGAGAAGTTAATTCTAATAAATCAAACTTGTTTGACTTGTAATTTTTAAAAACAGAAAAAAATTTATAAATCAGCTGAAATATTACAATTTCCCAGTGCAAATAAGTCATTTTAACTAACCTCAACTAGCTGGCGCCTTAACTAACAAGAAAAAATGATTGATTCCTAGTAGACGGGTGCAAGGGAGTTTTTTCAGTGTATAGTAGAGCTGTGCAGAAACTCGAATTTTACATGGGATCGAAATTCGAACCGAACCGAGCCCATGTAAATTCTCATGGAGAGGATCGAATTTTACAATTTTGCACAGCTCTAGTGTATAGCATATAGTGGTTAGAGTGTTGGGCTTTAAGCCTGGGGATCGCACGCTGGCGATCCCCAGCGTTAGTATTAAGTTGTATGTTGTATTTGTAAATATGATATAAAAAAATGTTATAAAATAATATAAATAACAAATATCCTTGAGACTAAATAAATACCAAAATACCACAGTAATGACAGAAAATTACTAATTAAAGAGGTTCAATATTTATTTTTATTTATTATTTTTATTTTTCAAAAATAAGATATTATTCCTTTAAAGTTATAATGCGTTATTCAAATTTCCAAAAGCTTTAATTTACACAATCTACACCGAAAAAATTAATTCAGTCATTTTTACATAACTTTTTAGGACTGGCGCGGATACAGCCATTTACTGGACTTGGTTCTGTATGTGGAAAAAATGAATTCAGTGGATTTTACAGAACTGTTGTAGAATAGCGTATGCACAACCTTCTACGGATCTGAGTTTTGTAAAACTTAACAAATATTTAGGACAAACTCTAGAAAAGTCGTAGAATTTATCCTGTAATAGGGTAACTGCCCCAGTCGTTGGCACCTTTCTTAGTTTTCATTAAATAACAAGAAAAATAAAATTTATAATTTGTTTTGCATAAGTTTATCAGATTCTGCAACTTTTTTTACATAAATTAAGTATATAATTTATTAAATGCATTTATAAACTTAGTTTTAAAAAATTAAATTGAATATCATTCTCAGAGTGTCAAGAATTTCACAGCTTTTCTATAAAGAAAATCTTAAGAAAGATAGAATTTTAAAACTCAATTTACCATTATTATAAGTTACAAAATTCACTTCTTCCTTCGCGAATATGAAATAGAAACACTTAAATATTGATAATATAAGACGTCAAGTCATGCAAATTATTTATTTATTTATTTTAGGGGGGGGGGGGGGTGCCAATGAAATTTAATCTTGTCCTAGTCGTTGGCACTCCTTATTTCCACTTGTTACTGAAACATATTTTAATATTAATGGAAATTATTTGAAATAACACTGCAAAAATAGAATCCATTTGATAAAACATAAGTGAATTTAATGTTTAAATGAAATATTTATGTCATTAACTTTTGCCTGTTAGTATGCACCAACCTAAAAAAGTAAAATATTTACATTGAAAAGTACTTTTTATTAATTCCAAAATAGATAAATATCATTAAAATAAGCATTTATCAATTGTATTGTTACAAAAAAATGCATAAAACTTTCGAGTCTTGTAAAATTAATTTTATTAACAGACATAAATAAACTGCAGAGGCAGCGTTTAAAAGTTTCATTTTTCAAGAGTAGCTGCTCTGAACCGACGTGGTTATTGGTTGAAATACGAGCGTGTATTTGAAATACTTTTTAAATATTTATTATTTATAGGGGAGGGTGGTCCCAAACCGACCCCCTAAAAGGCAAAAGCCAAAAAGGTGCCAAAAACTTGTTTTATCTTAGCTTAATTATTGTTATTTTATTAAAATACATTTGTAGGTAATATTTGGTAATTAGAAATAATTTAATTACTATTACAATGCAAGAAAAGGGGGAGGGGTCGGTTTCGGACCACCCCTACTATTTTCACATAATGTCTTGCCGATCATTCATGTCAATGAAAGCGTTTGAATTTGAATATTGTGTATTAAAGTTGAGGCCATAAGCAACAAAAAAAACTTATACTTAAATTTTTCTAAACTCAATTCAACCATTTTAACTTAAATTCAAGATAGGTCAAAAACAAAAAATATTATTGCAAAAAACTAATTTTACGTAAAATTCCGAGATACAATATTACCAAGAGATTATTACCTATGGTCAAAATGTCAGAGTTATGAGCAAGGGTAAGGGGTATTCTAGACATGTAGGGCTATCGTGTGAACCAAAATTATTATTGTTTATTCATTTTTAAAACAATTTACATTGAAAAAACAAGGTCAAAAATGAAAAAACTCCGCCATTTTGTTTTTTTTCATCGGAAAAATTTTATCGAGGTTCACACGATAGCGACAAGCTTACTTTTCAAGAAACTACTTGATTTTTATTTTTAAGTTCACCTAAACTTAAGATATCGTGTCCGCCAATCACAAATAGGAGTATTTTCAGGCGGCCATGACAGTAAGATAATCGTTAATAAACAAGGAACAAAAATGTTTTTAATAGCTTAAAACCTTCTTTTTAATGTAAAAAAAAATTTAAAGTAAATAAAATAAATTTTGTAATAAAAAAAAAATGTTTTGTAAAAGTCACTGAGATGTGGTACTAAACCCTTAAAAGGGGTTAGTTGTACTGTCTAGGGTTAAAATAATTTTTCTTAAAAATTATAGGGGAGAGGGCCCCAAGTTGGACACCCTATCGATTTATTGCTGTAGAATCCAAATCGAATAAAATATATTAAAATGTTTTATACTGGATGAAAGTACAATTTATAAGGTAACTTATGGCCACAAAGATACAATTTTATTTTGAACATAAACATTTTTTAAAGCATTTTTTCTAATTGTTAAAATTTTCGGTCTAAAAAAAAGTGGCCCCAAGGTGGACACCTTCTTAAAAGTTTCTGAAAATGGTAGTAAATAAAAAATTAACATCGTGTAACAATTCTTGAACTAAGTTTTAATCATTTTACGGAATTTATCAAGAAATAAAATTTCTAAAAACTTCAATTTAATAGCTTAACAGTAAAAAGTAATAAAATATCGAAAAATATCAATATAATAAATTCTCTAACGATAAAATCACATTTTATGGTGGAAAATAAAAATTTTTAATTAATTGGCTCAAAAAATTATTGAAAAAAGTGTAAAATCAAAAATATGCAGAAAAATACATTGAGATTTTAGGCCTGTCCATCTTAGGGTACATGACACCATTTTTTAATTCCCAGTAAAAAAATATATATGAATACTGAATTAGTAAAATCATTTTAGAATATTATTATACGATAAATAAAGAATATTATAACGTTCAGTACTCATTCTAAATCATTAATTTAAATAGCTTTACCAACTTGCGAAAAAACTGTTACAAAACTTTTTTAGACACAAAATTACGTGGTATGTGTAGAAGAAAAACCAACTGGTTTTTTTTCTTCAAATGTGCATCTCTTTTTTTGACTTTTTTAAACTTAGATTAACGCAACATACGGAAATTTCAAATTAGACAATTTAGAAGCTTTTTGCTTCAAAAATGTTAATTTTTTCATCACATGATATACAAAATAGAAATATAAAAGGATTCCAATTTTATTTTGCCTTTGATTAAGAATTTTATAAATAATTTTACCCACATAAAATATTATATTAATCAAATTATCGAAAAAACATTTATTTATAACATTTAATTTCTCAAAAATTGATTTTTTATCACAAAAAATCTTCTTTTTTTTACACACTATTTTTACACTCCTGAGTCGAATGCAAGAAAAAAATATGAAGTAAAAAAAGTTGTCATTTAAAGTTGGTTCAGGCACACCGTGGAACTTAATATAAGAACTTACATGCGTTCGTACCTACGTTCTCACATAAGATCTTATACGAGATCTCGTTTGTGTCACCTGAGATCTTATATGCGTACACATGTAAGTACATACCCAGTGGGCAAAAACCCATGTTCGTTCTAAAAACGTTTTAAGAACGTTTTTAAAACGTTTCATGTCGGCCAAATAATGTTCTGGAACATTATTCGAACATCCATGTTCCAATAACGTTCCAGAACATAATTTGGCCGACATGAAACGTTCTAAAAACGTTCTTCAAACGTTTTTAAAACGAACATGGATTTTTGCCCACTGGGTACCTACTTTCTTACGACAGATCTCACGCATGTTTTTATAGAAGGGGGTACATTTTCAGAAGAAAAATGTGTGATGCATTTGTAAAATCTATTTGCATTAAATGGAATTTGAAGAAATACATAACCTTTTTTAAATCGACCATTTTTCTCGATTTTTAAAAATATATTTTACAACTTTTAATTTGAAGGTTGTTGTTGCTCCTAAAAACTGTAAACAAATTGATCTAAAAAAACGGCTGGTGACAAGAATCTTTCTTTACTTTCCAAAAAACCTTGATTCGTTATCATGGGACATGAGCTTCACGCCCATGGGTCATATATGTCCCACCTACAAAAACCTCAATATCTTCGAAGAAAATTAATATTTTTCATTCAATCTTGGTGCGTTCTCTTCAGGAAAGATAAAGCTTTAAAAATATGTAGACTGGATTGGCCTTTAATTTTCCTTTTGTTTAAAAAAATATATAAATAATTGTTAAAATTTACGAATTTTTAAAACATTTTAGATTCGCCTGAAATTTGTTACTCGGGGGTTTTTGGGGTCGCTGATTACGAATCTGGTGTTAGTTTTTAAGAATACAAAATGGCGGATCCAATATGGCTGAAAAAAATTGAAAAATCCTTTAGATTCGCTTAAAATTCATTATTCGGGGGTATTTGGTGTCGCTGATTATGAATCCAATGTTAGTTTTTGAAAATTCAAAATGGCGGATCCAATATGGAAAATTAATTTTTCAAAAACAGCTTAAATTCGATTGAAATTTGTTAGTCCGAGGTTTTTAAAATCGCTGATTACGAAACCAGTGTTAGCTCTTGAAAATTCATATGTTTAACTGACTGGAGCAATCAAATCTTTAAAAACCAGTTGGTTTATTTAAAACTAAAATATTTGGTTACCAGAGCCGGGATTTCAAGCGAATCTAAGCAGTTTTTGAAAAATTCTTTTTTCCTATTGAATCCACTATTTTGGATTTTGGAAAACTGACATTAGATTTGGAATCAACGACCCCAAAAATCCCTGAGTAACCAATTTTAAGCGATTTTAAACACTTCTTCAAAATTTGTCCGCCATATTGGATCCGCCATTATGTATTTTGAAAAACTAACACCGAATTCGTAATCACCAACCCAAAAAATCCCTGACTAACCATTTTTAAGCGATATCAAACACTTCTTTAAAATTTGTCCGCTATATTGGATCCGCCATTTTGTATTTTTAAAAACTAACACCGTATTCGTAATCACCAACCCAAAAAAATCCCTGATTAACCATTTTTAAGCGATATCAAACACTTCTTTAAAATTTGTTCGCTATATTGGATCCGACATTTTGTATTTTTAAAAACTAACACCAGATTCGTAATCAGCGACCCCAAAACCCCCCGAGTAACAAATTTCAGGCGACTCTAAAAGTTTTAAAAATTCGTCCGCCATATTGGATCAGCCATTTTGAATTTCCGAAAACTAACACCGGATTCGTAATCCGCGACCCCAAAAACTATAAGAACCACTTTACTTTTGTTTTTTTAATTGCTCAGTTTTGCCTGGGTGTAAAAGGGTTAAACAAATTCGTTCAATTTTAAGGGGTAAAATTGATATGTTGAATTATTTCCATTCCGTTAGCCGCCGAAAAGCCTATATTTATCTTATTTTCAATTTTAAATATAGTTGCTGTTCGTAACTTTTAGTTGTAATCAAAGGGCATGGCCCGTAAACTTGTAAATAAATAAATAAATAAATATTTAGGCTCTAAGTATGATTGGAACTTTCCACCCTAATAGCACCAAACGTTTCATTAACGTTGCTGCAACGTTTCAGTGTAACGTTGCAAACGTGGCATTGCAACGTTACCAGCCAAGAAAAATAACGTTGCATATGTCATGGGGCTAGAAACGTTGCAGGGAAACGTTGCGGAACGTTAATTTGGAACTTTGAATAGGCATTCGGAAAATCGCAGTGCGGGTTGCGGAAAAATGTTGCGGAAAAGGCTAAATTTTTTTTTATTAATATTATTCGATGTTGATAATATGATTGCTTCTGTAGAACAATGGTCACTAAAATCAACTGCGCAGCTCTAATTGCGATAGAAAACTACTGCGCACAATATCAACATTATTAATTTTTAAATGGTCATTCAAAGTTCCAAATTAACGTTCCGCAACGTTTCCCTGCAACGTTTCTATCCCCATGACATATGCAACGTTATTTTTCTTGGCTGGTAACGTTGCAATGCAACGTTTGCAACGTTACACGGAAACGTTGCAGCAACGTTAATGAAACGTTTGGTGCTATTAGGGCATATGATATATTTAACCTATAAGCACATCATTTTTGAATTTTTAAAGGCGAGTTAATTCCATTAAAACCCGGCAGTCTACAAGTATAGTGTTAAGGACAACCGTGCGTATTCTTTCACAAGAAAGACAAAAGAATATAGGCAAGAAATGAAATTCATTAATAATTTATCATTTTCATTCTTCTTCAATTGCAGGATTCTTGCTGGGTATAGGTTGTTTTCGTCTCTTTTATAATAATGTGCTTTTCGCGATCGGCCCGGTCGCCTGGGTGAGTAAGTGAATATTCACTTATTGTAAGTCCAAAGTCGATCACATGCGTAAAAGAAGTCTGCTGGGGTAGCAAATTTTTTGCTGCTACAACGAAGTTTGTTTGCTAAAATAGTGTCAGCTTAGGTTTAGCTGCGTCGCCTGAAAGTTACATATCACAATAAACTTGTTTGATATCATATCAAATATTTTTGTTGTGGATCCAAAGTTTTAATAGCAAATATCAGTTTAATGTAACAACAAATTCATTTTTTCCGCATGCATGTATTTCAATAAGTTAAATAAGATTTCAAGGGCTGCAAACCACCAGAACACCCCCCAAATCAAAAAGTCAGCGCATCACACTTATATTATTTTCACTAACTGTCCACGTCATCTATTTGAAAAGCTCTTATTCTATTTTAGAGCTATTCCTGATTTATTTCATTTTTTTATTAGAGTGCAACCAGTCCAATTTTGTTAACGATGAGTGCTGTAATGACATCGACGAGACTTCGTTGTGATATAACGTGATGCAGCCCATTCGTATTTCGCTGAGAAAAATTCTAAGAAAAACAAATGCATCGCGAGACTCCCTAATTTTTGATCAAAAATTGGACAGGTTGCATTGTACTAAAAAGATAAACCAACCAATTAATAATTTAGAAAGACAAATAGTGAAATATTTACTGTTTGCATATTTTATACTTACAATAAATAGCCCCTTGATCAAACTTAAATTAAATAAAAAACCTTCTAATATATATTTTTTAATTTATTTCACCACCTTATGAAATAAAACTACATAAAAAAGGTTATTTCTTTCCACGATTAAGGGCATTTGATAAATTGAAGCCAGCTTGGGTATAGTATTGAAACATTAATAATTTAATTTAAAGTTCATTTGACTGTGCAGAACAGCAACATTCATTTCTTTTCAATTCTTTCGAATTAACACACCTGTTTAAAAATAATGTTTTTTTTTTAATATAATATTTATATTTTTAATAAAATAAAATTTAATTATCTGCTAAGGGTTCGTCCATAAAGGGAAAGGGGTTGCAGGCTTGTGACAATCTTAAAATCGTTTAAACAATTGAATGTATATTACGAATTATGAATTAATAACTTCTTTATAGTCCTTTAATGAAAATTTCAAAACACTACATGATTCTAGCTGAATTTAATGAAAAGTTGATTTTAAACAATTTTAACTGTTTAAGGTAATATTTGATCGCTCTCCATTGTTAATAATAAGACAAAGATTCATTGATCCATGGGAGCCAAATTGTGTAGGTAAAAAAAACACTAGCACATTGAATAAAAAGACAATAATAAGTCTTTATTAACTACGTTTCGTCAACATTTCGTTGACCTCTTCAGGATAAAACACAATATATAACATATTTAATAAAAGTTTTTTAACACGAACTAACACACATAAGTGTAAAAAGAGAAGATTTTTACCTCGAAAGGAAAAAGTTATAAAATTAATACATCACGAGCTGTGAAATTGTCAAGATATGTTTACTTGTCCTAGGCCCTTCGCTAATTAAAAAGTTGTAAGCTTCTAAGATATTTAATTAAAAGATATGAACAATATGAAAAAAAATTGGTTAAACAATTAAAAATTAATTTAAAAATGTAGCGAGCCTTGTACTTTGTTAAGTAAAAAAATTAATAAAAAAAAGCGTCGTAAGAAAATAATATTTTAGACCTATTTACTTATAAATGCTAAATTTACGTTTATTTATATTATTTATATTTGAAATATAAATAACAAATTTGTATTCATCGACTCATAAAACGTCAAAGTAAAAAGTTTAATGCACATTTTGTATTTTTTAGAAATTTGTTCACCATATTGGATCCACCATTAAACATTTAAAATAATACTTCAGATTAGTAATCAAAAACCGTGAAAACCTCCAGATACCAAGTTTTATAAAAATCCATCTATTTATTAAAAATTCGGCCGCCATATTGGATCCACAATTTTCACTTTTCAAAATCTGACTTTAAATTTGAAAACAGCAACCGCAAAAACCCCAATATATCAAGATTCAGGAAAATCCAATAAATTTTTAAAAAATTGTTCGCCATATTGGATCCGCCATTTTGAATTTTGAACGTCTGACTACGAATTTGAAATCAGCGACCCCAAAAACCCTAGTATACCAAGTTTCATAAAATCTGGATTATTTGATTCTGAAATTCATGAGTTTTTTTTTTCTTTTTAGTTATTCGTCTCTCCTGTAAAATTTGATTTTTTAATTTTTTTTAACTTTCGGTACACTTTTCTCTTGAACCGATTTACAAATTTTTTTTTTTTTTGATATTGTTCAGTAAGGTTTCAAGATTACGAATAAGAAGTTTGACTTTATTTTGAGTTATATAAACGGAAATGTGAGTCATTTAATCAGAGAAATTGGGAATGTTATTTACAATTTGGTAAAAATGTTTACAAAAAAGTATCTATTTAAGATATAACGTCTTATTACTTCTTGTTCATACAATTGATTATATTTGTAATCGAACAAAACAAGGAAGAACGCAAGTGGAGTAATAGTTTTCTAGAAAATTTTACCGAAAGTTTACTATTTTTGCATTGTTTTAAGGTGACTTAGGCGTCCCCTTAAATTATTATCTTCAAATTTCAAAAAAATTCTTCAATTTTCATTTATTTTCTACAATTTTTTCCATAATAAAATTGTTATCAGATTTGAATTGACAATTTATTAATTTCCTTCAATTTTATGATTATTCATTAATTTAAAAAAAAATTGTTCAAATGCCAATTATTTTCGTCATTTTGTAATTTTTTTTTTCAATTATCAATTAATTTTTCAAATTTTAATTTAATTCATAAATTTTAAATTTATTACTTAAATTTTGAATTTATTTCTTAAATATTCAATTTATTTCCTCAATTAGGTATTTATTATTTTCTTCAATTTAAATTATTTTTTTCGATTTTTAATTCAGTTGTTCAATTTGAAACTATTTCCAACAGTTATTCCTATAATTTTTAACTATTTTGTTTAAATTTAATATTTATTGTTTAATTTTTTAAACTATTCTTTTCAATTGTGTATTTATGTAGCCGTACACTGTAAAAATTGCTGGGACAATATGTCTCAAAATGAGACACTTTGAGACGCATATGTCTCAGAGTGAGACACAATATGTGTCTTTTGTCCCCACATTTGAGACATTTGCTTGCATTTGTTTTTGCAGTGTAGCTATTTGTCAAATTTTGTTTAAAACTGTCAATTATTTATTCATTTTTCGGGTATATTCTTCAATTTCCTTAATTTCATCATTTGAATTTGCAAAAATTTATAGTTTTTAATGACTAACAACAATGCAAAGTTAATGTTGCTAGTATATTTAATAATAATTTACTTTTATTACATGATATCTTTAATAAAATTTTTAATAATTATAATAAAAATATTTTAAAAAATAACATTGCTTTGTTGTCCCTTTGAATATAACAGTTGAGATTATTATTAATTTATAATAAAAATTATGAAATATTACGTAACAAAAGAGGGGGGAGGGGGTCATTATCCACTGTTACGGTAGTGTTACGAGGAGGGAGGGGGGTCAAAGAATATCAGAAAAAAGCGTTACGTAATATATGAACGACCCCTTTGAACACGCGCATAGTGCGAATGTACTATTTATAGTGTAGGTTATGTGACGCGCTCCGAAGAAAGATACCTAAGAAGCAAAAAATCGGTTTTTGGATTATGATTGATTTAAATTCATTATGGGACGTATGATTAAGTTCTAAAATTAATTATTTAGAATATTTATTTCATAGTTAATTGCATTGGGAAGAATCTTTTTTTAGTCCAAATTTCACATTTTCGAATATGTTTTCAATCGAACATAAATTAATCCGAATGTTGACTTTACAGAATTTTTAGGTCACCGAATTCATATTTAACAGAATTTTCATTGTACAGAAATCCTTTTAACCAACTTTTCATTTAAAAGAATTCCAATTGAAACGAATTTAATTTAGAAGAATTTTTTTTTACAGAATTTTAAGTTAATCGAATTTTTAAATACAAGAATATTCATATGTCAGAATCTTCATTTGTCCGAAATTGTATAAGTACGAATTGACATTGATAGAAAAATAAAAATTTTTAAAATTAAAATGTATTATAAATTGTATAAGTACGAATTGACATTGATAGAAAAATAAAAATTTTTAAAATTAAAATGTATTATAAATTGTATAAGTACGAATTGACATTTGATAGAAAAATTAAAATGCAGAATGTTCATTTGTCCGAAATTATAAAATGGCTGAAAATGAAAATATACTGTTAAATATGTTTAAAATTCCTGTTAGGTTAAAATTCGGATTAATTTATGTTCAATTGAAAACATATTCGAAAATGTGAAATTTGGACTAAAAGAAGATTCTTCCCAATGCAATTCTATAAAATAAATATTCTAAATAATTTATTTTAGAATCTAATCATACGTCCCATTCATTAAAGGTTAATTTTTAATTTTCTGAAGACAGTAAATGTTTCTACTGAATGTTTGTCAAGTTATGACAATTTGAACGTCAGTGGTTTGTACATACAGACTACCATATGCGCGCTTGGCTTTTCTTTTCGCTCATCTCCAGAAAAATTACAGTTTTGCTTCTTAGGTACCTTTCTTCTGAACGTGTCACATCTATGATTAGTAAATGAGTATTATTAGTACTTACATTTCATCACTTTGTCGTAACGGAATTCTCCATTTTGAATCATATGTACATGATAGTTCCCTAAAAATTTATTAGTATTAGACATTTTATTTTGAATAATAAATCATTGTAAACATTTTAAACAATAATTATTATGTTTTTAAAATTTAACTTTGTTCTTCGTAATGAAAGAGAACAAAGTACATAAAGTCCTTTTTAGAAATCTTAAGCTCCCCCCCCCCCCCCCCCTATCCTTTAGTAAGACTTTTTAGTCTTTTTACAAGGTGATAATTAAACATTAATATGACGTTATTATAACGTAAGTTGTAAGAATTGATTGATTTCCCTTCCCCAAAACCTTAAACGCAATAATGGTGTACGTCCCGCAACTAAAATCTCGCCGTCTCTCGAATCTAAAAAGCAAATTCAGGGTGGCAGCAAAATTTCATTTTCAAAATTCCCTAATTTTTCCCTGCCTAATTTTTCATTCACGCATTTAGACTGATCAAACCTGCGCAGAAAAATGCTCCCACATGATTTTAATGTTGACGTCTGTAGGTCTTAAAATTCGGAATAAATTGTAGTTAATGTTGATTTATTAGAAATAGTAGAGTGGCACAAGTGGTGGAACTTCAATTTTGTTACTATAAAAAAAAAGCTAAAAAATATTTTTTAATAATTTTTAAAAATTTCGAAAATACTTTATTAAAAATAAGTTTTTTATCCCACAGGCACAAACATGTCGCTTTTAGACGCCTTCTAAATGCATTCATTTGTTCGGCCGTGTGAAAATGGCGTCCAGTTTTTCACTAAGGAAAAAATGAACAGCTGATCCATGCACCTCGTTTGTGCCCAGGGATGTAATCCCGGTAAGAAGGGAGAAATTAAAAAGCATTGGTAAACTTGTACCTCTTCATAGAAAACAGTAAATTATTCAATCCTTATGAATTCCATTTCTGTCCAATGCTTTTGTATCTTGTGTTGAGACTAAGTTTCGATAACTTTGCAATCCTTTTCAAATGGCTAGGCAATTGAAAATAATTGAAAAGTTAGTTAAGTTTGCAACCCGACTTACGGAGAAAGTAAAAAATAGATATTGAACAGGGGTTGATCTGAAAATTTTAGCATGAATTACAATCATGAAATTTATATATTTCCGAATACAGAAACTTATAATAAATGTGAGACAAGCTCCAATCAGCAAAAGGTTACTGAATAATTGGCTGGAGTCCTACTATTAGTACATAAGTAAGTCTCAACTTACATGTCTTAAAAGTGGAAAATTAATATATAACTCTAGTAGCGATTGAGACAAAGCTTTGACTTCTGCGCTGGGAACGCAGGTTCAAATCTTCAAACCAACAATTTTTTTTCTGCATAAATATTTAAAATGCTATTAAAAAAGATTGAATTTAGCTTATTTTCAATGGTTTTCGATGGATACAAAAGATTTGGTCAGAAATGGAATTAATAATCATTAGTAAATTTCAATTCTTTCTAATTTCTCGCTTCTTACCGGGATAGTATATTAAGCAACAAGGGGTTAAAGGCAGCCATTTGTTTACGCTGATGTTTGTGTACGAGTGACAGTCGAGGGCGAAGCCAACATCATCGTAAACAAATTGGAATGACTTTAAGCCCGTGTTGCTTACGATACTTTTTATTCCAAAGGCACAAAATTGGTGCTTTTAAATTTGAAATGCGTTCATTTGTTCGACCGTATGAAAATGACGTCCATTTTTTCCCTAAGGTGAAAAAATGCATGGATCAGCTGTTCATTCTTTCCCTAGGGAAAAAATGAACGCCATTTTCACACGGCCGAACAAATGAATGCGTTCAGATCCTGCCTACAGGCATCTAAAAGCGCCATTTTTGTGACTGTGAGATAAAAAGGTAATTTACATCACGTAAATTACATAATTTATTACATGTAAATTACGTACGTAATTGCAGGTATCACAGTGTATTCTTCGTTCAATTTTAGGTGAAAAGCGGGGGATTTTGATTTTCAAAAAAGGGGATTTTCTTTAATAAAAAGGGGATTTTGGAAATTAAGAAAACAATTCTCTTTTATTGTATTTTTCTATTTTATGATTCAAAACAATTTATTAATGTACACAAACAGCATAGTAAACAAATGGCTGTCTTTAAACCCTTGTTCCTTAATATACTATTAGCTCTGTTTTATAGCAACAAAATTGAAGTTACCCCACTTGTGCCATTCTATTAATCCTAATAAATCAACATTCACTAATTTATTTCGTCTTTTAAGACCGAGAGATGTCAACACTGAAATGATGTGAGAGTAATTTTCTTCACAGATTTGATCAGCCTTAAAAGCAATTTATTAGATTTCGAATTTCCTTCAATTGGATTAATTCGCTACTAATAGAAAATAATTGGTTTAGATATTTTACTGCTTTCAGGCGATGTTTTAAAGACGAAGAAATAGCTTATTTAAAACATTAAATATTCAGCATTTTCTAAGAAAATCTCTAATTCTTTCATTATTTTCTATTTCTCACTTTTCACTAGGTGTAGAAAATTTAAAACCAAAAAAGTACGTTAAATTATTTTAATATTATTATCTAAGAGAAATAGTTATAAACAGAACATTTAGAAATTGATCAGCTTAAAAAAATAATCAAAGATTGAAAGTAATATTTTATTTATATAAAAGCATTTGGAAATATTAAAACATATATTGAAGACCCGCCCGGAAAAAAGATCTAACCAGTAAAATGTCAATTTTGAGAAAAACAGAACGAAGCGAAATAACATTGTTATTAACAAACTATAACTTTAAAAAGTTTTAAAATGAGGTAAAAATATATATATGTAATATATTGATTTATCTAAACCAGCTCGTACAACGTACACCACTTCCATCATGAGTTTTTGCAATGTGATACAATATTGTATGTCATTTTCTATAGTATTGCAAAAACTCAGGATGGAAGAGGTATACAGGGGCCTTAACATTTTAGTTGCTTCATATTAAAAAAAAAATAACAGTTTTTTTTTTTTTGTGAAAGAGGGATTTAAGTGACATTTTACTTAGATTAATTTTTTAATTTATAGTATATTGTTTTTATGAAGTTTTCTTTATTTAATGTCTTTTGCAAAACTACATATGTCATTTCTTTAAGAATGTTTAAATACGTTTTTCTGAGCATTTCATGAAATACCTAATTATAATTTATAGGTAACATGATACATGTATTATACAGATAAATTCTTTCTCCACAAAATATTTACTTTCAATATTAGAGCTGAATTTCTTTTTTTTTACATTTTTTATTCTGAGAATTACTTTTATTTTCTAAATGATTTAATTTAAAGTAAAGAAATTTTATTTTCTTAAAATTGACCCTAAAGCCACTATCCTTCCTCAACATTTATAGTTTTTTCTTTTATTATCTTTCCATATTTTATTTAGCGACAATTTCTCTTTTTTTCTAGATATTTTGAAAATTTGTTAAATATTAGATTTTGACAAAATATATGTTAAATCCCTCTTTCACGCGATTCTTTAATTATGAACATTGTTTAAAGATTAACAATATTGTTAGAATTTTTAGTGCTAATTAGGCAATATTTTTTAAACTGATTAGTCAAAATTTATTTTTAAAAACAATGATAGTCACGATCTCTAAATAATATAGATAATAAATTTATAGTATACAGATTTCTAATCTAACAAAGGAAGAAAAAAATCATTACTTTTCGTTAAGAAATCCAACGTAGAGTATAAGTATGCCAGCAAAGCCAAAAAGAAATTTTGCAATATACCAACTGCATTTATTACTAAAATACTGCATTGTGCTTTTGAAAGGATTGTTTTTAGTCTTTTGTAAGTCAAATTTTATTAGGAAAAAAAATAAAATAATTTAAATCATTGATATTGTTTCAGTTTATTCCATACCTAGTTTTTATAATATTAGAGAAACAATAAATATTACATTAATGTCATGCAACTTACGAAACACAATTATTAAACAAATGACACTTGAATGTATAAGCAATGTATGAAACCGATAAAATTAAATTGAAAAATTAGGAAAGTTTAAAATACCAGCGTAGTTACTTGTAAACAAATTAATACTTTTTTATATTTAAAAGATATTACCTTTGTTATCATACAACTCAATAAAGCGGATAAATTCTTAACCCATCGATGCAAGTATTTATGAAAATAGTAAATATTTTGAAAATGGTTAGCACATAGAAAGAGAACATTAGAGATATAGTATTAAAAATTACCTTCAAACATTTACTTTTTACAATATGCAATTTAATTTAAAAAAAAGATAATTTATATATCTTTAAAAGGTGATTAAAAAATAAAACATTAATAACATGTAGTTGTTACTATTTACAGCAAGGTAAAAACATAGAGAACCAGGGTAAAGTCACATGGGAACAGAAAACTAAGGGCGCAATTACATGCCTGCGTTGAACGCTGCGTTCTTGCGTTGATGCGTTAAGCCCAAAGCACAACGAATACGGTTACGGGAGCAGGGCATGAGATAATAAAGGACAGAGATTGTTTCTGTCCTTTATTATCTCATGCCCTGCTCCCGTAACCGTATTTCTATCTGCTTAGGCCTTTATACCTCTAGCTCAGGGATGGGTAAAAGTGCTTTCTTCGATGTTTTCTACGTATAATACGCAGAAAACGTATTATACGCAGAAAACGTATTATACGCAGAAATTTGCAGAAAACCTACACTGTAAAGAAATTACTTCCAGAATTACAATGCAAAGTATTTTTCCGTCCCAAACATTAAATTTATATTGTAATATTCCATCGTAATACGTGATAAAAATACAACGCGACTGTAAAACTACACTTCGAGTGTAGAACTTCATCGTGTCACGGTGTAAAAATACAACGAAATTTTTTAGTGTAGTTTTATACATGGCAATTTCAACACATTTAAAAATAATTTTAATCAAATAAATATATTTAAAATTTTCAATATTGTACGCGACTAATCTTTTCTTATTCATATTATTAAATAAATGATGCATTAATTCATATTTTAAATTTTAATTTCGCATACAAAAAACTCTTTAATTTGTTGGTTATGTTACTCCTTCAAATTATTATCAACAATTCAACATTGAAATTTTTGTTGCCACTGGTTAATTAACTTTAATAACAAATAAATTGTTATATTTTCCAACATTTATGTATAAATTATCGCTATTAAAAATTTATTTTTTACAAAATTTGAAAATCCTGCATGTCGTAAGTCAAGATGTATAATACACGAAGTGTGTAGAAAACTGTCAATAGACCTTTTCATCTCGAATAGGAAGTAATGAATGCGCATGCTCAGTCCGACATGACAGTCGGTCATATTCGGAAATTCACCATGTTATTAACACGTGAAAAAAAATATGACCGACCGGAAGTTCGAATTATTTGGAGACAAAATTATTCGAGATGAAAAGGTCTATGTATAAAACATAGTATTATACGTGTAGAAAACCATGTATAATACATCATGTATTATACATCCACATCCCTGCTCTAGCTAGTATTCTGTCTTTCTCTCTCTCAATATACAACGCAAGAACGCAGCGTTCAACGCAGACATGCAATTGCGCCCTTAGACAGAAAAGGCCAGAAACAGTTTTTGTCCTTTATTATCTCATGCCCTGCTCCCGTAACCGTATAAGGATATTCAAGTTGGGTGGGGAGAAATTCAAAATGGCGGCTACCTGGATGACAGGTTTGCATTGCAGTCAATGGGACGAAATCAGTTTTTGTACAATAACTTTTAAAACACAAATTTTCGAACCTATGTTTATTAATAAATTATTTTTCATTTATCGAAAGCTATTTTTTAAAATTATAAAAACTCATAAAAATTTTACACAATTTTATTATTTTAAAAAATAGCTCTCGATAAATGAAAAATAATTTGTTAATAAACATATGTTCGAAAATTTGTTTTTTAAAAGTTATTGTACAAAAACTTATTTCGTCCCATTGACTGCAATGCAAACCTGTCATCCAGGTAGCCGCCATTTTGACTTTCTCTCCACCCAACTTGAATATCCTTATTCGTTGTGCGTTTGGCTTTACGTGCAGAACCCTGGCTACATGAGACTGCACCGTAAAAAACAACAACCTTGAATAAATAAACTGAAATAAAACAAATAAAAAAAGAATCAAAGTGTTTACTTCTGGCTGTTTGTCATCGACATAAAGCCAATAACCAAAAGAAAGAAAGAAAGAAAGTGTTTACTTGTCATATTCCGAATATGAAACATTCTCTGGTTGTTGATGAAATGTTTCCTGATGGTCCTGGACCATTTATGGATCTTGAGATGGTAAAAAATATTTGTTATATCAGTGTTTGTATATAATAATAGCAATATTTACGATTCGGTCTAACTTTTTTTAGCCTGGAGGATCCAATAGATTGTTTGTCGACGTGAGTTTCGATGATAAGGCCGTTCATGCTGATTTTTTCAATGGTAATTAGAAATAAGTTTTATTTTACAAAAAAAAAAGTCATTTAATGATGATTGAAGCGACTTGGCAGCGATTCGAATAATAGCATTCAAAGCTTCTCCAAGACAAAAGTGTTTTCATAAAAAAAAAATATAAAAATTAAAATATTATTTTGTGATCAGCTGAAAAGTCGAATATATTTGTTATTGTTTAGGCAATGAGAAATTTTAGACTTTTGAAAAATATTTTTTTTTGTTCCAGATTTCTATGATTTTTATGATGATGAGGATTTAGAATGAACTTTGTAGGACATGCTTAATCTATTAATTGTATTTTGTAACTGCTACCTATTTACTGAAAAAAATGTTTATTCCTAAAGTAATTTATATTTTTTTTTAATTTAATACAAAGTGAAATGTTATATTGAATATACATTCAGTGTTAAAAGAATCTTTTGAGTTTATAATTAATTATATTCTTTGTTTAATCCCACTGGTACATGGACCGAACCGTGGTGTGGGAGAACCAAGCTAAGTTTTCTGTGAGTTCTCATTCGTTCCCGCTAACTTTTCTACTGAATAATGAAAAAAAAATTAATTAATATTGGTTAAACGAATATAAATATTAATAAAATTTAACTTTCTTAATATGTCTAACACGGTACTGAGAGGTAAAATATCAAAATCAGACAGAAAAAACGAAAACTCTGAAAATGATGTCTTACTATATATATATATAGATATTCTAACCTGCAAAATATTATATTATCAAAATTTTTTATTTTTCGGTCGATTTGACATTTTAATTCTCAATACCGTACGTCTTAAACTTATTATAAATGTTGAAGTTTATTATTATTTACACTTTTTTGACCAATTTTCACCATTTTTTTTTCAATATTCAGCAAAAAATCCGAATCGAACGAATAAGAACTCAGAAAAAACCCAACTTGGTTTTCCCTAGGTTCGGTCTATGTACAATGTATATACCAGGGTAGCCCTAAAATGAGGCACATGAATATGTTCTAAAACTCATTAGTTCGAACTTTCAATTAGCAGAATTTCATTAAACAGAGCTTTTATGAGAAAAATGTTTATTTTTTAGAACTTGTTCTTGATTGAATGTGCATTAATCCGAATTTTCACTAAGTAAAATTTTCTTGTCGCCGACCTCATATTTAACCCTAGAAGGACTAACTTAATTTTCTCACCCTCTAAGGACTAACTGGGGTCCTTTGTTCCCCCAGATTTTAAACGTGTATATAAGATTTGCATTTTACCGAAAACAGCTTTTATGTAGTGAATTTTTCTCGTTTTTTAGTAAGGAAATGGGTGGTGTAATTTATTTTTTAATAGAATAAAAATAAATCTAAAAATATTGTAAAAACAAAAAAAAGAACCAAATTTTCTCAAAATTGGCATTTTTTACAAAAAATATTGTAGTTTTTCAACAAATTGACCAATTTAGAAAAATCCTGTGGATTTTAGAAGCTGAATAGACATATTTGAAGAAATTTTTATGGACCTTTGAATTATTTGAAAAAAGTATATTTATTTGAATAGATGAAATTTTAATAATTAATAAACAATTACGCACGTGAAATTTACCAAAATCAACTAAAAAAAAATTTTATTTTTACTCAAAATATTTTTGTTTTTTAAAAAAACTTTTTTTTACAAGTATAGTCATTACATTTTTGCTTTGTAGGTTTAATTAAACCGTTTTAATAAAAAAACAGAAATTTATTATCCTGACTTTTTTGAAACGTAAAGGACTAATTGGGGTATTTAGGGACCCCAGACTTACTTTAACTGCATACTTTAGAGAGACTTGCGCACACAATTCGCACTAATCTACTAAAATCAACTTTCAGGTTACTAAATTGAATTATGGTTAGGATCCCCAACCGAAATTGACACTGTATGGGTCAGGAGCCTGCTTCAAACTTCGCGTGGGGTACAAAACGACCCCAGTTAGTGCTTCCAGGGTTAAGGTAGTTCTCTTGGACCAGTGGTTCAAACACAAACATTCTCATTTTTTACTTAAATTGTAATTTTTAATTAATAGCACCAACTTCAAGGTTTAGAGTCTCTTTTTTTTGTATTTATTTTTAAAAAATGAATAAAACGTCAAAACTTGGATTTCAAATTATACTATTTTTTGTAATTTAGAACCGCAACCCACACAGCACAAAATATTACGTGAAACTTGCCTGGCCCTTACACTCTAAGTTTCGGAATATTCAAATGAATGTTTAGGCAACAATGGTGCAAGCACGAAAATGTCCGCTTGTGAGGCAATAATATTCATCCCGAAAATTGCCTGAAAATTGCAATGCAATGTTCAGGAAATATTTCAGAAAAAGGTTCCTGCAATATTCAGGCAATATTTCAAAAAAAGTTCAAAATTTTTTATTTATATGCAGCCAATCAGAATTTTGTAACATACACTGAGAGAAAAGAAAAGGTTACTACAACGGAGGACACAAGTAGGAATTGCCTAAGTGACTCCGGTAGTAGAACTCGAGTTAACGCAACTTGGGACTCCGGTAAATACTGCTTGGGTCTCCAATTACGTCGACTTGAGACCCAAGCAGTATTTATCGGAGTCCCAAGTTGCGTTAACTTGAGTTCTGAGTCACTCAGGCAATTCCTACTTGTGTCCTCCGTTGTATTAACCTTTTTTTTCTCTCAGTGTATACGACATCCGCAAATGTCTAGGAGGTTAAAAACTACTGCGCAGACCTACGGGCCATAGAAGCCAAGATCGACCAGTGCGCATCATTTAATGTTGGAAATTGCCTGAATATTACAGTGAAATGTTCTCTCAAGTTTCGTGTCAATATTGTCTCACAAGCGGACTTTTTACTACTTGCACCAATGTTGCTTGAATATTCATTGAAATATTCCGAAACTTGGAGCGTAAGAGCCAGGCAAGTTTCAGAAAATATCTTGTGCTGTGTGGGAAGCCACATTTTTCATAAAGGGATCGGATCCTTATACTTTAAAATATAATTTATTACTTTTTATTTTGAACCCCTCTCCCATCAGGTGTCCAAATAGACGATTTTAGACTATAACGGTCATTTGAGTAGGCAGAGGGTTAAACCTACAAAAAATTCATTTAGAGCGGGACCGGGAAGGAGTTGAGTATGCAAAATATGAGGAACAACATTTGAAAATTGGAACATATAGAGGACACCCTCCCCTATCAGAAAACCCATGTTGCCACCTAAAATTTTGGTGCGTTTAGCCGCCATTTTGATTTAAAGTTTGAAATTTTGTTTTTCATTTATCTCATAAAATATCAATCCCACAAAATTTTTGTTAATACCTATTTTGTAGATAATATTGATGTCTACAACTTTTATTAGAAACATTTTTTTCTAAAGGCAATAATAAAAAAGTTATAAACAAAAAAGAGGTAAAAAATAGGATATGAAAAATTTTAAATTTAATTAACTCCTTTATTTTTAATTTTAGATTAAAAACAGTTCAGAGGTAATTTGTAGAGTATTTTATACCGAGTAATTTGATTTGTTTCACTTTTCCATCCGTTTATTTTTGTAGATTTTACAGTAATGCAAAGGTGAGTACATTTGAAAACTAACGGCTTACGAAAGCCCTGCGTAACACAAGACTCTCACTACCCAGTATAAGCAAAATTTTAAATTCAACTTTATTAAACAACTAAAATATGAGGAACGATTTTTGAAAATTGGAACAAATAGAGGGCACCCTCCTCTATCACAAAATCCATGTTGGCGCCTAAAATTTTGGTGCGTTTGGCCGCCATTTTGTTTTAAAGTATGAAATTTTGTTTTTAATTTATCTCATTAAATATCAATTCCACAAAATTTTTCTTTACACCTATTTTGTAGATAATAATGAGATCTACAACTTTTATTGGAAACATTTTTTTCTAAAGGCAATAATAAACTTTAAAAGATTTTAAAAAAGTATTCATAAGAAATGTTTTATACATTATATAAATAAAAGTTAATTTGTTTAGAAAATTGTTTATAAAATAATTTATTCAAACAATACTTAATTTTATTTATCAGTAAAACAAATTTGTATTATACAATTATCGATTACATTTAACTAAGTTTGTTTGTAAATTTATTTAACAATTTTCGTATAATCATTATTATTTAGTTACTAAACACCTTTTTTAAACAATAAAGCCATTTGTAGTAATTAAATAAAGTTTGTCTACAAATTTTTTTGTGTTTAGCGGGCATCCGTAAGCTGTTATATGTTTAAAAAATAACAGCTTTTGCATGACTGTAAAATCTATAAAAATAAACGAATTGAAAAATGAAACAAATCAAATTATGCGGTATTAAATACTCTACAAATTACCTCTTAACTGAATTTACTCTAAAACTAATAATAAAGGAGTTAATTAACTTTTACAATTTTCATCTCCTAATTTTTACATCTTTTTTGTTTATAACTTTTTTAATAATGCCTTTAGAAAAAAATATTTTGAATAAAAGTTGTAGATCTCATTATTATCTACAGAATAGGTCTAAAGAAAAATTTTGTGAAATTGATATTTAATGAGATAAATTAAAAAGAAAATTTCAATTTTTAAAACAAAATGGCGGCCAAAGGCACCAAAATTTTAGGCGCCAACATGGATTTTGTGATAGGGGAGGGTGCCCTCTATTTGTTCCAATTTTCAAAAATTGTTCCTCATATTAATTGTTTAATAAAGTTGAATCCAAAATTTTGCTTATACTGGGTAGTGAGAGTCTTGTGTTACGCAGGCTTTCGTAAGCCGTTAGTTTTTAAATGTACCTGCCTTTGCATTAATGTAAAATCTACAAAAATAAACGGATGGAGAAATGAAACTAATCGAATTAATCGGTAGAAATCACTCTACAAAATATCTCTGAACTGTTTTTACTCTAAAATTAATAATAAAGTAGTTAATTAACTTTTAAAATTTTCATCTCCTAATTTTTACCTCTTTTTTGTTTATAACTTTTTTATTATTGCTTTTAGAAAAAAATGTTTCCAATAAAAGTTGTAGATCTCATTATTATCTACAAAATAGGTGTAAAGAAAAATTTTGTGGAATTGATATTTAATGAGATAAATTAAAAACAAAATTTCATACTTTAAAACAAAATGGCGGCCAAACGCACCAAAATTTTAGGCGCCAACATGGATTTTGTGATAGAGGAGGGTGCCCTCTATTTGTTCCAATTTTCAAAAATCGTTCCTCATATTTTAGTTGTTTAATAAAGTTGAATTTAAAATTTTGCTTATACTGGGTAGTGAGAGTCTTGTGTTACGCAGGGCTTTCGTAAGCCGTTAGTTTTCAAATGTACTCACCTTTGCATTACTGTAAAATCTACAAAAATAAACGGATGGAAAAGTGAAACAAATCAAATTACTCGGTATAAAATACTCTACAAATTACCTCTGAACTGTTTTTAATCTAAAATTAAAAATAAAGGAGTTAATTAAATTTAAAATTTTTCCTCTCCTATTTTTTACCTCTTTTTTGTTTATAACTTTTTTATTATTGCCTTTAGAAAAAAATGTTTCCAATAAAAGTTGTAGACATCAATATTATCTACAAAATAGGTATTAACAAAAATTTTGTGGGATTGATATTTTATGAGATAAATGAAAAACAAAATTTCAAACTTTAAAACAAAATGGCGGCTAAACGCACCAAAATTTTAGGTGGCAACATGGGTTTTCTGATAGGGGAGGGTGTCCTCTATATGTTCCAATTTTCAAATATTGTTCCTCATATTTTGCATACTCAACTCCTTCCCGGTGCTGCACTAATTGCGTGGTTAGCAAAATTGTATTTTTTAACCATGTCTTCCTACCTTTAAAAAAATTTCAGTGTATTCGTTGAAAGTTCTATTATATGATATTTTAATTAGAAAAATATTAAAAAAATTTTTTTTTCGATAGAACTACCTTAACCTCCTGCCTACTGAAATGACCGTTAACGACAAAAATCGACAATTCAGACGTCTGGTGGGGATAGTAGGAAACTCGTTGGATAGTGCGAGAATTTCTTAACTTATTATTTACTATTAGTTAATCAGACATCGACCAATAGTTTTTTAATGAAAATGTTTTAAAAATGAACAAAAGTTGCTAAATTTCTTATGTTTTTCAAAGATACCTTTTTGCGAGTCTATCTTTTCTTAAAATTGTTCAAAAAATAAATGGTACAATTAAAGTAAATAATAGCTTAAAATTTATTGAAAAAAAAACAAACTCTACAACTTCACCTCGTAATATTTTGGAAAAAGTGGGTCATTTTTTAAATATTGAGAAATATGCGTTTTTAAATAAATTACTAGATTTAAAAACTGGTCCACTTTTTCAAAAATCTGACGAGGTGAAGTTGTAGAGTTGGTTTTTTTTAAGAAAATAAGCTATTATTTACTTAAATTGTAGGGGAGACGGGGTTAGTTGGGTCAGGGGTAGATTGGGTCATTGCGGTTTACTCAAATGTTATTAGTCGAATTAATTCCTCTCTACACAAAAATTATTTCACATAGTGAGATGCAAGTTTGTGCCAAGTTTCATTCTTAAATCATCATTTATATGGAGTAAATGTAAGAAAAACTAATTTTGATACTCCAAAGTAAATTTTTACCCACTAGGTTTTTATGTTATATCTTCCTGAGTAATAGCAGTGGCGTAACTAGAAAACTCGGGGCCCTGATGGAAAGAAAAATTTTGGGGCCTCTCGGAATCTAAAGCGATATTGAATACTAAAAAAAAAAAAAACTTAATCTGTTTCATTTTTGGGGGCCCTGATGTTTCGGTTCCCCTGCCTATTGTTACGCCACTGAGTAATAGTTTGAGAAAAAGTTTAATTATCAAATTTTGCTCTTTAAATAGTTCCTTTTAAAGGACAATGAAGAGATTTTAATTCATATTTGCAGTATCGATAGAGAAAAATCAAATATTTGAAAAACAAAGGCGAGGCTCGAGGGGGGGTCAGTGGGGTCGTTTTGACCGGGGTTAGTTGGGTCGCCCAAATGCATGAGGAATCTACTATATATTCATACTACATAAATAAACTACATTAATTTAATAAAATTTCACTATTATTAGTTTATTTTAGTCAATTAACACTAGTGATAATACTTTTTAACAATTAAAAATTAAAAAATACGTTTTTTCAATATGAGCAATTTTTTTTATAATCTTATACTTTCACTGCTTTAATTTGAATATATTTATTTTTCAATTTCTTTTATTATAAAATAACCCTAAAAACTAAGTTTATTATATAAAGTAATGTTTTAACAATTAAACAGCAACATTTTAATCATGAATCAATCTACCCCGGGCCAAGTCGGGTTGGTTCACTTTGGATTTCTCCAAAAACAATGTTCCCAAAAAAAAAAAAACTAAAAGTAATAACGGGACTTTTTCTTTTTTAAATGAAAGCTGAAATATCAGAGTAGGTTTCCTGTACGACAATGTTTTCATAAATTGGATATTAACGAAGTTAAACAACGAAGAGTGAAAAATGGCCCAACCAGCCCCGGTCTCCCCTACACCAACGGATTTAGCTCAATAGCACAAAGCGCTAGCTTTGCGGCTGCGTCGAACCAAACATCGCTGGTTCGCGCCCCGTTAGCCGGCACACACCGTTGGAACCCGACTGTCGATAACCGGTTGTACTCTGGGGTGGTTTTGACACAGTTTTTCAGCCCCACTGGCGAGCAAGCCTATTACAGGCGGTCCAGGCAAATGCGAGTACTCCTAATAAAAATCGTTCTGTGGACGCAAAGTTGTGGTTGTGGATCGAGGCTTGAAAAAAGTGGTACCCCTTGGGCGCAGAAAGACATCAGCAAGGAGTACAATAGGGAGAAAAAAGGCTAGAAAAGGAAAAAGAGAAGGCTATGGGTATTTCACCCCCGAATTGAAGCTCAAGTGGCAAAGTCAAAAGACCCTCAACCTTGCCCTAACTTTAACTTTAACTTTTACTTAAATTGTACCATTTTTAAAAAAACTTAAAGAAAAGATAGACTTGTAAAAAGGTATCTTCTGTCACTTAAAAATGTGGCTAATTTAACATTCTGTTAAATGCTAATTCTGCTAAATTAACACTTGCAAATTAAAGTTCTTTTAAATAAGGAGTCGGTTAAACAGAAATTCTGAAAATTGAATTTTATGTTAAATATGAGTTCGACGACAAGAAAATTCTTCTTAATGAAAATTCGGATTAATGCACATTCAATTGAAAACAAGTTCCATAAAATTAACATTCTACTTCCTGAAAGTTCTGTTTTATGAAATTCTGCTAATCGGAATTAGAACATATTCATGCGTCTTCCTGGGACTTCTTCTATACGTGTGCGTGTACTCCTCTCTTCTTGCCGTATATGTCAATATCCGTGTTTCAATGTAAACCATCTTTTTGCTTCGATGTTTTCTTGTCTAAATTATATATGTTCTTGAGATGTAGGGTGGAGAGGGTATGCATTTGTGGCCCTTTATTTGGATTCAACTATGAACACATTCTACACAAGTTAATTAAAAAAGCAATGGAAAGAAAAATATCAAAAAATTTAAGGACACAGTTAAAATTTCAGAACCCGTACACAATTACACATGCACCTCAAATAGCACCGAAGTTTCCAGGAAGCTAACAGGAAACTAACCATGTTAAGTTCGTTAGCTAACACTGTTAGTTTCCTCTTAGCTTCATGGAAACTGTAAATGTCCTCCGCTTTATAGTTTCCGATGTTAGCTTCCAGAAAGTTAGAAAAGTAAATTTGCTGAAAGTTATATTTACACAAAATTTCTGTGATAAATTTAAAAATCTATTTGCATGCGCAGTTGCTTTCTACTGTTTTCTATGTCAGCTGGGGCTGCGAACAACTTTTGAATAAAATTTTCTACGGGAAAGGTATTCATGCCTGTTGAAAAAAAATTATTTTTTGTTATTGTTGTGAAATTATACGAGAAAACTTGTTTCAAACTTTGTGAAATCTTACTAAAAAAACTTTCGGAAAATTTACATCCATAACTTTCTGGAAACTAACATCGGAAACTATAAAGCGGAGAAGAATTATAATTTCCATGAAGCTAACAGGAAACTAATAGTGTTAGCCAGGGGGGCCAAGCCGCAATGCATTGGCTGGATATGCTGTGTTTCCTGGGCGACACTAGCGCTGCGATAGACGCACCCAGGAAACACAGCATATCCAGCCAATGCATTGCGGCTTGGCCCCCCTGGTGTTAGCTAACGAACTTAACAAAGGTTAGTTTCTTGTTAGCATCCTGGAAACTTGGGTGCTATTTGGGACCCTGTTATTTTCATTACACGACGCTTCCCCCCCTCACTGTTAATAAAATTCTAACATATTTGTCAATGCAATCAAATGCAATATAAAAAATCTGAGACGTGAACGAGTGCTTACAATATTTTTTATTCTAAAGGCACAAATGAGGCGATTTTTGATAACCTGATGACAGGGTATGAAAGACATTCATTTGTTTCACAGAAATATAAATATGATTTCCATTTTTATCCAAGGGCAAATAAAACACATGCGTCATGCATCCTTTTTTGCCCAAGGGTAGAAGTAGACGTTATATTTATGCGATCAAACAAATGAGTGACTTCTTGTCTTCACACATTTAAAAGCGACATTTTTGTGCCGGTGAGATGAAAATTAATTTGATCAAAAACTTCAATGCAAGATAATTTTAACTTTTGATTCAATATAAATCAATTGCACAGTACACACTGCACCTAAAAACAATATTAATTTTTGTGATAATAGCGCTTAAGTGTTCTCTCCTGATTTTAATGTTTACATTTTTCGCTCTAAAGAGACAAAATAAATTGGTTACTATTTGTCTATTAGGAATAATAGTATAGCACAGATGGTAGAACCATAATTTTTTTTTATATATAAAAAAGTGCTAAACATTATTTTTAAAGTATTTTCGAAATTTGGAAAAATTATTAAAAAATATTTAGTTATGTTTTATAGCAATAAAATTATACTTCCACCACCTGTACCACTCTATTATTTCTGATAAATCAACATTAACTAATTTATTTTGTGTTTTAAGCGTAAGAAACGTCAACATTAAAATCAGGTGAGAGCATTTTAATTCACACAAGTTTGATCAGCCTTAAGACTGAAAAATCTGTATACAAAAATGCTCTCACCTGATTTCAACCTCGACGTTTCTCACTCTTAAACAACAAAATAAATTAGTTAGTGTTGACTTCTTCGAAATAATAGAGTGCTACAAGTGGTGGAACTTCAATTTTGTTTCTATAAAAAAGAGCTAAATATTATTTTTTAATAATTTTTTCAAATTTCGAAAATACTGTAAAATACTTTAAATTTACAGGTTTGATCAGCCTTAAGGTAATTCTCTCCAAAAAGTTTTTTCTTTAAATATTTTTTTAATTGAAGTATCACGTATATAAAACATTTAACGAATACAATGATATTTTTTTAAAGGTAGGAAACAATGCTTATTATTAAGCATTATTAGTCCATTACTAATTTGACCTCACTTTATTGATGGACGTTAAGTTTATTAACCATAACCATACAATGAATTTTCTCTAGTTTGCTCTGTTTTTAAAAAATAAAACTTTTAAATTATATTTTAAGTTATAAGAAATAATATCCCTTTTTTAAAAATACAGCTTGTGGTACTACTATAAATTTGGAAATATAGTGATCTGAAATTCACATTTTGTTAGTTTTATTCATTTATTTAAATGAATCCGAAAGAGAGAGAGAGAGAGACTCTATACTTTCAAGTTGCGCCTATGAATTGAGCATCACAAAATAAGTAAAAATGACGAAATGTGGGTAGAAAACCACTGATCCAAGAAAACTACCTTAAAATATTAAAATTACGGTCGAATTTATGTCACTTTATTTTAGTAATATATTTTTAATTTATAATTTTATTGTATTTTGAAATAGATTTCATTAATTATAATGTATATTTTCATTAATTTTAAGGTTAAAATATGCTGGAAATCTTGCTTCTCTCTAAATATGAACTAGTCAATAATGATTAATTCTTAGTCATTTTTTTAATAATTCAAATAGAGCGGATAAGTTGTCTGTGAAATATTCAAAACTACAAATTCAATTAGTATCTCTGACTGACAAGATTTCAACACAAGATACTTAGTTTTTGATTTCGAGAAATAAGGGGCCGTTCATATACCACGTGGACAACTTTTCTCCGATTTTTGACCCCCCTCCCCCCATCGTGGACATTTGTCTACCCCCCCCCCCCTAAATGTCCACGTGGACAATTTTAGTGAAAAATAGTTTTTGGATGTTAAAATCAAAGAACTATTCAAAGGAAATATGAATATTCGAGTAAACTTCACAACTTTTTATGACAAATTCTTTGAAATAGGATGCTCTTTTACGTGAAATTAGGTAAATAAATAGATCTTCAATTGTTCTTAAAAAATTTAATCACAGCTTTTTATTAATACGAAAATACTTTATAAGTTCTACTAGTAAATAATAAAAAGTTTAAGAAGTTCTACAAGTAATAGGTAAATTGCCATCTTTGGTAGAATACTTTGGAAGGAACATTTTCAATTATAAAAAATAAAAATAATTTTTTGTCACAAATCTAATATTCGTTATTAGATATTTCAGGATTATCTTCGGCAATCCACGGGGGCACTAACCACTCTGAAATATTGTCAATGTTAGCAAAACAATCGTCATTTTGCATCGTTGTGGAATCTATTTATTATTATTAGATATTGAAGAATGAATTAAAAATTTTAAAAAAATTGAAAATTCAAAAAAATTATTAAAAATTGAAAAAAAAATTGAAAATTTAAGAAATATATCGAATTTTTAAAAAAATAATTGATAGTTTTAAAAAAAGTACTAAATGACAAAAATAATTAAACATTAAAGAAAACAATTGAGAAATGAGGAAACTAATTGACAATTTTAAAAAATGACTAGATTAATTCACACTTGAAAGAAAAAAATTGAAAAAAATAAAGAATAATTATAAAACGTTAAGAGAATAAATAAACATTTAAAAGATTGTATAGGAAATAACTTAAAATTGAAGAAAATAATTAAGAATTATAGGAATTATAGGAATAATTGTTGGAAATAATTGCTAATTGAACAACTGGATTGAAAATAAAAAAAAATAGTTGAAATTGAAGAAAAAATTGAAATTAAGGAGTGATATTAAAATTTAAAGAATCTAAATAAAAATTAAAAAATGGAATTGAAAGAAGTCGAGATATATCTAATATAGAATACAAAACTTGAAGGAGGGAATTAAAGTTTTAAAAAAATAATGTCAGTGGTGCGTAATTGAAACGTTGAATAATGGAAATATAAGAAATAAAAAAACATTTTTAATGGAGACATTTTGCGAATCACGCATAATTGTCCACGTGGACATTTGACGAAACACCCCCTCCCCCCATCGTGGACAATCGTGGATATTTGGCGAACACCCCTCCCCCCCTAAGCTGTCCACGTGGTATATGAACGGCCCCTAAGGTTATGCTTTCAAATTTCGTATTATTTCACTTTTAAAGTATATTTATATGAAAGTGCTATAAAATTTATGTAATTAATTTATTAATATAAAGTAAAAATACTTTTATTAACTGAAAAAAAGAAATTTATGAGTTTTGTGTTATTACAAATAGAATTAGTTACATTAATTGAATTAGTTAAATCACAATAAGTAACAAATTTATTCATTTATTAGTCAAATACCTAATTAAATACTAATTAAATTTATTAAAATTTGACTATGTAATTCAGATTTACTGAGTAGTACTTATTTGAATGTTTTCAATGTTTTGAAGAACAACTTCTACATTTTTAAAATAATAAAAATAAATAAAGTTATATTTTATTATATTTCATTACTTTGGTTGATAAATAATTAATGAATTACAATTAAATTGTTATTAAATAAGTTTTTTTTTTAAATAATAGAATTATAAATAAAAAATTAAATATTTGATAGTTTAACCTACTTATTCATATAAATGAGTTAAAGATTTATTATTAAAAATAATGTGCACCTAACTGAGGAGCAAGTTTATGATAAATCTATATTTTATTATAAGTCGAGAAAACCAAACAAATGCAGTTTTATACACATCAAGGGTGGATCCAGCCAAAGTTTTCGGAAGGGGCGATATGTGGGATAGAAAAAGATAACAGAAAGAGATGTAAGATTCTCGGGCGAGGGGGGGGGGGGCGATTGCTCCCAGTGCTCCCCACGTAGATCAGCTACTGATACACATAACCTCTGAAGTTAATTATAAAGTAGTTCTGCACATATTTTAAAGAATTTTAGTAAAATTTATTTAAATACCTTCAAATTTGTATACCTATGTTATCTCACGTATACACTGAAGTAAATTAAAAATTCTTTTGGATTTTTTATTTTACTTATGACGACAAAATGGCGACTGTAAGGGTTTAATTCATAGAAAATCTGGTTGACATGATTTCTCGAATCAGAAACGTCAGAAACAAAAAATTTAGACGGGTTATTAAAATGTAAGTAAGTGGCTGAAGCAAAAGGTAGTAAAATAAAAAAAGGTTCGTTAAAAAAATAAAGACAAAACGGCAGATTTTTTAATATTTCGACTCTTTTTGCAACTAAAATTGTTTAAAAAGTGGGTTTAAGGGCATGTGATGGAGAATAATGTCACTAGTATAGGCAAAATTTGCCCATAAACTTTCCAGAACTACTTAAAATATCATTAGAAAGATTTCTCTCACCCAAGTTTGTTTAAATTTTGCATTTAAGTTTTTTTTTATTCTTCGAAAATTAGCTAATTTTTTTTTAAAGAATTTATCTTTAAGGCAAAATTTAAACAAATTTGGGTCAGAGACCTTTTTATTTATATATTTTAAGTAATTCCACAAAGTTTGGTGTCAAAATATTTATTATTTTAAGAGAAAGTTTATAGACAAATTTGGCCTAAGCCAGTGACGTCATTATCCAACACAAGCCCTTAATTTACTTCAATGTATGTGAGATAATATATACAAATTTGAATACCTTTAAATACATTTTAATATGAACAAAAAATTCTTCAAAATATGTGCAAAAGACCTATACTGTCCCCTTAAGTTGAAATGTTTTCAAATTGAAATTTCATTGTTAAAGCACTTTTTTTCTTAAATTTAACAATGACAGGATCAATTTGTAAGGTCCTTAAAATGTTAAATTTGTATCTATCTCTACTTTTTTGGGAAAATTAATGAATTTATCATCTTTTAAAAACTTGCTTCTCAAATGTTTTACATTGAGTAAGAAGTTATAATTGTCTTGCATTAAAGTTTTTGATAAAATTATTTTGTACACAGTTTCACGAGTCATTATTTTGCACGCAACTTTAAGATAGAATTGTCTTGCAGTGAATATTCAAATATAATTATATTGCTCAATTATTTTTTATAACTTCATATTGTACTGACAAATATGTTCGTATTTTATGAACGGAGGGCATCGCTATGAAAGTAAAGGAATTAATGAAATATAAATACTTTGTGATTTATCAAAAATGTTGTCAACAGTCAGAGAACAATACATATCCATTTTAGTTCATTTTGTTCGTATTTTATGAACGGAGGGCATCGCTATGAAAGTAAAGGAAATAATGAAATATAAATACTTTGTGATTAATTAAAAATTTTGTCAACAGTCAGAGAGCAATACATATCCATTTTAGTTTTTATTGTTATTATAAATTTCGCAAGAGAGATTTTATTTTTTATTTTTTTGTACAAATTAGAATTTATAGCAGATACTCTTATAAAAACTCATTATAGGTATAGTCAACAAATATTGAAATGTGTTAAGTAATTATTGTGATGTGATACCAGAGGTACATAAACATTTGAAAATTATTATTTTTTTAATAGTGTTGCTCTCAGACGAAGAAATTTTATAATGCAGAAGAATTCTATTTCATTGTGAGTAATAAAGTATAAAATTATAAATTAATCATAGTTTTAAAAGATTGATTTTTCGCTCTGTACATATATTTTATTCGATAGAAAGTTCCATTAATTTTTTTTTTGAATTTGTTAAAAATTTGTTGTTTATACTGGACTTTGAAAGCGAACAGTAATATTATTAATGTTCCTTAAATAATTTACACATACGATGTTTAATGTTGAAAATGTAAGGACATTTTCGCATCAGTCGCAGTTACAGTAGAAACTGCAACAGACATTTTTAACCACTGTGGTACTGTTGTCGCAATCATACTTTCGCTAGCTTATATGATTAATTTGAAAGCACCCTTACTGTATACTTCTCTTTACAAAACATGAATAATAGCTGTTATTATTGATAATATACTCTCGCATACTGTACACAATCAGTTTACACATTGTTTTCCTTGTAAATTTGTAAAAAAGAAAATTGATTGAAAAATAACAAGTCAATTTTGTCATTAAATGTTAAAATGATAAAGAAAAACTTTCTGCACCTTAAACAGTTTGTTATGTCCTCTTTTTCACATTTTTATAAGAATTTTGAAGAAGGCAAATATTTTACTTTATTATTTTTCTCAATATTATAACGCACCTTTCTATACATACCCCTCTTTTTATATTAATTATTTTGTGAAAGTCGATAAGTATCAGTTACTTGTGCGCTTAATTGCCGATTGTTTTTATAAAAGTAAAATATTTTAAACTAGAAATAAATTTGCCTTAGAATGAAAACGTATATATGTATTTGTATATATATCAATATATACATTTTCAAGAAAACTTCGAAATTTGTTTTTCAATTGAAAAGTTTTTACGGCAAATAAAAAAAAGCTTAATATTATAGAAGGCAACATTTACGTTTCGGCTTAACTTGAAGAACAGGACAAAGAACTGCTCGTATTGCTTCATCAAAAACTGTTTTCAGTCCTTTTTGTGTTAAAGCAGAACATTCCAAATATTTCACCGCACCAATTTCTTTTGCCATCGCCAATCCCTACAAGTTATTTATAATATTACAATAAACTATTTTGAAATATTAAAATTAGTCTTATATTAAGCTTTAATTGATTAAGGCTTGTGTTTTTAATAGAATTTAATTTACCTGAGGATATGTTATAGGTGCAAGCTTTTTATCCTTTAATCGTTCAATAGTTTCTTTATCCTCACGAAGATCTAATTTAGTTCCAACCAAAATGATCGGAGTAGCTGGACAATGATGACGAACTTCAGGGTACCACTTGGCTCTAACGTTTTCGAAACTTGCTGGATTGACCAGTGAAAAACAAATCAAAAAAACATCAGTTTGTGGATACGAAAGTGGTCGTAATCTATCGTAATCTTCCTGACCAGCTGTGTCCCAAAGACCAAGATTTATTGGTTTGCCATCAACCATTACATTTGCAGAATAATTGTCAAATACTGTAGGTATATATTCGCCTGGGAAAGCATTTGTAGTGTAGCTAATCAGTAAACATGTTTTACCCACAGCTCTGTACAAAAAAGAATGCATCTTTACTATAGACATTACAGAAATGAGAATTAAAAATAAATCTACATAACTCCATTTTATAGCATGGTCATAGCTTACTGCCAATGCAGGATAGATTCGTGAAAAGGAATTAACTTTTACTGTCAAAATAAGAAATAAGAAACCAAAAAATTTGCAAAGAATTTTTGTATGTCATAATTAAAAATAAGTTGTTCTACAAACAGTTTTTATAAACAATTTTAATATAAACAAGTTTTTTGTTTGAAAACCACAGCTTTAAATAAAAAATTTACCGAGGAAGCTTAAAATTTGTTCTATAATTTTTACTTAAGGTATATCTCTTGATTACAATCACTCTTAAAAATTTATGAAGCAGTCCATATAAAGTTTACCTTCACAGCATATGACATATCCTAAAAAAATTTTCAACTGACTATCGCTTGGAGACAATGTATTACATTCACACTCAAGAATCATGCTAGTATTCAATGTACGTGTGTTCATTATTCTTACTTCAGACCACTATTTATGCTACTGCGCATGCAGTTAAATCAAAAATATAAATTTTGTTTATCTTTTTTTTTAAACGGGCCCGCCAGTAATAGGGTAAGTGTGTTAGTTGCTGCGGATGCTTCAGTTGCTGCGGTTTTCAGAAAAATATTATTAATTTCCATTTAAGAATATGTACCTATTTGAAAATTTGTGATAAAATTATTCTAACCTTTACTTAATACAATTCCATAAAAAATCTTATTTTAATTATTATTAATATATAATAATTTAAGTTTTAATTATATTGTTCCCGCAGCAACTAAAGCAAACATTTGGTTCGTATGTGCTTTAGTTGTTGCGGTAAATCTAACCTCCATTTACACGTTATTCTGGCCGCAGCAACAAACACGCATCAACTGACTCAAACCCGCAGCAATGGATGCATTTGATATTATTTTTAATTTCTTAATTTTGTTCAAATAATCAATTTTTATGAGGTTTTGATGTTTGAATAAATATCTAAATAACACAAGCTACTCATTTAATAAGTCGTAAGTTCATTGTTATCAATAAAAAAGCGGTATTTTTTAATAAAAAGGAGTCTCGGCTGAGAACCCGCAGCAACTGACACATTTACCCTATTCATGTTTTCAAATATGACGTTTTGCGTAATTATAAATAACATATTAGTTTTTCTTTAAATCCTAAAGAAGAATTTTCGAGTTGTGTACCTCAAAAGGTTAGATGCACAAGGCTTTTTATAGATTTTACGTGTAAAATTTGGACTTGGAATTTTGCAGGTACATAAATCATATCTTTTTTAACTAGTTTCCAAAGTTTAAAGGAAATCTAAAGAAAACGACTTTTCGAGAGATACACATTAAATCGTATTTTGCCCATTTTTAGTTCAATTTTTTCAAATTTAAAAATAAACACAATTGAAATTTTCAATATTTATGAATTCTCAGTAATTTTTTGCATTTTTATGACTCTTTTTACAAATTTAGTATTTTAATGCCGTTTTAAATCCTTGGAAATTTCCCGGATTGCCACCCTGCGTAAATTGACAGTTACTAATTTATCTTATCTTTTAAGAGTGAAAAACGTTAACATTGACGGTTTATATATTATATAGGGGAGTGGGTCCCAAGATGGACAGGGCCCCAAGATGAACATTTCGTATCAAATTTTTATTTAAGGTGTCAGCGCCTTATGCTTTTTGTCATTTTTGTTGTTTACACGATGTTTATTTTTCATTTACTACATTTTTCAGAGACTTTTACCTTTTAAGAAAGTGTCCATCTTGGGGCCACTTTTTTTTTAGATCGAAAATTTTAACAATTAGAAAAAATGCTTTAAAAAATGTTTATGTTCAAAATAAAATTTTATCTTTGTGGCCATAAGTTACCTTATATATTGTACTTTCATCCGGTATAAAACTTTTTATATACTTTATTCGGTTTGGATTCTAGAGCAATAAATCGAAAGGGTGTCCATCTTGGGGCTCTCTCCCCTATACAAAGAATAGGGTGACAAAAATGACTAATTCTCAAAAAAACGCAAAATTTACGATTGCTTATTATGATTTCTATTGTTTTTGAGGTCGCTGATTACAAATCTGAAATCAGATTACAAAAGTTCAAAATGGAGGATCTAATATGGCGGACATGGAAATTTTAAATTTAATCAATTTCCATGAAACTTCGTATCAAGGGGTTTTTGGGGTCCCTGATTACAAATCTGAAGCCAGATTTCAAAAATTCAAAATGGCGAATCCAAAATTAAAAAAAAAATTTTTTTATGATACTTGGTAACGAGGTGTTTTTGGGGTCCCTAATCACAAATTTGAAGTCAGATTTAAAAAATTCTAAATGCTGGATCAAATATGGCGGACATAAAGTATAAAGAGGTTTCTGGAATCTCTGATTACAAAAAAACCATATACAACTGAAGTCAAAAATTCAAATGGGAACATCCAATATGGCGGACATAATATTTAAAAAGTTGGACGAATTGAATTTACTTAACAGAAATTTAAGATACTTTTACATAACCTAGAAAACTTAATTAATTATTAGTTTATTATAACTAACTGATTTATTAGAAATATTACTATTAGATTTTTTCAAATCTGACTTCAAATTTGTGATTAGGGATCCCAAAAACCCCTTGATACCAAGTTCCATAGAAATTGATTAATTTTTAGGGTTCCGTACACCACAGGTGTATGCACGGAACCCTATTGGAAAGACTTTGTCGAAAATCGTATCCTTCACCCCTAGCCGCCAAACTATTTGACTTAGAAACTTCAAATTTGGTCCACATATGTATTTTCACGTGTAGATAAAAGGAAAATTATATAGAACATGATTCTAGGGGTTGATCATAGCGTTGTCAAGAAATTGACATAACAAGATTTTTGAGAAATTTTGATATTTTTTGTCTGAAAACTCTTGCCATTTCTTTTACAGCGCTATCACCATCACGATCTCTATATTTTTTTTGTAATCTACACATAACAATACATCTGAGTACCAAATTTGAACTCTCTAAGTCAAATATTTTGGCAGATAAAAGGCGAATACGGTCATTTTTTAGAAAAAATGCGTTTAATTTGTACCATTCCTGCCCTCCAACTACCAAACTATTGTACTTAGAGTGCTAAACTTTGGTACACATATGTAGTTTGACGTGCAGATTACAGAAAAACTATAGAAAACCTTGTTGCAGGCTGTTATCATACACCGAAAAAAATGAATAGGCGATTTGACTATGCTCCTAGTTACTAGAGGAGCCCACTGGGAATTAGAGTAACTTTAACTAGGAATCCTGATTGAGAACAAAAAACCACAATTTAAAAAAAAATACTGAAAAATGACCGTATCCCCTCTTTAACTTTCAAATTATTTGACTTAGAGAGTTTAAATTTGGTACACAAATGTGTTTTGAAGTGTAGATTACAGGAAAATTATAGAGAACAATAATGTAGGGGTTGATCATAGCGTTGTTAAGAAAATAAAAAGATTTTTGAGCATTTTCTATGCATATTGGCCTAAATCTAGTATTATTACTTTGACAGCACTATGACCAGCTCTATCTCTATAATTTTCCTATAATCTACTCAAAAAAAATACATTTTTATCTCAAATTTCATCTCTTTACGTCAAATAGTTGGTCAGATAAGGAGAGGGTGGAACTTGTACGGAACCCTCGGTTTTAGTACGAGTGTAACTCGTACTTGCCCGATATTTTAAATTTTCATGTCAACCATTTTGGATCTACCATTTTGAATTTTGGTAATCTGATTTCAGCCCTACTGTAAAAACGTGCGTGAGATCTGTAGTAAGAAGGTAGGTATGTACTTACATGTGTACGCATATAAGATCTAAGGTGACACAGATGAGATCTTGTATAAGATCTTATGTAAGAACGTAGGTACGAACGCGTGTAAGTTCTTAAGGTGATCCCAAAATGCAAGTATTTTGAACGTCGACGCGTCGATACCGACGCGTTGATCCATTTTTGAACAATAGACCGACGCGTCGCTATCAACACGTCGACGTTCAAAATACACGCATTCTGGGATCACCGTTATATTAAGTTCCGTCATGCGCCGCGTATAACGTTACTCAATATGAAATTGAAACAGCGTTCTTATATGAGTTCTCATCTCTAACCTGAGCCTAAGTACGCCTTAAACCCCTCGGCCACCGTAGTTATAGAAACAATTTTACAAAATCTTAGTCATGTTTAATACATAAATTTCTCCGGAAAGACATGAGTAAGATTTTGTAAAGTTGTTTCTATAACTACGGTG
This sequence comes from Ganaspis brasiliensis, assembly GCA_037103525.1. Classification (NCBI taxonomy): domain Eukaryota; kingdom Metazoa; phylum Arthropoda; class Insecta; order Hymenoptera; family Figitidae; genus Ganaspis; species Ganaspis brasiliensis. The sequence continues at coordinate 175,722 of JAZKLR010000782.1, forward strand.
GCCGAGGGGTTTAAGGCGTACTTAGGCTTAGGTTAGATGTGCTCAAATCCCGTTGGCGAGAATTTTTTTTTAATAATATATTGAATTTAAAATATTTAATTTAACACTTAGGTGTGTTCGCACATGAGTTAGTACGTGTGTACGCACATACGTACGCAGATGAGAACTCATATAAGAACGCTGTTTCAATTTCATATTGAGTAACGTTATACGCGGCGCATGACGGAACTTAATATAAGAACTTACATGCGTTCGTACCTACGTTCTCACATAAGATCTTATACGAGATCTCGTCTGTGTCCCCTGAGATCTTATATGCGTACACATGTAAGTACATACCTACTTTCTTACGACAGATCTCACGCACGTTTTTACAGTAGGGAGATTTCTAATCAGCGACCTCAAAAATAATAGAAAACATAAATTAGCAATTATAAATTTTTCGTCTTTTGAGAATTCATATTTTTTGCCAATAATAACCTATTTCGGTTTACTTTTGGTAAACTTTTGGGTCCTGTAAAAAATAGTAAACTTAACAAGTTTCATATGTCAATAATAACACATCCACACAAAAAAAATAAAGTTCCCTGATTTGGGTATCAAACACATATTTTTATGTGTATTTTGATGCGCTGTATCCGAATCCGTCAGCAGAATTGGCCCATCAGATCAAGTTTTGACCCTAACCTCAAAATCAATAAAATGACACTTTTTGTTCATTAGAATTTGAACCCGACTTAACTTTAATACATGCTTAAGGCCAATGGAAAGCTTGAATTATGATCTTGAAAACGCTTTTTTAGAAATTGTTCTACGATGATTTTTAACGAAGTTATGATGTTTTACTTAAAATCATTTTTTTCCATTACACAATAACACATCAATAATTGATATGTTTTTAACATATTGAAAAAAATCATATTTTAAGTAAAACATAACTTCGTTAAAAATCATCGTAGAACAATTTTTAAAAAAGCGTTTAAAAGGTAATAATTCAAGCTTTCTATTGGCCATAGGCATGTATTAAAGTTAATTCGAGTTCAAATTCTAATGTTCAAAAAGTGTCATTTTATTAATTTTGAGGTTAGGGTCAAAACTTGATCTGATGGACCAATTCTGATGACGGATTCGGTTTCAGCGCATCAAAATACATAGAAAAATGTGTGTCTCTTACCCAGGTCAGGGAACTTTATTTTTTTTTGTGGCTGTGTAATTGGATGTTATTCTGTGAGTATTTATGAAGAGAAACAGAGTAGTCCGATAAAAGATTATTGATTTTCAACGATTTTATAGGAAATCTACGAAAAAAGGTTTTTGTCCCCATCCAAAATACATACATGCAAAATTTTAATAGCGTACAGGTACCACTAAATATGAATGAACAAATATTAAAAAAATACGTATCGATTTTTTTTCGATTTATCACAAAATGAGGGGCGGAAATGGATTAAATTCCAAAATATCGTTTTTAACGGCCATCCTAACAAATAAATAATAAAACAGTTCATTGTTCACATGCTTGTTCATCCTTAAGTCGTCAGTCTAATTCCACCCTTTTAAATTTTCCTATACACGTATTCGAGAAAATAAAATTTTTAACTCTCGATCACTAAAAGAAATGTCCGATTATAATAACCAAAAAACCCGGTCGATCAATTCTAACTGTATTTTTGTTACATTTAAAACTTTTAAAAAAATCGTTTTTTAGCAAAATTGTATACATATTTTAAAAAATATATGTGACGCCGCGCGAGAAAAGGGACCTATCGCCTGAAACGTTAATTTTACAGGGCGAGCGTTAGAAGCTGCAGCAATGCATTGCGACCAATATAAATTCTTACGCTTCATGCTTAATAACTCAAAAAGTAATTGATGGAAACATTTTCTGATTTTTTCAAATGAAAGAGCAACTAAAAAGCTACCCTACTAAAAAATCCGGACTAATTCCGTACGAATTCCGGACGAATTCCAGACAAAACAGTCCGGTCTTATCTGGAATTAATCCGAAATGTGTCCGGAAATGATCCGAATTAGTCCGAAATTTGTCTGACACAAAAAATTTGATCTGAAATTAATCCGGAATAGTCCGAATCTTGTCCGGCAATTGATTTCGAAATTATTTATAATCAAAGTGAAGTACGTTTTTTGTCCGGTCACGTCCGGAAACTGTCCGACACAAAATTTAAAATCCGCTTTAAGTCTGGTTTTAACTGGAATTAGTCCGGCATACGATTCAGAAATTATTTTTAGTTAGAGAGAAGTCCGTTTTTAGTACGGACACGTCCGGAAACTGTCTGGCACGAAAATCACAATCCGTTTTAAGTCTGGATTTATCTGGAATTAGTCCGGCAGTCCATTTAGAAATTAATGTTAGTAAAAGTTAAGACCGTTTTAAGACTGGTCAAGTCCGGAAACTGTCCGGCACAAAATTCACAATCTGCTTTAAGTCTGGTTTTATCTGAAATTAGTCCGGGAGTCAATTCCGAAATTATTTATAGCCTAAGTGAAATCAGATTCTAGTCCGTTAACATCCGGAAGTTGTCCGGCATAAATTTTAAATCCGTTTTAAGTCTGGTTTTACCTGGAATTAGTCCGGCAGTCAACTCCGAAATTGTTTATAGTCTATAAGTAAAAACCGATTCTAGTCTGTTCACATCTGGCAGTTGTCCGGCATAAATTTTAAATCCGTGTCAAGTCTGGTTTAGTCTGGAATTTGTCTGGCAGTCAATTCCGAAATTATTTATAGTCTAAGTAAAATCTGATTCTAGTCCGTTTACATCCGGCAGTTGTCCGGCATAAATTTTAAATCCGTTTTAAGTCTGATTTTATCTGGAATTAGTCCGGCTGTCAATTCCGAAATTATTTATGGTCTAAGTGAAATCCGATTCTAGTTCGTTCACATCCGGCAGTTGTCCGGCATACATTTTAAATCCGTTTTAAGTCTGGTTTTATCTGGAATTAGTCCGGCAGTCAATTCCGAAATTATTTATGGTCTAAGTGAAATCCGATTCTAGTCCGGTCACATCCGGCAGTTGTCCGGCATAAATTTTAAATCCGTTTTAAGTCTGGTTTTAACTGGAATTAGTCCGGCAGTCGATTCAGAAATTATTTTTAGTTAGAGAGAACTCCGTTTTTAGTACGGACACGTCCGGAAACTGTCTGGCACAAAAATCACAATCCGTTTTAAATCTGGATTTATCTGGAATTAGTCCGGCAGTCCATTTAGAAATTAATGTTATTGAAAGTTAAGTCCGTTTTAAGACTGGTCAAGTCCGGCAACTGTCTGGCACAAAATTCACAATCTGCTTTAACTCTGGTTTTATCTGGAATTAGTCCGGCAGTCAATTCCGAAATTATTTATGGTCTAAGTGAAATCCGATTCTAGTCCGTTCACATACGGCAGTTGTCCGGAATAAATTTTAAAACTGTTTTAAGTCTGGTTATATCTGTAATTAGTTTGGCTGTCAATTCCGAAATTATTTATAGTCATCCTATTTTCCCTTCCCCGTTCGCTCACCTCCGGATTTCGGTGATTTTGGAGATTCATTGATTTGGAAATTTTCTTAGAACATGCGGAACATTCAATTATATTTTATATGCGACTTTTCTGTTTTTTAATCCCGCCTGAAAGCAGTAAAATATCTGCAAAAGCATTTATTTTCTGTTAGTAGCGAATTGAGCTAATTAAAGGAAATTAGGAATCTGAATTGTTTTTATAATTCGCTAATGTTTATTGGATGGTGACATCTAAAAAGATTTGCAATGGATCTTAGAAAAATAGAAAATTTTATTGCTTTTAATTATAGGAAGTCGGAAAATAGTTGCATTAAAAATAATTCAATTTCTGAATGATTTTCTTTTACTTTCGCTTCAAAAGATTCTGAATTTTCGTCAGTTAAATTGGCTCGGTGCATTTTCTAAGAACATCTCCCTCTTTTTAACTATTTTTAATTTCGCCCTTTTTACCGGAATACGGAAAAAGTCTGGCATATCTTTTACAATCCAGAAAGAGTCAAGTGAATGGCAAGGAGTCTGGTGAAGTTTGGGTATAATCCAGTACTCGTTTTTAAATCCAGAAAGAGTCCTGTTTAGTGCAAAAATATTCCTGCATTCTTTTTGCGATCCGGAGATCCAGACAAATACTGTTTTTATCCGTCACATGTTTTTAAATCTAGATTATAGTACGATTTATTAAGAAAATAGGAAACACATTTTTTAAAACAATTTTTTCTTGAGGTCGTTTAGCCATGTCGTGATGTGTCGTTGTAATGAAAATGATAATAAATAAAAGTAACATTTGGACAAAAAAACAGATTACAAAAAACGGATTTCAGTTTGACTATTAATAATTTCGGAATTGACTGCCGTACAATTTCCGGATGTGAACGGATGAAAAACGGATTTTAGTTAGAATATAAGTAAATTCGGAATTAAGTACCGGATAAATTCCAGACTAAACCAGACTTAAAGCGGATTGTTAAATTTGTACCTGACAGTTTCCGGTCGTGACCGGACTAAAAACGGACTTCACTTTAACTAAAAATAATATCTAAATGAATTGTCGGACTAATTCCAGATAAAATGGATTGTAAAGTTTGTGCCGGATAGTTGCCGAACTTGACCGGTCTAAAAACGGATTTCACACTTGAGCTATAAATAGACTCCGAATCCATTTTTTATTTGCAGTAAAACCCTCACATATCGGATTCCAAGGGTCTGAGAATTTTTTTCGATATAAGCAGGAATTCTATTTATTCGGGTAAAAATTCATTATATTTAAATTCAAGGGACCGGCAAAAATATCTGATATAAGCGGGAATCCGATATATAGGGTCCGATATACGTGGGTCCTACTGTATTTTCTATATCTCCCTTGTTACCGTGTAATAAAGTGAACTCTATCCTGATTTAAAAACGAGTGCCCGATTATGTCCGTACTTTGCCGTACTCTTTTAGAATTATAAAAAGAATGGTGGATTATTTTCATACTAAACCAGACGCTATCTGAATGTAAAAGCGATTGCCGTATTATTTTCATACTAAACCAGACTCTTTCCGGATTTGAAACGTGTGCCGGATTATATCCGTACTGTGCCGGACTCTTTCCGGATTTAATCCACAGATTACATGTATGTTTGATTGATTCCCCTCATGCGTGCGATTTTTCTTCTTTAATATAACTGTTGTATATAATCGTTGTAATAAATGTATGAATATTTGTGTAATGTTAAGTTCTAAACATTGTTTAAAAATGACTTAAACAATTAAAAAAAAATTTTTTTTTGCTTTTCCAACTAATTCCGGATGAAGCCGGACTAAATCCGGATTACTAAAAAAGTTTAACCAGATTAGTTCCGGACTCTACCGGACTACATCCGGATTTAACCAACGATTAGGACCGTATTTGTTCCGGACTGTACCGGACTACATTCGGATTTAAACAACGCTCCGGACCAGATTTGTTCCGGACTGTACCGGACTACTTTCGGATTTAAACAACACTTTGGACCAGATTTGTTCCAGACTGTACCGGACTATATCCGGATTGTATACGGCCGGATTTATTTCGGATAAGACCGGACTAAATTCCGTGCCAAAAACCTACGTTAAATCGGACACTTTCGGACTAATTCCAGATCCGGAATTAATCCGGACTTGTCCGGAATTTTGTCTGGAATTCGTCCGGAATTCATCCGGATTTCGTCCGGATTTTTTAGTAGGGTACCTTTTGGCATAAAAAATGAAAATTGATTTTTTTCGCGATAGGTTTTTTTGCGTTGGAAGTTGCGTCAGTGGATGGCGACCAATGTAAATTCTTACGATTCATGCTTAATAACTCAAAAAGTAACTAATGGAAACAATTTTTGATTCTTTTAAATGAAAGAGCGACTAATAAGCTACCTTTGGCATAAAAAAATGAAAATTGATATTTTTTGCGATAGGTCCCTTTTCTCGCGCGGCGTCACATATATATAGAAAAAATGGTAGTATTTTATTTTTTCTATTTTTTGAAAAGGCATCGATGGAGCTATTAGCGAACCCTCTAATGTAATTTTTAACCAAAGTTATTAACATTTTAAAAATTGAAAATTTTGTAATTTAATAATTTTATTTTTATATTGTGTTGATTTTAAAAAAAAATTGTTTATCAATTTGTAGGTAATTAACAAACATATCAAATGAGCTTTTCCGGAACCTTCAAGTGTAATCCTGTTCAGGGTTATCAAGGTTTCAAGAATTGAAAATTTGAGAAAAACATTTTTTTTAGTATTTTTGTCATCTTATATAAATTATATAAAAAATACTATTTACCTATTTTGTAGAAAATTCAAAAACGTCTTAATTAGCATATTTAAGATTTTTTTGCGACCTATTAATCAAAACTTATTGATGTTTAAATAATGAAAAATATTCTTTAATATAATTTTAAGAGTTTTTTGTTATTTTTTTGGAGAAGTTATCTGATTTCTTAATTTTAATGATATAAATAAACAAATTAAGTAATATTTATGAGAAAGCAATGTGTTAAAAAAAAGAAAACAAAAAATTACTTACTTAAAATAAATACTTGAGACACAACTTGGTAGCGGTTTTTTTAAATTAGTTTAATCCATTCCAATCCAAAAAAATTAAATTACTAATAATGTTTGCGTTCGAGAAAAGATTCAACTGATTTCATCATTCAAAATTTCTACACGGCATTAAACTAGATTAACTTAATATTCTTTTTTAGTATTTTAAGATTTAAAATGTGAACAAGCATTCCACTGAATTTAAGCAGTACGCGTGTATTAGTATAATCGGAATAAATCCATTAACGGACAAAAACGACATTTGACAGTTTAAAGTGATTGAAAAATAATAATAATAATAATAATAATAATACAAAAATGGTTGCAAAATTACATTTTCGAAATTCTCGACTTTTCTCTGGCTAACAAATTTTTCAGTTATATATTAAATCCGACTGTGTAAATTAACAATTTTATATTGCCTTTAATTGCTTTCACATTTATAATTTCATATATGGGTAATTCACATATTACGCGATACAAATTTTAGCTAATTTGAACCCCCACTGAAAGATACTTTTTCTATTGTTGAAAAATTAAATTTCTATGGACCGTGATATTCCATCTACACCCCTCCCATTTTTAAAGATATCACGTAATATGTGGATGACCCCATAATGGAAATGTCATAGTTGTATGTTGTTACCCGCGATTATTTAAATTAATAAAACCTTCAATTTTTATTTATGGTTCTTCTGACTTTTTCCTGATTTTCAGTTACATATTCTGACTTGCAGCCACCCTATAATAGTAAGAAGACGAAAAACTGTCATACATATAATATGGTGGTTAACCAATTTTAATTTAAAAATTCCTTCAATAAAAATGTTTAAATTATTTAATTTTTTGCTTTACTTATTCATTTTGAATTATTTTTCAATTCATAATTTTATAAACACATAACATAATAATAAGCTTAACTTTGTTTGATTTCGGAGTTTTTAAAATAAAAATTCGTAGACTTTGAACACCTAGCACGTCATAATTGTTACATGATAGTTTGCTAGTTCTTAATTAAATCTTGTAATATATTTAAAGTTTGATTGGTAAAAACAAATTAACAACCACTCTAAAGTTTTTACTACTTGTTGTGTATTGCTCACAATTTATTAAAATGCAAATTATTGCACAAATTTATAACGTCATTAATAGGACATATTAAATTACAATTAAAGTAATAATTATAAATAGTTAATCGATTTGCAAAATATACAATTAACAGTTTGTGACTAAAACACTATACATTAAAATGTCTTAATTGATAAAGACCAAAAACTTACCCGTCACCCACAACCACGCACTTGATCGCTTGCATGGTTTGTCCAAGTTTTTTTTTAATTAGAGTAGCAAAAGAAGATCGAGAAGATTGTTTCAATCGTATTAAAAATGTCTAAAAGTGAAGGAGGCAGAAAATTAGGTGGAGTATCCAACAAAGATTCCAGTTATTATTTATTCTTTAATTGTAGTTTCGAATAAACAACGCACCAACTTACACTAAATAGATATATTGTTATAAAGTATTATCAGTAAGAATAATCCAAGGATCCTCTATTTCAAATCTATATGATAAAATATTTTATTTGGTAATAATCTTCCAAAGTAATCTTCTGTACCTTTCTGCCTGTTTCTGGTTTCTGCCTGACGAAGGGCAAAGATGGGATGTGGCTAGACCACATAACAATAATAATAAAAATCACCCAGTAATAAAATTTATTTAACGTGTTATACGTGAAATACGTATTAGGTTGCTACCCAAGCTGGCTCTACATGTGAACCCAGGGATGTGGATAATACATGATGTATTATAAGCCTAAAGCTGTAAAGCACAATGAATCGTAGTCGCTAATCCTTAAGGCACACTCTCACCTCGGTGTCTAGCCTAAAGCACAACGAATCGTAATCGCTAATCCTTAATCGTAATAATGAGAGAAAGCAGGACAGAGATATATGTCTGTCCTACTTCCTCTCATTCTTACGATTAAGGATTAGCGATTACGATTCATTGTGCGTTAGGCTTCTGTCTGCATGGGCATGCAATCGACATGAGATAGAGGAAGACAAAACATTCAAATTTCTATTTCTGTCTTCTTCTATCTCATGTCGATTGCATGCGCGTGCAGACAGGCAAACTAAGTGGGAGCGTACCTTTAATCGTAAGAATGATGGCCTTTTTACACCTTCGAAAAAAAAATTTTTTTGCATGAGAGTAAAGAAGACAGATGCACAGTCTGTCCTCTTCCCTCCAATGCGAAAAATTTTTTTTTTCGAAGGTGTAAACAGGCCATGAGAGGAAGTAGGACAGACATATATCTCTGTCCTGCTTCCTCTCATTCTTACGATTAAGGATTAGCAATTACGATTCATTGTGCTTTAAGGCCTAAGCAGATAGAAATACGGTTACTGGACCAGAGCATGAGACAGAAAAGGACAAAAACAGTCTCTGTCCTTTATTATCTCATGCCCAGCTCCCGTAACCGTATTCGTTGTGCTTTGGGCTTTAGGTTATACATGGTTTTCTACAAGTATAATCAGAGATCGGAAATTGACATGTCATTTTAGATTTTGAGGTAGAATACGTATAATACGTAGAAAACTGTAAACAACCTAGGTAATTTACAATTTCAACATGGCGGCAGAAGAAAAAACTTTTTGTCCTAATTTTTTGTTTCTATGAATGTCTTTTATTAATTTTAAAGGGTGTTATTACACACTGTAAAAAATTTCGTTGTATTTTTACACCGTGACACGATGGAAATAAATAGCTTCACGTGACACGTGATAAATTTACAACGTGTTACGATGAAAATATTCGACCGACATGCAACAATTTCACGTACGACGTCGTGAAATCATAGACGATGCAGAGAAATCAGAATGCATTGTAATATTACTACGTGATACGTGAAGCGAAATATTTCCATCGTGTTACGTAGTAATTTTACAACGCGTTGTGATTTCACCACGTTATACGTGACACATTTACAAGCCATTTTCAAAACGAATAAATATTTTCATCGCAACACGATGGAGTTCTACACTCGAAGTGTAGTTTTACAGTCGCGTTGTATTTTTATCACGTATTACGATGGAATATTACAATATAAATTTAATGTTTGGGACGGAAAAATACTTTGCATTGTAATTCTGCAAGTAATTTTTTTTACAGTGCACATTTCGGCTCGTTTTAAAATAAATTATGCAATTATTTTGGTTTTCGATTTTACTTTTAGGTTATGTGCGATACGTATTTTTGTAGATCACGTGATATTTATAAGGGAGGTAAATTACGTAGAATACTTCTCCGGTAAATTACTAGGTAATTTACATATAAACAATCAAGTAGATTACCTCAAGTAATTTACGTTCCGATCCCTGCGACTGTAAAACTACACTTCGAGTGTAGAACTTCATCGTGTTGCGATGAAAATATTTATTCGTTTTGAAAATGGCTTGTAAATGTTTCACGTATAACGTGGTGAAATCACAACGCGTTGTAAAATTACTACGTAACACGATGGAAATATTTCGCTTCACGTATCACGTAGTAATATTACAATGCATTCTGATTTCTCTGCATCGTCTGTGATTTCACGACGTCGTACGTGAAATTGTTGCATGTCGGTCGAATATTTTCATCGTAACACGTTGTAAATTTATCACGTGTCACGTGAAGCGATTTATTTCCATCGTGTCACGGTGTAAAAAGACAACGAAATTTTTTACAGCGTAGATGGGGGTAAGATGTGGCCGCTGTTACGAGCGACTATTATCTCGCTCGATTAATTCGATATTTCTCGATTACGCAATATATCGAATTGATTCAAATAAATAATAAATTAGATTTTTAATTTTAAACTAATTTTAATATTTCTTTTCTCAAAATAAAACTTTTCTAAAAATCTCAAACTAAGAGACAAGACTCAGAATAAATTGTCAAAATAATATTTGCCAGACCACTTCATTTTCTCGTAAATCAGTAAGAAAGAATTCTCGAAAATACTTGAGAAATTTGAGATCCGGAGAGAAACGAATTTACCAGCAAAATCTTGAGATTGACATGTTCTAAAACATTTGGAAACCATAAAACTTAAAAGGTTGACAAAAACCATTGGGAAAGGAAATTGTATAAAAAAAAGGGATTCTCGAACAATGAGTAATAAAATCACATCTGGTTTGCAGATCCCAACGATCCCTTTTCCCAGGGTTTTTCTACGCACAAAAAGTAACGAACTTTTCTACATTCCTGAAAACTAAAATATTATTTGAAGATATATATTTTTGATACTTGTTACATTTAATAATTAATTTTAGTCTGATAATTTAATGTTAATTAAATATCGCTTGTTAGAATTTATAGAATAAATTTTAGATATTATTGTAAACTAGAAATTTGAATTTGAATTTAATGTTTAATTTTTATATTTAAATATATTTTGCTAAATATTATATTTGCGAATAATGATAAATAAACACGATGTTATTTCATAGAGTAAGATCACTGTGTGGAGTTTTTAAACGAGTAGAAGCTTTTCAGTATTAAAATACATTCCATATTATCTTAATAATTTAGTCACTTTATATACTGGCAATACAATTAGCATACTCTCAATTTCACAAATTAATCGTTCAGAAACTCCAGATCAAACCTTGTACATATTTGTAAAAGTAGTATTTAATAGCGATCCTCTCAAAACAAGTTGTTCGTTTTGACAAACAGCTGAGAGATGGAAAGAGAGAGAAAGTATGGACGAATGTTAAATTTAAGAGTATGAAAAGAGATCACGAATCTCTTTGGTTCAAGAAGTGAAGTGCGGGGTGAAAAAGTGCGTGCGCAACGATGTCAAGAAGTGCCGGCGTGCACCCAGCGCCCGGCTGGACCAAACGAACAGTTGAGAAAGATATCTCAGAGTATAAACTTGCTCTCGCGAAATCCCCTAGACGATACTGAGCTTGTAAAATTTCATAAACAAATTTGTAATATTCAAAGGACTTGAATTTTGAATAAAATTGGTTTTTATTCCCCGAGAGGGTTTTCCAATTAAATAAGGTTTTTATTAATTTTATCCCTGTGTTTTTCCCGTTCCTCTTTCAGGAATTTGCACCAAGGTAGAACCGTCAGCGATTAATTCAAATAATCGCGCTGTTGCGACATTCAGCTCGTAACACCGCGACTGTAAAGTCATATGCTACGTGCACAACCCTGTTATTATTTTGAAGTTTTCTACGTTTCCTACATACCCATATCTGAACGCGGGAATACAACATATGTATATTTATTTAGAAATTCGGATAGAGATGTGTCAATTCCACGTTGTAATACACTAAAATAAATTATTGAAGAAATGAAAATATCAAATCATGATTGGACTAAATCGCCAAGAATATCATATTTTTATAGAACAGGAAGTAGAATTTTGAGAAATGAAAAGCTTTGCGTAATTATTATTTTAATATCGATTGTGCTGATATTTGTGTACATGTGTCCTTCGATATATAATTCAATATGTTTTCATACCGTTGATTCTTCGAAGTCATTTTGTAATGTTTATAATTACAATAGAACTTATCCTATAACGAAACCTGTCAGAAAGGGCGACAGTATAACTTATAGGGTAGCAATAATTAGTGATCTTGATAAACGATCAAAAGCTGCTCAAGAATCAAATCGTTGGTTTAGCATTATGAGAACTGGATATCTTATGTGGGTACCTACAGCAAATGTGTTATTTGTAACGTGGGATAAACAGGACATTATTCTGTCTTCATCCTTGTCTATGAAGGGACGTGGAATGGAATGTTCAGAATTAGTTACTTTCGATGGACATCTTCTAACTTTTGATGATCGAACTGGAATTGTTTTTATAATAGAAAACAATGAAATATATCCTTGGGTGATTCTTATGGATGGCAATGGAAAGAGCGTGAAGGGTAAAGGAAGCTTGTATTATTTATTTGTAAAAGCATTTCCAATAGCACATAGTGCATACTATTGAGGTATAATATTGCAGTGCAAAGTTTTTAATATTAAACGGCAATCTTGCACCGCAATACTCAAGATTTTAAAGAATTAAATAATCGTAGTAAATAACGAAGTAACAAGAGGAATAAGAGAACAATACTCATTTTTACCAGGCTGAATTCTTTAAATATTATTTCAAATATACAGGATTTAAAAGTGAGTGGGCAGCAGTAAAAGATGGTCAGCTTTACGTCGGTAGCATGGGAAAAGAGTGGACAACAAGTTCAGGTGAATGGCAACATAACAATCCTTTATGGATCAAAGTAATAACACCACGAGGTGAAATACGTTCTATTGACTGGACTTACAACTACAAAAAATTAAGAAACACAATAGGCATCAAATTTCCAGGTAAATTTATATTATAAAACATTTCAATATGCTCTGTAGTTAGGGCTGCTACTTGCGCCGCCCTGACCGGCTGAAACGCTTGCTAAATTGAACTCCAAAAATTTTAATATAAAAAAAATATTTTTTCGAGAAGTTGCTCTTGCTTTTTGCTACCGACGATCTAAATTTTATAAAAAATTTGTGGTCAAAACGACAGAACTGCCTTTCTGTTGATTCGATAAAAGCGAAAGTTATTATTCGTCAAAATCTTGATCAAAATTGTACTGACTTTTTTCACGAAGTACCTAAAGAAGAATTCTTTGTAGTTTGCTCCTGAGTTGATTTAAATAAAATTTTTAGGTAACTCCAATTTGAAAACAAATTTTATTTTCAGACGATATTAGAACGATTTTAAGGTATAGTTCTCTTGGTTCAGTGATTCTCAACTCAAATTTTGTCATATTTTACTTATTTTGTGATGTTTAATGAATAGCGCCAACTTCAAAGTGTAGAGTCTCTCTCTTTTGTATTTATTTAAAAAAATTAATAAAACTTCAAAACGTGTATTTCAAAATACTATTTTTCGAAATTTAGTACCGCAAACCACATTTTTCAAAACGGGATCTTATTCCTTATACTTTAAAGAATAATTTAGTAGTTTTTATTTTTAAACCTAAAGAAAATTCATTGCGTGGTTAGCAAAATTGTATTTTTTAACCATGGCTTCTACTTTCTTCCATGTTAAAAAGTTCAACTTCTTTCTCAAATATCTTAAAAAGTAGCACCGCTTCTTTTAAAAAAATATCATTGTACTCGTTGAATGTTCTATTATATGATATTTCAATTATAAAAATATTTAAAGAAAAAGTTTTTTCGAGAGTACCACCTTAAGCCAAAAAGGAAAATATTTTACTAGACGCTTTTTTTAAGGGTCAAGAAAAAATATTTTTGGCTTGATTTTCAAATTGCTTGGCAATTATTTTAGAAAATTTATTTCCTGACCTATAGATACATTTTAAAACAAAACTAGGATACTATGATTGTTAATAATCATTTTCCAAAGTAAAATGGCTACCAAATTCGAAAACGAATAAAGTTTCGTTAAATTTTGACTTTAAGGTTCTAATTTTACCCAAAACCATATCCATAGTATGAGAGTTTTGTTTTAAAATATACCTCTAGAACAAGAACTATATTGTTTTAAAGTAGATTCGGAGTAATTTAAAAATCGAGCCAAAGAAGCTTTATTTCTGTGCCTTAAAGAAACAGTGCCTTGTGAAATATTTTCTTTCTGACTTTTAAATTATTCTAATATCGTACAAAACATCGTACTCGATAATTACATTAGAACGATATACTTCCTGCCAGCGGCGGTTTTACGTGGAGGCGATTGAGCCCCCCCCCCCCCCCCCCCCGGAGAATCTTATATTTGTATATAAGAGAGAGAGATATCTTTCTATCCCATATATCGCCACTTCCGAACACTTTGCCTAAAGCAGCCCCTGCTTCCTGCTCTAAAGGGACATTTTTAAACAAAACTATAAGATATATGTTTTTAAGTAAATTTAAAACCTGAAATATGATTTTTCGAATCTGGTAGCAATTCTGCCAAATGGTTATTAAAAATCATTCTATCCTAATTTTGTTTTAAAACGTATCTCTAGGGCAGGAGAAAAATTGTTTTAAAATAATTACAAAGTAATTTGAAAATGAAGCCGACAAATTTTGTTTTTCCCTTTTAAAAAAGCACCTAAAAAAGTGAAATATATTTTTATTTTTGTATTAAAATCATCGTCAAAAAACAAAATTTGTTTTCAAATTGGAGTTACCTAAAAATTTTTTCATAACGCAGTCTTAAAAATGTCGTGAATCGGTTTTCTGTAGATAACCAGAAAGTTACAGATTTAAGAACGATTCACTGTGTGACGTCAGAGTGCAAACAAGTACAGTCCAAGTTGCATGTCTCCTACTTTTCTACTTTTCTTGCACGCACTGTTTGACCAACAGAACAGAGTCGATGTCTTTAGCGTGAGTAGTACAGCTTCAAAATCTAACCTGACCGTATCACTAGCGCGGTGTGTTGACAAGTAAAAAAGTGTGAGACATTCAATTTGGATTGTATTTGTGTACACTTTGACGTGACATACTGAATCGTTCTTCATTCTGCAACTTTCTGGTTATCTATACAGAGAACCAAATCACGCCTTTTATGACTTTGTTATGAAAAGTATCGTTCGTAACTGCGTGAACAAAGCAGTCGTTTTGAAACTCGCGCAATTTTTGCAACTCGTTTCACTCGTTGCAAAAACATTGCTCTCGTTTCAGAAACGACTGCTTGTCACGCATGTTACGAAATATACTATACTTAAATCGACTCATCAGGAGCATCGTGTTTGAAACTACGAAATCTAATAAAAAATGAGTTTTAATATAAATAATAAAGATGTTAAAACTTGTTTAAAATCATTTTAAAAAAATTACCCCCCCCCCTCCCGGCCAGCCATAGATATCCGGATGAACTGCTAGCTGAAGGTGGCAGCCCTATCTGTAGTTATTTGTTAATTTAAAATAATTTTTTATACATAATTTCTAGATCTTTTTCAGTTATGGACACAGTTAAAAATTTTAACTCCCTTCTGTCGTACTTATTTGACTTTTTTGTTTGTATACCAATGTTAATCATCATCTTATTTTTGTCTACAAAGACAGTTTTGAAATCACATGAAAATCATAATTATGGAATAAGGCAGAAATTGATTTATTTATTGCTCACTTATTGTTTTTGAACTAAATTTTGTTTGTGCGTCAAACCACTCTCTTTCCTGATAATTTTTTAACTCCTATAGTTAATTAATTGAATGGGACAAACAATGTCAAAAAAATTGGTGCTAAAACTGAATTTTTTTGTATTCTGAAATAAAAAACACCTATTTTAATATAATATTTGTCAGTAGAATTTTGGTCAACGTTATTTTTAATTAAATAAACCACTGAAAGTAACGTTCGATTAAGAGAAAATAATTTTTTACTTAAGGTGTTACATGGGTTTTAAAGCTTCCAAAAATCAATCTTTAAACATTTTTTTTATTTAATAGTATAACATGTCAAGAATATTTTCCTCAAGTTTCAAGTTAATCTCATTAAAACTCTAGGTGACAGAGTTGATACTTCCAATCAGGATGTATCAATTGATTATTTTTCATGGATAACAAAAAAATTCCGCCAATATCCTGAAAAATCCGACTTTTTGAACCTTCAACTTTAATTACTTTTTTCTCAAAACTCGATTCTTGAAGACGGTGGACACGATTTCTTGAAAACTAATGCACCGATCTTCTTAAAATTTGGTACACTTCTTGTCAATAGTATTGACTTGTGCCTGAACGAATGATTTTTTTTATTTTTAATCAAAACGAATTTTATAAAGATATATATAGTCAAAAATTGTGTAAAAAATGGTACTTTTTGCATAAAACTCTGTCAAAAAATCAAAATTCAAAAATTTTTTTAATCCTTCGTTCAGGCACCAGCCAAACTTACCTACTAACAGAAAATTTTTCGTTTTTTGATTTCGGATGATGCTATATGGAATTATCATGTCCACCACAAAAACATTTTTTTCCGAGTTTTTTTCCCAGTGGTGTTAAAACGTTAGTCCTCAATGGCTCAATTTTTATAATTTTTTAATGAAATTTATAAAATTTATTCTTTAAATATTGTACTTTTATGTGATAAAAGAGCTCAATAAATTAATTCGTTTCTTACATAAAAAAAAATAATTAAAAAAGTGCTTTATTTTGACCTTTGAAACCCATGTAACCCCTTAACAGAACAATTGTCTCACTATAGGTTGGATTGCAAATCGTTACTTTAGTCACACAATCTTTTTATTCTTGTAATCAAATGTAACTTTCAATAGCTTATTTTGTTGAAACCAGTATTTTATATCCTCATATTAACTGATGAACATTTATAGGCTACATGATTCATGAATCAGGCTTATGGAGTGTTATACACAATTGCTGGTTTTTCTTACCACGCAGATGTTCAAATGAGAGGTACAACGAGACATTAGATGAGACAAGGAGTTGTAATATATTACTTAAAGCCAATGAAAATTTTTCTGATATAAAAGTAAGTTCATTTTATCATACAAGAATGACTAACAAGAACGTAAAAGAAATTTAAGGAATTATACAAAAAATTGTTTTCGAAATATTATTGGTTTTATACATAATTCGGAAATAAGTGATTTCAAGCGAGCATCACCTTACCAAATTAAAATAAATTTCAGGTTACCAGTATAGGAACAAAAACTCCAACTAAAGGTTTTTCAAGTTTTAAGTTCTTACCTGGATCTCAGGAAAATATTATCGTAGCTTTAAAATCAGAAGAATATCAGAATCAAATGGCCACATATATTTTGGCTTTTACAATTGACGGGGATATTATAATGCCAGAACAACGAATAGCTTTGGAAAAATTTGAAGGCTTTGAATTTGTATAAAAATGTACACATTTGTTGTAATATAATAATTAATATTTTTAATTTAATAATGCAGTATTTAATTATTATAAGTTTTATTACCTATATATTTCAAACCTAAAAAATTAGAATCTGTTTTCCAAAAAAAAAAAAAAAATATATATATATATATATATATATATATATTTCATTTGAAAAAATAATTTATAATTATTATTATTTATATTATAATATTTATTTTTTACTGTACAACAATTATTCGAAAATAACCAAAATAACTAATTTATTAAATGTACTTAAAAATAACATCTGTTCGTTTAGCAATCTGTATTTCTAGTTTAACAGGACATTGTAGCCAGTAACTCAAAAGTTCTTCACAATATCCTGTTAAAAAATATATCTGTCGAGGATTTAATGCTAACCTTAAAATTCCAGCAATTCTAATAGTATTAAATTGGCGCTTTATGATCACCTCACTTAACAAAAGTGATGGCCATGTGCCTGTCATAAATCGTCGAATAAACATATCTTCTATTGCTGTTTCTGAAGATCTATTTCCATCCAACAAATTGGCTAGAAAAATGATTATTATCCGGATTATGTTTCATATTTTTTAAATATTTTAACTGCATTCAGTTTAGAAACAAATTTTATTACTATACTTTACAGGGTCAGTTGGGGTAATTCGGGATAAACGATAAGCTAAATTTAAGCTTAATTTGCAAACTTTTAAGTAAGTACGATATGAATATTTTTAGGTGATCTGAGATTAAAATATTCATATCGTACTTACTTAAAAGTCTGCAAATATCGTTTGTCCTGAATTACCCCAATTGACCCTATATTATTAATTAACCGTCAAAGATATAAATGTCTAAATAAAACGTTCACTTCTTGCTATAAATACTTACAAGTATTCCACGAGTTCCAACCTTTTTTATGGGCAATATCATGAGGTGCAAAAGCCATTTCATACGTTAAGGGTTTATTTTTCTTCTGTGTTACTTTATAACGTCCAGCTTGTACTTTATTGACAATCGCAGAAGTTTGAATACAAGCTACATATGATTTTTGAGGTATCTGTAAATCATTTTTGTAATGTAATTCTGCAATTTTAAGACTAATCGAGCCTGCGAACAAAATGTATTTTAGCTGATTTCAATGTTGACGCTTCTAGCTCTTAAAAGGCAAGAAAAAATAGCAAATGTTGACTTATCAGAAATAATAGTTGCACAAGTAGGTTTTTTTGTATAAAAAAAAGATGAGTATAAATAATTGGAGACGCATGAATATGTTCTAATTCCGATTAGTTCGAAATTTCATTTGGCCGAATTCCATTATTCAGAAATTTCTTGTAGCCGAATTCACATTTCATCGAAATAATGTTTGACAGAATTCAAATATAACCGACCTTTCATATATTAGAATTCATATATACCCGAAGTTTCATTTGAGAGAATTCATATTTCATCAAATTTTCATTTAACAGAATTCACAGTTGATCGAAATTCTATTTTATAGAATGCCTGTTCAAAAGAAGTTTTAAATGAGTGAATGTATCTTTAACAGAAATTCTACATGTTCGAATTTTTATCAAGCTGAAATAGTATTTGATAGAACTCATTTTTCACCAAATATTTATATAATAGAATTTACAGATGAGTGAAGTTTCATTTAATAGAATTCATATTTGGTCGAATTTTCATTTAACAGAAGTCTCAAGTGAACGAATTTCTATTTTATAGAATAAACCAATTTTCATTTGGCCGAATCAGCAAATGTCCGAATAAACATTCGTCAATAAGATTTTGGCGCGAATTTGAAAATTAACCAATCACAATTTTGTTGATAATTTCTGATTGGCCAATTTTCAAATTCGCGCCAAAATCTTTCTGACGATTGTTTATTCGGACATTTGTTGATTCGGCCAAATGAAAATTGGTTTAAGTGTCGATTCTATAAAATAGAAATTCGTTCACTTGAGACTTCTGTTAAATGAAAATTCGACCAAATATGAATTCTATTAAATGAAACTTCACTCATCTGTACATTCTATTATATAAATATTCGATGAAAAATGAGTTCTATCAAATACTATTTCGGCTTGATAAAGATTCAAACATGTAGAATTTCTGTTAAAGATACATTCACTCATTTAAAACTTCTTTTAAACAGACATTCTATAAAATACAATTTCGATCAACTGTGAATTCTGTTAAATGATGAAAATTCAATGAAATATGAATTCTAATACACCAGAGACTCGATTTAGTGGACAGTTCGGTTCTATGTCACTAAATCGAGCGTGACGTCACGAGCATTCTGATTGGTGCAACCCTCCACATCCCTGGGAGCGGTTCCCTGAAATGATCTTGTACAATCATGATAAAAATCATTTATTTAATTACAATCATAATTAATTTTGGTCTTTATACTTTCTTTTTAATAATTATAATTTTTATAATTTGTGTGTACGCTACTGAAAGTAAGTGGGATTTCTCGGTGAGCTCATTAAGTGTCCACTAAATCGAGGTCCGCTAAATCGAGTCTCTGGTGTATATGAAAGGTCGGTTATATTTGAATTCTGTCAAACATTATTTCGATGAAATGTGAATTCGGCTACAAGAAATTTCTGAATAATGGAATTCGGCCAAATGAAATTTCGAACTAATCGGAATTAGAACATATTCATGCGTCTCAATAATTGTTCCAAATTTCGAAAATAGTTAAAAAAAATAATATTTAGATTTTTTTATATCAAACAAAGTATAATTAATAATCGTCTCATTATTGCAACTCTATTTTTTCTAATAAATCGACATTTACTAACTTGCCTTGTATGCTAAGATCGAGAAACTTTAATATTGAAACCAGGTGAAAGAACAATTTTGTTCGGCCTCGATCAGCCTTATTTAGAAATAAATGATAAATATATCAGCGTCATTAAATCCAGGAAATTAAACTACAACTGACTATATGTGTACGTCCGCATGAAAAGGGCCCACTTTGGCATTATTGGACTTATCTATATGACCATATTCTTAATTAAATTTGGAACATTTTAGGGGATCTTCGACCCTTTTAGATGAAAAATTCACAAAGTTACAAGCATTCGAAGTTAGCAGTGTCAAGAAAAGTAGTTTTGAGAAAAACGAGTTTAAAGTTCAAGATTATCCTTAGCGTCTATGAATTTTAAAAATTAAAAATAACATTTTTTTATGTTTTTAATTACGATAAAGTTATACATAATAAACGTATGATTTGTCATGGGACTTTACGTAGTTTGTCTTTCAGCAATGAAAAAAAATTCGAAAATCTGAAGCTCCTTTAGAAAAATGCAAATGTCTCGGAAAATAAATTCGACGAGGTGGGTCCTTTTTATGCGGACGTACACATATTATTTACAGAAAAAATATTTATTCGTAAAATTCAAGTCAGTTGTATAACACTCCTTATAAAAAAGAAGTACTGGATTCAGTACTGGGTTAAGTACTAGAACTGCAGTAATTTTTACGTCATGCATTGTTGAAAATTTTTTCATATTTGCGTACTAAGTTTCTATGGCTCCTACAGCTGCGCATTAATTTTTTGTTGTAAATTAGAAAGAGATGCATTGAACGCAAAATCACAGTTTCACTGAAATTTAAAAAAAAAATTTATTGGGCTTAAAAAATTATATTGCGCGAAAAAAGTACTGGGGTTCCAGTGCTTAACCCAGTGCTTCTTTTTTGTAAGTACACTCTATGTATTTATAAGGTAACGGAACCTATACTCGAACAGTGCCTATAGTTGATCAGTGATGATTTAATTGGATAAAATTAATTAATAGCTTGATAATATTGATGCCAAATACTACTTCGAATATTACAAGATTTATTTTTACCAATGTTATAAAACTATTGATTAATTTTGTCTAATTAAATCATCACTGATCGATTATAGGTACTGATCGAGTATTGGTACCGTTACCTTAGACTGATTCTTTAAATACTTTTTGATCTATTATTAAAACAATTAATAAGTAGTAATTATTGTAGAATATTGACATAGTAAAAAAAAATCAAAATGGCTATGTCGCTCTCTAACGGGCGATATAACAAGAATACTTTTCATCGCCCGCCAGGGAAAATACATGGTAAAAAAACGGGCGATATAAGGGAAACTGCCCTATGGTGGATAGCAATTCCAACAGTAGATAACATTAAATAATTACGAAGTAAACTATGAATTTCCATCATAATAATGAATAAAATATTAAGCAATTGATATTCATTATAGCTTTCTAAGATTTGTTTCAGTATAACGAATAATTTTTTAAATATTTAAAGTTATCCACTGTTGGAATGGCTATCCACCATATGGCAGTTTTCCTTACTTTTTGTCGCCCGTCAGAGAAAATACATGGTAAAAACCTTATGAAGATTTTCAAAAAGAGGTGGAAGAGGGTGACAAAAAAAGCGGAAATGTTGAAGTGAATTGGGATCCATCTATAATAACATTGAAATGTATAAAATAATAAATATAAAACTTTCAAAATAGGTAAATTATATTTTTTATATGTAATTGAGTGTTTAAAATTAGAATTAGAAAAACAAAAAAACAAAGCAAATTAGAATTATAATTGTGCTAAAAGTCCTCCATTTCAAGTATTTTGCAATAAATCAAAACAAAAAAAAGAAAAGGATAAAACATGAAAAACAAGGAATTTTTTTTTATTAAATAATATTTACAATATTATGTTTTACGAAATATTTTACTGAAAGTGTTGATACAATATAGTCAACAAAAAATGTCTAATTGTGAGATTTATTTGTGGTCACTTTGTGCAAATGTATTGGTCGAAAAATGTGCAAAATATATATAAATCTATGTGAAAATCTATTTAAGTATTAGGGTGGCCCTTAATTAGGCATTGTTTTCAAATCCTCTGTCTCCACCCAGAAAATTTATCAAGGTGCAAAAAAAAAAAAATTGCTGCGAATTTGAACTAAATCAAACAATATCAACACGTGCCTCTAGACAACCGAAATGTCCCATGTATTTTTACATATAAGAAAATCGCTTTTTCGTAAATTTGCTGTAAAATCTTTAAAAATGAATACTTTTGGATACACAAACGATATTTCTCTTCAAAAATGTTTTAAAAATGAAATTCTGATTCTTATTTATTACAGAAATTGTGTATGAACTATTTTTTGCACAAGTGACCACAAATAAATCTCATATTCAGACATTTTTTGTTCAACACAAAATTGTAATTGTATCAACACTTTCAGTATAATATTTCAATATTTCGTAAAACATAATATTGTACATATTATTTAATAAAAAAAAAAAAATTCGTTGTTTTTCATGTTTTATCCTTTTCTTTTTTTTTGTTTTGATTCATTGCAAAATACTTGAAATTGAGGATTTTTAGAACAATTATAATTCTAATTTGCTTTGTTTTTTTGTATTTCTAATTCTAATTTTAAACATTCGATTACATATAAAAAAATATAATTTACCTATTTTGAAAGTTTTATATTTATTATTTTATACATTTTAATGTTATTATAGATAGATCCCAATTCATTTTAACATTCTTGCTTTTTTTGTCACCCTCATCCACCTCTTGAAAGTCTTCATAAGGTTGAGGTTATGTCATTATTTTTATTTTAAACCTGAACTGTGTACATCAAAAATAAATTTAATGTTTGACGAGCAAAATGTTTAATTTAATTTATTATGGCAGACTTTTCTTACTATATATTTTCTCTGACGGACAAAGAAAAGTATTCTTGTTATAGAAAAACAAAAATGTAGCTACTTCGAAAAAAAATTGGTTAAAATTTTTTGGGTTAAAAGGGTTACATTCTTCGTGGTACAGGCTGGGTCTTTAAAGTTCTAAGTTGAAGTGGGTTGAAATTCCTGAAGTTTAACCAATTTTTTTTACTATGTCAATATTTTACTAGCTGGACGTTTAGTCTCATTTGTGTTATGTTGCTAAACGTCCGACTAGCCGGACGCTCAGACACTTTAAATAAACAAACAATAAGTACATTGCATTAATTATACTTACTGTACATAAAGACGTAAGAAATGACATGTTCAGATTTTTTGTTATTTCTTATAAATAATAAAATATCTATATGCTAATACGTGAATATAAATAACTAATTAATATATCTTTTACTCATGATCCAAATACTATGGTCTGGCCATTCGGAGTTCGAAATATGTTTGAGCTGCGCATCCAGTGCATTGGACCAAAGTAGCCATATTTTTTTCTGTTGGGACTCAAGGCCTGATGGCCCGATCTAACGGCAACACATGGAGACAAGAAAAAACTGGTCTAGCGCCTGATTGGTTAACTTTTTTTTACTTGCGCGTGGCCAGACCATAGTACTTGGATCATGTCTTAGGGCGCAATTACATGTCTGCGTTGAACGCTGCGTTCTTGCGTTGAATGGTGAGAGTGACAAAGATGTGACTATATTTCTGTCTTTCTCTCTCTCACCATACAACGCAAGAACGCAGCGTTCGACGCAGACATGTATTTGCGCCCTTATACTGATATATTTGTTTATCTATAGCCTAAAGCACAATGAATCGTAATCGCTAATCCTTAATCGTAATAATGAGAGGAAGCAGGACAGAGATATATGTCTGTCCTACTTCCTCTCATTCTTACGATTAAGGATTAGCGATTACGATTCATTGTGCGTTAGGCTTATGTTTATCAAATTTTACCAGGGTTGTGCAGTGACACGCTGACACGTCAAGTTTTTTACGTATGTTACTCAGTGTTGGGCAAGTAAAATACTTCAGGTAAGGGTAAAATCATATGTACACCTAGGTGCATAAATGCCTAGGTGCATAAATGCCTTACCCAGAACTAGTTGTCCCTGCGCATGAGAATACATGAGTAAGAGAGAGAGGTCTGGGGTAAGGCATTTATGCACCTATAGGTGTATGTGCGAAACGGGACGCATGAAAGTCGCCCAAAATCCAATTGGCATAAACGCCGATTAGCATAATTTAATGACGCAGAACTTTCATGTTGTCGACAAACCATGTAGCCTACAATCCATGAGACCAATATTTAATTCAACCGAACTTTCATGTGACCGACAAATCATGCAACCGAACTTTCATGGGGCCGACAATTCATATTTTAGAATTTTCATGTAGCCGACGAACCATTTAGGGTATCGTCTCATGCTCGGGATGAATGGATCAGGGATTAGAATAGACCAATCAGATAATTGGTCACATTGGAAAGCATTTTCTGATTGGTCTATTCTAATCCCTGATCCATTAATTCCTAGCATGAGACGGTACCCTCAGGGTAAAATCTCATGTGAGCAGAAAGCGTAAAACCGAAAGCAGAAAATATGAGAGTGAGAGAGTCAGTGATATCTACCTACCTCTCTCACTCTCATTATTTCGGCTTTCGATTTTGCGCTTTCTGCTCACATAGGATTTTACCCTGAGATCCATAAAAAGAGACAACCTCTGTTCCAAGCACCCATTGTCGCAGCTTGTCAAACTCATGCTTTATGTTAGTAAGACAAGAGGCGACAAAGGGTGCTTGGTTAGAACCATCGAAAAAACTTTGATTCTGAATAATGACTGTTGAGGATTTAGAGCATGCGCAGTTGCGATGGGTGAGGGTATTTGGCAAGACTGATATTTACGTCTTTCTCTTTCTCATTACGACAACGTTCGATGGTGAGGGTATTTGGCAAGACTGATATTTACGTCTTTCTCTTTCTCATTACGCAACGTTCGATGGCTACATTTGTTTTCACCCTAAAACCTGCAATTTTACAATTCAGGCAGTGACATGAAGATATTCGGGAACTTTTCTTGAATGGTTTACTACATTTTTACACAATTAATTTACAAATGATTAGAAAAAGAGCACTGAAATTTTTGAATATTTTATTCACGAAAAAACGACAAAACATTTTAAAATTTTTTATAAGATTAACAAGTCCAGTACAGAACCAAAGTTTAAAACGATAAATAAAAAATTATGTGAACTTACAAATTTTATTTATTTTACATTACTTTATTATATAATATCGTCATAAAATTTACAATTTAATTGTATATTAGAATTTCTAATACTTATATTTATTTCATAACCGCCGTATTTCCTTTTCTGTAACCTTACAAAAGCATTAGAAACTTTACATAAGTTAAAGTTTTATTCCCAATTCTGCGCTTAAGGGTGTTGCAAGGAGAGCATTAACATAACCTTAAAAATATTTTTCCAGACAGCGTAAAATTTCGACACTTAGCCAATTTTTTTAGTAACAAAAAATGTAATTAAAAATATGACCATGTACCAATAATTTAAATTTTATGCAGATTCTAAAACTAATTTTACATTTTAGAAATATGTATTATTTGGGCTTCAGTTTCTGAACAAAATATTGAAAATTATGAACAAGAAAAAGTACACAATTTTCAATATTTTGTTCAGAAACTGAAGCCCAAATAATACATATTTCTAAAATGTAAAATTAGTTTTAGAATCTGCATAAAATTTAAATTATGGGTACATGGTCATATTTTTAATTAAATTTTTTGTTTCTAAAAAAATTGGCTAAGTGTCGAAATTTTACGCTGTCTGGAAAAATATTTTTAAGGTTATGTTAATGCTCTCCTTGCAACACCCTTAAAATCCGTAATAGATGTAAAAATGTTACTATAGAAGTAGGTAATAAAAGTTCCAACTTCCCTAGTGGTAAAATTACCGAACGATTTTTTTTATGAGAACCACTTGAGCGGATGAACGTTCTTAAAATCCTATTGAAAAGAAAGAGATAGATTGTTCAATCGACATAGTTTTCTCCTTTTCTCTAATGGAATTTTAAGCTAGCTCTCCAGGAGTAGATGAGGTATATAAACATCCTTATGGATTGGTCATAGTTCACTTTCATGCGTATGGTCGTCATGGTAACATATAAGAGTAAGAGAAACGAAGACTTCCCGTATTTCTCCTACTCTTACACATTACCATCACGACCATGCACATGCAAGTGAGCTATAGCCCAAAGCACAACGAATACGGTTACGGGAGCAGGGCATGATTTCTGTCTCATGCTCAGGTCCCATAACCGTATTTCTATCTGCTTAGGCCTTATGACTACCTTTACCCACTATGTAGATAGGATGCATCCTATCTACATGAGAGCTGATTCTGCGTTCACGTGTCAAAACGCGTCAAAAAACATATCTCTGTCCTGGTCTCTCACACAATTCTATAACCGCAGAATCAGCTTCCATGTAGATGGGGGGTTATCTACATGGAAGCTGATTTTACACCAACCAAAACTACTCGACGCCCCCCGTTGATAAAGTGTTTATTAAAAAGCCAGGTTAATAAAATGTTAATTTGAAAAACAGTGGAATGTCACTTTTATAATTAATTTTTTTGGATATGATTTCTATTAAACTGTTTGTTTAATCAAATGTCTTTTGAAGTTTTGTCATAAAATGTTAATTGAACCGAACGATGGATACATTTGTTTATTAATTCAAATATGTAATAACATTCTGTATAACATTCTTTATAACCTTGCTTTAACATTATTCTACTGTTTTTCAAATTAACATTTTATTACACTGGCTTTTTAATAAACACTTTATCAACGGGGGGCGTCGTACTGATTGGTCTATTCTATTCCTTTATTCACCTATAAGGATATTCAAGTTGGGTGTGGGTGGTGAGAAATTCAAAATGGCGGCTACCTGGATGACAGGTTTGCATTGCAGTCAATGGGACGAAATCAGTTTTTGTACAAACGTTGCGTCGTAATGAGATAGAAAGAGATAGAAACATATCTGCGTCTTTTTCTTTCTCATTACGACGCACGTTTGACGTATTCATCTGATTTCATCCTGAGGGCGCAATTACATGTCTGCGTTGAACGCTGCGTTCTTGCGTTGAATGGTGAGAGTGACAAAGATGTGACTATATTTCTGTCTTTCTCTCTCTCACCATACAACGCAAGAACGCAGCGTTCGACGCAGACATGTATTTGCGCCCTGAGGGCGCAATTACATGCCTGCGTTGAATGCTGCGTTTTTGCGTTGTGCGTTGTATCCCTAGGGACTGAGAGTTCGTGTACCGTGCTTAATGTAGTTCCCTGGAGTTTAGGTTTTATTTAGAAGTATGTATTCTAGTGTTTTGTTTGCTTATGGCCATTTACAACCTGTCAGATTTATTGTCTGCTATTTTTATTTCATAAACCGCAAATATAAATTGTATTCTAATTTGCGAAAAATGAATAAAGCTGTTGAGAAAAATGTTGAAGTAAATTATAAATTTGATCTGTTAATGTAGTCAAGAAATATAACATTAGTATATTTAAATATATTGCAATGTGGAAAATTCCATTTTTCTTCAAAATTCCTTGCGTGTGAGAGACTCTCTTCTGTAGTTAAATGTGAAAATGATGTAGGTTTCAGTGCGACCCAAATAGCTGTGCACGTTTCTTTAACAATCTTTGATACCAAACTTGGACTCACGCGGAATTGATATGAAATTGAATGCATAGAATCTCCTGAAGCGAGATAACGTAAACAAATATGCAACCGCGTGTACGTGCTGCTACCGGTTCCCGAATCGCAAATTGTTTTTCAATGTGTGGTTGTACTTTCTTAAGTAATTTGTTAAACAATTTCTTATTCATTCGTAAACAATTAAAATATTTTTCTCTATCTCCTGTATTTCATAAATAAGATTCTCACTGGCACCTTGAGCACGTCGTCGATCCACTGAGAAAATTGGACGAACCCAAAACCTATTACGTACTTTAGATTCCTGTCGATCCAGTTCTAAATACAAGATGTATAGGTGCATAATATGCTGTTGACTTTCTGCTGTTTCAGAAGGTGTCTGAACCAAAGTATTGCAGTATTGCAATAACCAAAAAATATATAGAACATCAAGGGCTTTCATTGTCTTTTTCTTATTTCAATAAAGCTAAAACCGAGAATGAAAAATTATACCTTCAGATTTTATCGTTTTTATCAATTATTAGGGACAAATTATAAACCATTATTACTTCTATAAAGCTCGATTATTACGATTTAAAATCAAAACTTTAATCCCTAGCTTGCTTCGTTCATAAAGAACTTACTCTAATAAACACATATATATAAATATATTTGAATTTTTTATCACAAAATTCAATTAAAACTAGGATATCTTAATAACAAATTCAGATAGAGGCTCAAATCTGATTATTTTAGTCGATAATTGGGGAAAAAATGTTTCCATTTTTTAAATGGAAAATGGAAATTCAAAAGTATTAAATGGTTTATATGCGATAAAAAAAGATTTCGCTTTTTTATAAATTATACGTATCTCTTTAATTAGTGCTTTTCCGTGTATGAAAAGCTATTGCAAAAAGTATCATAATATGTGCACTATACGTACGAAAGCGCATTTTCCGTCTTCGTGCAAATTTCTGCACTCGCTTTGCTCGAGCAGCAAACTTTGCACTCGTCGGAAAATAACAGCTTTCGATACTTGGTGCACAATGTACTGTTATGTTTTGTGGTATATATTTAACATTTTTTTAAACCTACGATACTATTCATTTCAAACCTAGAAATTGTAATTCTTTTAAATCCTACGTTATTTCATTCCGACACAATCCATTCCAATTCTAATTGGATTTTAAACGGATTAATTCGGAGTGAAGTAAAACAGGATACAATTGAAAGGATTGAAACTCATAGAATTGAAACGCATTAATTCGGAATGATTAAGAAAAGAATTAATTTTCAAGTGAGAATATCATATATGAAACGTGTAGTAAAGGAGGAGAGGACCTTGTTTTTTTAGATGTAAAAAACTATAGGTTATCTTTATAATCGTTTTATTTTAATTATTGGTTTCTTTTTTAATTTTAAAAATCAAATTTTATTCTTATAGAATACTTTAAACCTAATGAAAACTGAAATTTCATTAGTTTGCTTTCGAAGTTAATCCTTTTTTATTGTATTTTTCCTTTTTAAATAAAAAAACATAACCTAAAACCTTCCTTCGTTCTCTTAGATTCTATCGTTTTTGGAGCGTGTCACATATATAAATAATTAGTTACATAAATATATATGTATATTTATACATCGAGAGATAATTTATGCTAAAAATTCAATAATGTTATTAAAAAAATGTTTATGTTTACGATTGTATTTACTTCCTCCATATTAACTTTTATAAATTAACTTTTTATAAGAATGTTTTGTAGAGTGTCATTTATTAGCTATCGGACGTAGTTATTTTTTTTTTATTATATTATTCAAAAAATATATAAAACAACACTGTTAAACAAATATTTGAATTTCGTTTCACGCAAACAATTGCGTTTCCTTAAATCCTATGTTTACATGCATGCGTTTTAACGTGCGTTCTGACGTACTTTATTTTTAATCGCGAATTGAATACTAGGAAATCTGCTGGTGCCGAATAAAGAACTACGTTTATTGGTTGACAAATCACGGGACTATTCTGCTTTTCTGTTAAAACGCATGCATGTAAACATAGGACTTCTATTTCCGCAAAAACTATGCGTTGCGCGGGATTATTTAAACCCATCTAAAGACGTTTCACTTACAACATAAAACAATATCTATAAACTGCGACTCTTCATTGTACTCTCTAAGACATTCGTGTTGAGAAATCTTTTTTAAATCTTTGATGAAAAAGCCACAATAACCACATTTTCCTTTAGACTGCAATTAAAAAAATAAACATCAAATTTAATTTTTAAAATATAGATTTAAAAAATTTAGTTATTTATCATTGCATTGCTTTTAGGTTTACAAGTTACAATAAACATATCCTTAAATAAATGTTGCTCTTATATATTTAAATATACTAATGTTATATTTCTTGACTACATTAATAGATCAAATTTATAATTTACTTCAACATTTTTCTCAACAGCTTTATTCATTTTTCGCAAAATAGAATAATATTTATATTTGCGGTTTATGAAATAAAAATAGCAGATAATAAATCTGACAGGTTGTAAATG
>JAZKLR010000783.1:0-107297 GCA_037103525.1 Ganaspis brasiliensis
AAAAAATTATAAAAGAATGATATAAGAGGCGTTTTTCATAGTGTTTACTAGCAAAAACCTACGATGTTTGTAATAAAATTGAAAAAATTGACACAGATCCCCCTCCTTAACTTCCAAACTATTTGACATAGAATCCCAAAAATCGGTACACAGCGTATTTTGACGTGAGAATTAAAAAAAATTAAAAAGAATGATATAGGAGGCGTTCTTCATAGTGTTTACTAGTTTAAACCTACGATGTTTGTAATAAAATTGGAAAAATTGACCCAGATCCCCCCTCGTTATTTCCAAACGATTTGACTTACGGTCCAAAAAGTTAGTACACATGCGTAGTTTGACGTAAAAACTATTCAAAAATTATAGAGAATGGTGGAAGAGGCGTTGTTGATAGTGTTAACAAGACAAAACCTACGATGTTTCTAATAAAATTAAAAAAATTGACCCAGATCCCCCCTCGTTATTTCCAAACGATTTGACTTACGGTCCAAAAAGTTAGTACACATGCGTAGTTTGACGTAAAAACTATTGAAAAATTATAGAGAATGGTGGAAGAGGCGTTTTTGATAGTGTTAATAAGACAAAACCTACGATGTTTCTAATAAAATTAAAAAAATTGACCCAGATCCCCCTCCTTAACTTCCAAACTATTTGACTTAGGATTTCAAAAATTGATACACATTCGTAGTTTGACGTGCGAATTAAAAGAAACTAAAAATAATGATATAAGAAGCGTTTTTCAAAGTGTTTACTAGTAAAAACCTACGATGTTTGTAATAAAATTAAAAAAATTGACCCAGATCCCACTCCTTAACTTCCAAACTAGTTGACATAGGATCCCAAAAATCGGTACACAGCGTAGTTTGACGTGAGAATTACTAAAAAATTATAAAAGAATGATATAAGAGGCGTTTTTCATAGTGTTTACTAGCAAAAACCTACGATGTTTGTAATAAAATTGAAAAATTGACACAGATCCCCCTCCTTAACTTCCAAACTATTTGACATAGAATCCCAAAAATCGGTAGACAGCGTATTTTGACGTGAGAATTAAAAAAAATTAAAAAGAATGATATAGGAGGCGTTCTTCATAGTGTTTACTAGTTTAAACCTACGATGTTTGTAATAAAATTGAAAAAATTGACACAGATCCCCCTCCTTAACTTCCAAACTATTTGACATAGAATCCCAAAAATCGGTACACAGCGTATTTTGACGTGAGAATTAAAAAAAATTAAAAAGAATGATATAGGAGGCGTTCTTCATAGTGTTTACTAGTTTAAACCTACGATGTTTGTAATAAAATTGGAAAAATTGACCCAGATCCCCCCTCGTTATTTCCAAACGATTTGACTTACGGTCCAAAAAGTTAGTACACATGCGTAGTTTGACGTAAAAACTATTGAAAAATTATAGAGAATGGTGGAAGAGGCGTTGTTGATAGTGTTAACAAGACAAAACCTACGATGTTTCTAATAAAATTAAAAAAATTGACCCAGATCCCCCTCCTTAACTTCCAAACTATTTGACTTAGGATTCCAAAAATTGATACACATGCGTAGTTTAACGTGCGAATTAAAAAAAATTAAAAAGAATGATATAAGAGGCGTTTTTCATAGTGTTTACAAGCAAAAACCTATGGTGTTTGTAATAAAATTGAAAAAATTGACTCAGATCCCCCTCCTTAACTGCCAAATTATTTGACTTAGGATTTTAAAAATTGATACACATTCGTAGTTTGACGTGCGAATTAAAAAAAATTACAAATAATGATATAATAGGCGTTTTTCAAAGTGTTTACTAGCAAAAACCTACGATGTTTGTAATAAAATTGAAAATATTGACCCAGATCCCACTCCTTAACTTCCAAACTATTTGACATAGGATCCCAAAAATCATAACACAGCGTAGTTTGACGTGAGAATTACTAAAAAATTGTAAAGAATGATATAAGAGGGGTTCTTCATAGTGTTTTATCAGTTTAAACATACGATGTTTGTAATAAAATTAAAAAAATTGACCCAGTTCCCCCTCCTTAACTTTCAAACTATTTGACTTAGGATTTCAAAAATTGATACACATTCGTAGTTTGACATGCGAATTAAAAAAAATTAAAAATAATTATATAAGAGGCGTTTTTCAAAGTGTTTACTAGCAAAAACCTACGATGTTTGTAATAAAATTAAAAAAATTGACCCAGATCCCACTCCTTAACTTCCAAACTAGTTGACATAGGATCCCAAAAATCGGTACACGGCGTAGTTTGACGTGAGAATTACTAATAAATTATAAAAGAATGATATAAGAGGCGTTTTTCATAGTGTTTACTAGCAAAAACCTACGATGTTTGTAATAAAATTGAAAAAATTGACACAGATCCCCTCCTTAACTTCCAAACTATTTGACATAGAATCCCAAAAATCGGTACACAGCGTATTTTGACGTGAGAATTAAAAAAATTAAAAAGAATGATATAGGAGGCGTTCTTCATAGTGTTTACTAGTTTAAACCTACGATGTTTGTAATAAAATTAAAAAAATTGACCCAGATCCCACTCCTTAACTTCTAAACTATTTGACATAGGATCCCAAAAATCATAACACAGCGTAGTTTGACGTGAGAATTAAAAAAAATTAAAAAGAATGATATAAGAGGCGTTTTTCATAGTGTTTACTAGCAAAAACCTACGATGTTTGTAATAAAAGTGAAAAAATTGACCCAGATCGCCATCCTTAACTTCCAAGCTATTTGACTTAGGATTTCAAAAATTGATACACATTCGTAGTTTGACGTAAGAATTAAAAAAAATTAAAAATAATGAAATAAGAGGTGGTTTTCAAAGTGTTTATTAGCAAAAACCTACGATATTTGTAATAAAATTGAAAAAATTAACCCAGATCCCACTCCTTAACTTCCAAACTATTTGACATAGGATCCCAAAAATCATAACACAGCGTAGTTTGACGTGAGAATTACTAAAAAATTGTAAAGAATGAGATAAGAGGGGTTCTTCATAGTGTTTACCAGCATAAACATACGATGTTTGTAATAAAATTGAAAAAATTGACACAGATCCCCCTCCTTAACTTCCAAACTATTTGACATAGAATCCCAAAAATCGGTACACAGCGTATTTTGACGTGAGAATTAAAAAAAATTAAAAAGAATGATATAGGAGGCGTTCTTCATAGTGTTTACTAGTTTAAACCTACGATGTTTGTAATAAAATTGGAAAAATTGACCCAGATCCCCCCTCGTTATTTCCAAACGATTTGACTTACGGTCCAAAAAGTTAGTACACATGCGTAGTTTGACGTAAAAACTATTGAAAAATTATAGAGAATGGTGGAAGAGGCGTTGTTGATAGTGTTAACAAGACAAAACCTACGATGTTTCTAATAAAATTAAAAAAATTGACCCAGATCCCCCTCCTTAACTTCCAAACTATTTGACTTAGGATTCCAAAAATTGATACACATGCGTAGTTTGACGTGCGAATTAAAAGAAACTAAAAATAATGATATAAGAAGCGTTTTTCAAAGTGTTTACTAGTAAAAACCTACGATGTTTGTAATAAAATTGAAAAAATTGACCCAGATCCCACTCCTTAAATTCCAAACTATTAACCATAGGATCCCAAAAATCGGTACACAGCGTATTTTGACGTGAGAATTAAAAAAAATTAAAAAAAATGATATAGGAGGCGTTTTTCATAGTGTTTACAAGCTTAAACCTACGATGTTTGTAATAAATTTAAAAAAATTGACCCAGATCCCACTCCTTAACTTCTAAACTATTTGACATAGGATCCCAAAAATCATAACACAGCGTAGTTTGACGTGAGAATTAAAAAAAATTAAAAAGAATGATATAAGAGGCGTTTTTCATAGTGTTTACTAGCAAAAACCTACGATGTTTGTAATAAAAGTGAAAAAATTGACCCAGATCGCCATCCTTAACTTCCAAGCTATTTGACTTAGGATTTCAAAAATTGATACACATTCGTAGTTTGACGTAAGAATTAAAAAAAATTAAAAATAATGAAATAAGAGGTGGTTTTCAAAGTGTTTATTAGCAAAAACCTACGATATTTGTAATAAAATTGAAAAAATTAACCCAGATCCCACTCCTTAACTTCCAAACTATTTGACATAGGATCCCAAAAATCATAACACAGCGTAGTTTGACGTGAGAATTACTAAAAAATTGTAAAGAATGAGATAAGAGGGGTTCTTCATAGTGTTTACCAGCATAAACATACGATGTTTGTAATAAAATTAAAAAAATTGACCCAGATCCCCCTCCTTAACTTCCAAACTATTTGACTTAGGATTCCAAAAATTGATACACATGCGTAGTTTAACGTGCGAATTAAAAAAATTAAAAAGAATGATATAAGAGGCGTTTTTCAAAGTGTTTACTAGCAAAAACCTACGATGTTTGTAATAAAATTAAAAAAATTGACCCAGATCCCACTCCTTAACTTCCAAACTAGTTGACATAGGATCCCAAAAATCGGTACACAGCGTAGTTTGACGTGAGAATTACTAAAAAATTATAAAAGAATGATATAAGAGGCGTTTTTCATAGTGTTTACTAGCAAAAACCTACGATGTTTGTAATAAAATTGAAAAAATTGACACAGATCCCCCTCCATAACTTCCAAACTATTTGACATAGAATCCCAAAAATCGGTACACAGCGTATTTTGACGTGAGAATTAAAAAAAATTAAAAAGAATGATATAGGAGGCGTTCTTCATAGTGTTTACTAGTTTAAACCTACGATGTTTGTAATAAAATTGAAAAAATTGACACAGATCCCCCTCCTTAACTTCCAAACTATTTGACATAGAATCCCAAAAATCGGTACACAGCGTATTTTGACGTGAGAATTAAAAAAAATTAAAAAGAATGATATAGGAGGCGTTCTTCATAGTGTTTACTAGTTTAAACCTACGATGTTTGTAATAAAATTGGAAAAATTGACCCAGATCCCCCCTCGTTATTTCCAAACGATTTGACTTACGGTCCAAAAAGTTAGTACACATGCGTAGTTTGACGTAAAAACTATTGAAAAATTATAGAGAATGGTGGAAGAGGCGTTGTTGATAGTGTTAACAAGACAAAACCTACGATGTTTCTAATAAAATTAAAAAAATTGACCCAGATCCCCCCTCGTTATTTCCAAACGATTTGACTTACGGTCCAAAAAGTTAGTATACATGCGTAGTTTGACGTAAAAACTATTGAAAAATTATAGAGAATGGTGGAAGAGGCGTTTTTGATAGTGTTAATAAGACAAAACCTACGATGTTTCTAATAAAATTAAAAAAATTGACCCAGATCCCCCTCCTTAACTTCCAAACTATTTGACTTAGGATTTCAAAAATTGATACACATTCGTAGTTTGACGTGCGAATTAAAAGAAACTAAAAATAATGATATAAGAAGCGTTTTTCAAAGTGTTTACTAGTAAAAACCTACGATGTTTGTAATAAAATTAAAAAAATTGACCCAGATCCCACTCCTTAACTTCCAAACTAGTTGACATAGGATCCCAAAAATCGGTACACAGCGTAGTTTGACGTGAGAATTACTAAAAAATTATAAAAGAATGATATAAGAGGCGTTTTTCATAGTGTTTACTAGCAAAAACCTACGATGTTTGTAATAAAATTGAAAAAATTGACACAGATCCCCCTCCTTAACTTCCAAACTATTTGACATAGAATCCCAAAAATCGGTAGACAGCGTATTTTGACGTGAGAATTAAAAAAAATTAAAAAGAATGATATAGGAGGCGTTCTTCATAGTGTTTACTAGTTTAAACCTACGATGTTTGTAATAAAATTGAAAAAATTGACACAGATCCCCCTCCTTAACTTCCAAACTATTTGACATAGAATCCCAAAAATCGGTACACAGCGTATTTTGACGTGAGAATTAAAAAAAATTAAAAAGAATGATATAGGAGGCGTTCTTCATAGTGTTTACTAGTTTAAACCTACGATGTTTGTAATAAAATTGGAAAAATTGACCCAGATCCCCCCTCGTTATTTCCAAACGATTTGACTTACGGTCCAAAAAGTTAGTACACATGCGTAGTTTGACGTAAAAACTATTGAAAAATTATAGAGAATGGTGGAAGAGGCGTTGTTGATAGTGTTAACAAGACAAAACCTACGATGTTTCTAATAAAATTAAAAAAATTGACCCAGATCCCCCTCCTTAACTTCCAAACTATTTGACTTAGGATTCCAAAAATTAATACACATGCGTAGTTTAACGTGCGAATTAAAAAAAATTAAAAAGAATGATATAAGAGGCGTTTTTCATAGTGTTTACAAGCAAAAACCTATGGTGTTTGTAATAAAATTGAAAAAATTGACTCAGATCCCCCTCCTTAACTGCCAAATTATTTGACTTAGGATTTTAAAAATTGATACACATTCGTAGTTTGACATGCGAATTAAAAAAAATTAAAAATAATTATATAAGAGGCGTTTTTCAAAGTGTTTACTAGCAAAAACCTACGATGTTTGTAATAAAATTAAAAAAATTGACCCAGATCCCACTCCTTAACTTCCAAACTAGTTGACATAGGATCCCAAAAATCGGTACACAGCGTAGTTTGACGTGAGAATTACTAAAAAATTATAAAAGAATGATATAAGAGGCGTTTTTCATAGTGTTTACTAGCAAAAACCTACGATGTTTGTAATAAAATTGAAAAAATTGACACAGATCCCCCTCCTTAACTTCCAAACTATTTGACATAGAATCCCAAAAATCGGTACACAGCGTATTTTGACGTGAGAATTAAAAAAAATTAAAAAGAATGATATAGGAGGCGTTCTTCATAGTGTTTACTAGTTTAAACCTACGATGTTTGTAATAAAATTGGAAAAATTGACCCAGATCCCCCCTCGTTATTTCCAAACGATTTGACTTACGGTCCAAAAAGTTAGTACACATGCGTAGTTTGACGTAAAAACTATTGAAAAATTATAGAGAATGGTGGAAGAGGCGTTGTTGATAGTGTTAACAAGACAAAACCTACGATGTTTCTAATAAAATTAAAAAAATTGACCCAGATCCCCCTCCTTAACTTCCAAACTATTTGACTTAGGATTCCAAAAATTGATACACATGCGTAGTTTTACGTGCGAATTAAAAGAAACTAAAAATAATGATATAAGAAGCGTTTTTCAAAGTGTTTACTAGTAAAAACCTACGATGTTTGTAATAAAATTGAAAAAATTGACCCAGATCCCACTCCTTAAATTCCAAACTATTAACCATAGGATCCCAAAAATCGGTACACAGCGTATTTTGACGTGAGAATTAAAAAAAATTAAAAAAAATGATATAGGAGGCGTTTTTCATAGTGTTTACAAGCTTAAACCTACGATGTTTGTAATAAATTTAAAAAAATTGACCCAGATCCCACTCCTTAACTTCTAAACTATTTGACATAGGATCCCAAAAATCATAACACAGCGTAGTTTGACGTGAGAATTAAAAAAAATTAAAAAGAATGATATAAGAGGCGTTTTTCATAGTGTTTACTAGCAAAAACCTACGATGTTTGTAATAAAAGTGAAAAAATTGACCCAGATCGCCATCCTTAACTTCCAAGCTATTTGACTTAGGATTTCAAAAATTGATACACATTCGTAGTTTGACGTAAGAATTAAAAAAAATTAAAAATAATGAAATAAGAGGTGGTTTTCAAAGTGTTTATTAGCAAAAACCTACGATATTTGTAATAAAATTGAAAAAATTAACCCAGATCCCACTCCTTAACTTCCAAACTATTTGACATAGGATCCCAAAAATCATAACACAGCGTAGTTTGACGTGAGAATTACTAAAAAATTGTAAAGAATGAGATAAGAGGGGTTCTTCATAGTGTTTACCAGCATAAACATACGATGTTTGTAATAAAATTGAAAAAATTGACACAGATCCCCCTCCTTAACTTCCAAACTATTTGACATAGAATCCCAAAAATCGGTACACAGCGTATTTTGACGTGAGAATTAAAAAAAATTAAAAAGAATGATATAGGAGGCGTTCTTCATAGTGTTTACTAGTTTAAACCTACGATGTTTGTAATAAAATTGGAAAAATTGACCCAGATCCCCCCTCGTTATTTCCAAACGATTTGACTTACGGTCCAAAAAGTTAGTACACATGCGTAGTTTGACGTAAAAACTATTGAAAAATTATAGAGAATGGTGGAAGAGGCGTTGTTGATAGTGTTAACAAGACAAAACCTACGATGTTTCTAATAAAATTAAAAAAATTGACCCAGATCCCCCTCCTTAACTTCCAAACTATTTGACTTAGGATTCCAAAAATTGATACACATGCGTAGTTTGACGTGCGAATTAAAAGAAACTAAAAATAATGATATAAGAAGCGTTTTTCAAAGTGTTTACTAGTAAAAACCTACGATGTTTGTAATAAAATTGAAAAAATTGACCCAGATCCCACTCCTTAAATTCCAAACTATTAACCATAGGATCCCAAAAATCGGTACACAGCGTATTTTGACGTGAGAATTAAAAAAAATTAAAAAAAATGATATAGGAGGCGTTTTTCATAGTGTTTACAAGCTTAAACCTACGATGTTTGTAATAAATTTAAAAAAATTGACCCAGATCCCACTCCTTAACTTCTAAACTATTTGACATAGGATCCCAAAAATCATAACACAGCGTAGTTTGACGTTAGAATTAAAAAAAATTAAAAAGAATGATATAAGAGGCGTTTTTCATAGTGTTTACTAGCAAAAACCTACGATGTTTGTAATAAAAGTGAAAAAATTGACCCAGATCGCCATCCTTAACTTCCAAGCTATTTGACTTAGGATTTCAAAAATTGATACACATTCGTAGTTTGACGTAAGAATTAAAAAAAATTAAAAATAATGAAATAAGAGGTGGTTTTCAAAGTGTTTATTAGCAAAAACCTACGATATTTGTAATAAAATTGAAAAAATTAACCCAGATCCCACTCCTTAACTTCCAAACTATTTGACATAGGATCCCAAAAATCATAACACAGCGTAGTTTGACGTGAGAATTACTAAAAAATTGTAAAGAATGAGATAAGAGGGGTTCTTCATAGTGTTTACCAGCATAAACATACGATGTTTGTAATAAAATTAAAAAAATTGACCCAGATCCCCCTCCTTAACTTCCAAACTATTTGACTTAGGATTCCAAAAATTGATACACATGCGTAGTTTAACGTGCGAATTAAAAAAATTAAAAAGAATGATATAAGAGGCGTTTTTCATAGTGTTTACAAGCAAAAACCTATGGTGTTTGTAATAAAATTGAAAAAATTGACTCAGATCCCCCTCCTTAACTTCCAAATTATTTGTCTTAGGATTTTAAAAATTGATACACATTCGTAGTTTGACGTGCGAATTAAAAAAAATTACAAATAATGATATAATAGGGGTTTTTCAAAGTGTTTACTAGCAAAAACCTACGATGTTTGTAATAAAATTGAAAATATTGACCCAGATCCCACTCCTTAACTTCCAAACTATTTGACATAGGATCCCAAAAATCATAACACAGCGTAGTTTGACGTGAGAATTACTAAAAAATTGTAAAGAATGATATAAGAGGCGTTCTTCATAGTGTTTATCAGTTTAAACATACGATGTTTGTAATAAAATTAAAAAAATTGACCCAGTTCCCCCTCCTTAACTTTCAAACTATTTGACTTAGGATTTCAAAAATTGATACACATTCGTAGTTTGACGTGCGAATTAAAAAAAATTAAAAATAATTATATAAGAGGCGTTTTTCAAAGTGTTTACTAGCAAAAACCTACGATGTTTGTAATAAAATTAAAAAAATTGACCCAGATCCCACTCCTTAACTTCCAAACTAGTTGACATAGGATCCCAAAAATCGGTACACAGCGTAGTTTGACGTGAGAATTACTAAAAAATTATAAAAGAATGATATAAGAGGCGTTTTTCATAGTGTTTACTAGCAAAAACCTACGATGTTTGTAATAATTTTGAAAAAATTGACACAGATCCCCCTCCTTAACTTCCAAACTATTTGACATAGAATCCCAAAAATCGGTACACAGCGTATTTTGACGTGAGAATTAAAAAAAATTAAAAAGAATGATATAGGAGGCGTTCTTTATAGTGTTTACTAGTTTAACTCTACGATGTTTGTAATAAAATTGGAAAAATTGACCCAGATCCCCCCTCGTTATTTCCAAACGATTTGACTTACGGTCCAAAAAGTTAGTACACATGCGTAGTTTGACGTAAAAACTATTGAAAAATTATAGAGAATGGTAGAAGAGGCGTTGTTGATAGTGTTAACAAGACAAAACCTACGATGTTTCTAATAAAATTAAAAAAATTGACCCAGATCCCCCTCCTTAACTTCCAAACTATTTGACTTAGGATTTCAAAAATTGATACACATTCGTAGTTTGACGTGCGAATTAAAAGAAACTAAAAATAATGATATAAGAAGCGTTTTTCAAAGTGTTTACTAGTAAAAACCTACGATGTTTGTAATAAAATTGAAAAAATTGACCCAGATCCCACTCCTTAACTTCCAAACTATTTGACATAGGATCCCAAAAATCATAACACAGCGTAGTTTGAAGTGAGAATTACTAAAAAATTGTAAAGAATGATATAAGAGGGGTTCTTCATAGTGTTTATCAGTTTAAACATACGATGTTTGTAATAAAATTAAAAAAATTGACCCAGATCCCACTCCTTAACTTCCAAACTAGTTGACATAGGATCCCAAAAATCGGTACACAGCGTAGTTTGACGTGAGAATTACTAAAAAATTATAAAAGAATGATATAAGAGGCGTTTTTCATAGTGTTTACTAGCAAAAACCTACGATGTTTGTAATAAAATTGAAAAAATTGACACAGATCCCCCTCCTTAACTTCCAAACTATTTGACATAGAATCCCAAAAATCGGTACACAGCGTATTTTGACGTGAGAATTAAAAAAAATTAAAAAGAATGATATAGGAGGCGTTCTTCATAGTGTTTACTAGTTTAAACCTACGATGTTTGTAATAAAATTGGAAAAATTGACCCAGATCCCTCTCGTTATTTCCAAACGATTTGACTTACGGTCCAAAAAGTTAGTACACATGCGTAGTTTGACGTAAAAACTATTGAAAAATTATAGAGAATGGTGGAAGAGGCGTTGTTGATAGTGTTAACAAGACAAAACCTACGATGTTTCTAATAAAATTAAAAAAATTGACCCAGATCCCCGCTCGTTATTTCCAAACGATTTGACTTACGGTCCAAAAAGTTAGTACACATGCGTAGTTTGACGTAAAAACTATTGAAAAATTATAGAGAATGGTGGAAGAGGCGTTGTTGATAGTGTTAACAAGACAAAACCTACGATGTTTCTAATAAAATTAAAAAAATTGACCCAGATCCCCCTCCTTAACTTCCAAACTATTTGACTTAGGATTTCAAAAATTGATACACATTCGTAGTTTGACGTGCGAATTAAAAGAAACTAAAAATAATGATATAAGAAGCGTTTTTCAAAGTGTTTACTAGTAAAAACCTACGATGTTTGTAATAAAATCAAAAAAATTGACCCAGATCCCACTCCTTAACTTCCAAACTAGTTGACATAGGATCCCAAAAATCGGTACACAGCGTAGTTTGACGTGAGAATTACTAAAAAATTATAAAAGAATGATATAAGAGGCGTTTTTCATAGTGTTTACTAGCAAAAACCTACGATGTTTGTAATAAAATTGAAAAAATTGACACAGATCCCCCTCCTTAACTTCCAAACTATTTGACATAGAATCCCAAAAATCGGTACACAGCGTATTTTGACGTGAGAATTAAAAAAAATTAAAAAGAATGATATAGGAGGCGTTCTTCATAGTGTTTACTAGTTTAAACCTACGATGTTTGTAATAAAATTGGAAAAATTGACCCAGATCCCCCCTCGTTATTTCCAAACGATTTGACTTACGGTCCAAAAAGTTAGTACACATGCGTAGTTTGACGTAAAAACTATTGAAAAATTATAGAGAATGGTGGAAGAGGCGTTGTTGATAGTGTTAACAAGACAAAACCCACGATGTTTCTAATAAAATTAAAAAAATTGACCCAGATCCCCCTCCTTAACTTCCAAACTATTTGACTTAGGATTCCAAAAATTAATACACATGCGTAGTTTAACGTGCGAATTAAAAAAAATTAAAAAGAATGATATAAGAGGCGTTTTTCATAGTGTTTACAAGCAAAAACCTATGGTGTTTGTAATAAAATTGAAAAAATTGACTCAGATCCCCCTCCTTAACTGCCAAATTATTTGACTTAGGATTTTAAAAATTGATACACATTCGTAGTTTGACGTGCGAATTAAAAAAATTACAAATAATGATATAATAGGCGTTTTTCAAAGTGGTTACTAGCAAAAACCTACAATGTTTGTAATAAAATTGAAAATATTGACCCAGATCCCACTATTTAACTTCCAAACTATTTGACATAGGATCCCAAAAATCATAACACAGCGTAGTTTGACGTGAGAATTACTAAAAAATTGTAAAGAATGATATAAGAGGGGTTCTTCATAGTGTTTATCAGTTTAAACATACGATGTTTGTAATAAAATTAAAAAAATTGACCCAGTTCCCCCTCCTTAACTTTCAAACTATTTGACTTAGGATTTCAAAAATTGATACACATTCGTAGTTTGACGTGCGAATTAAAAAAAATTAAAAATAATTATATAAGAGGCGTTTTTCAAAGTGTTTACTAGCAAAAACCTACGATGTTTGTAATAAAATTAAAAAAATTGACCCAGATCCCACTCCTTAACTTCCAAACTAGTTGACATAGGATCCCAAAAATCGGTACACAGCGTAGTTTGACGTGAGAATTACTAAAAAATTATAAAAGAATGATATAAGAGGCGTTTTTCATAGTGTTTACTAGCAAAAACCTACGATGTTTGTAATAATTTTGAAAAAATTGACACAGATCCCCCTCCTTAACTTCCAAACTATTTGACATAGAATCCCAAAAATCGGTACACAGCGTATTTTGACGTGAGAATTAAAAAAAATTAAAAAGAATGATATAGGAGGCGTTCTTTATAGTGTTTACTAGTTTAACTCTACGATGTTTGTAATAAAATTGGAAAAATTGACCCAGATCCCCCCTCGTTATTTCCAAACGATTTGACTTACGGTCCAAAAAGTTAGTACACATGCGTAGTTTGACGTAAAAACTATTGAAAAATTATAGAGAATGGTAGAAGAGGCGTTGTTGATAGTGTTAACAAGACAAAACCTACGATGTTTCTAATAAAATTAAAAAAATTGACCCAGATCCCCCTCCTTAACTTCCAAACTATTTGACTTAGGATTTCAAAAATTGATACACATTCGTAGTTTGACGTGCGAATTAAAAGAAACTAAAAATAATGATATAAGAAGCGTTTTTCAAAGTGTTTACTAGTAAAAACCTACGATGTTTGTAATAAAATTGAAAAAATTGACCCAGATCCCACTCCTTAACTTCCAAACTATTTGACATAGGATCCCAAAAATCATAACACAGCGTAGTTTGAAGTGAGAATTACTAAAAAATTGTAAAGAATGATATAAGAGGGGTTCTTCATAGTGTTTATCAGTTTAAACA
The DNA here is from genome assembly GCA_037103525.1 of Ganaspis brasiliensis. Taxonomy (NCBI): domain Eukaryota; kingdom Metazoa; phylum Arthropoda; class Insecta; order Hymenoptera; family Figitidae; genus Ganaspis; species Ganaspis brasiliensis. Next base: position 13,705 of record JAZKLR010000783.1, read on the forward strand.
TACGATGTTTGTAATAAAATTAAAAAAATTGACCCAGTTCCCCCTCCTTAACTTTCAAACTATTTGACTTAGGATTTCAAAAATTGATACACATTCGTAGTTTGACGTGCGAATTAAAAAAAATTAAAAATAATTATATAAGAGGCGTTTTTCAAAGTGTTTACTAGCAAAAACCTACGATGTTTGTAATAAAATTAAAAAAATTGACCCAGATCCCACTCCTTAACTTCCAAACTAGTTGACATAGGATCCCAAAAATCGGTACACAGCGTAGTTTGACGTGAGAATTACTAAAAAATTATAAAAGAATGATATAAGAGGCGTTTTTCATAGTGTTTACTAGCAAAAACCTACGATGTTTGTAATAAAATTGAAAAAATTGACACAGATCCCCCTCCTTAACTTCCAAACTATTTGACATAGAATCCCAAAAATCGGTACACAGCGTATTTTGACGTGAGAATTAAAAAAAATTAAAAAGAATGATATAGGAGGCGTTCTTTATAGTGTTTACTAGTTTAACTCTACGATGTTTGTAATAAAATTGGAAAAATTGACCCAGATCCCCCCTCGTTATTTCCAAACGATTTGACTTACGGTCCAAAAAGTTAGTACACATGCGTAGTTTGACGTAAAAACTATTGAAAAATTATAGAGAATGGTAGAAGAGGCGTTGTTGATAGTGTTAACAAGACAAAACCTACGATGTTTCTAATAAAATTAAAAAAATTGACCCAGATCCCCCTCCTTAACTTCCAAACTATTTGACTTAGGATTTCAAAAATTGATACACATTCGTAGTTTGACGTGCGAATTAAAAGAAACTAAAAATAATGATATAAGAAGCGTTTTTCAAAGTGTTTACTAGCAAAAACCTACGATGTTTGTAATAAAATTAAAAAAATTGACCCAGATCCCACTCCTTAACTTCCAAACTAGTTGACATAGGATCCCAAAAATCGGTACACAGCGTAGTTTGACGTGAGAATTACTAAAAAATTATAAAAGAATGATATAAGAGGCGTTTTTCATAGTGTTTACTAGCAAAAACCTACGATGTTTGTAATAAAATTGAAAAAATTGACACAGATCCCCCTCCTTAACTTCCAAACTATTTGACATAGAATCCCAAAAATCGGTACACAGCGTATTTTGACGTGAGAATTAAAAAAAATTAAAAAGAATGATATAGGAGGCGTTCTTCATAGTGTTTACTAGTTTAAACCTACGATGTTTGTAATAAAATTGGAAAAATTGACCCAGATCCCTCTCGTTATTTCCAAACGATTTGACTTACGGTCCAAAAAGTTAGTACACATGCGTAGTTTGACGTAAAAACTATTGAAAAATTATAGAGAATGGTGGAAGAGGCGTTGTTGATAGTGTTAACAAGACAAAACCTACGATGTTTCTAATAAAATTAAAAAAATTGACCCAGATCCCCCCTCGTTATTTCCAAACGATTTGACTTACGGTCCAAAAAGTTAGTACACATGCGTAGTTTGACGTAAAAACTATTGAAAAATTATAGAGAATGGTGGAAGAGGCGTTTTTGATAGTGTTAATAAGACAAAACCTACGATGTTTCTAATAAAATTAAAAAAATTGACCCAGATCCCCCTCCTTAACTTCCAAACTATTTGACTTAGGATTTCAAAAATTGATACACATTCGTAGTTTGACGTGCGAATTAAAAGAAACTAAAAATAATGATATAAGAAGCGTTTTTCAAAGTGTTTACTAGTAAAAACCTACGATGTTTGTAATAAAATTAAAAAAATTGACCCAGATCCCACTCCTTAACTTCCAAACTAGTTGACATAGGATCCCAAAAATCGGTACACAGCGTAGTTTGACGTGAGAATTAAAAAAAATTAAAAAGAATGATATAGGAGGCGTTCTTCATAGTGTTTACTAGTTTAAACCTACGATGTTTGTAATAAAATTGGAAAAATTGACCCAGATCCCCCCTCGTTATTTCCAAACGATTTGACTTACGGTCCAAAAAGTTAGTACACATGCGTAGTTTGACGTAAAAACTATTGAAAAATTATAGAGAATGGTGGAAGAGGCGTTGTTGATAGTGTTAACAAGACAAAACCTACAATTTTTCTAATAAAATTAAAAAAATTGACCCAGATCCCCCCTCGTTATTTCCAAACGATTTGACTTACGGTCCAAAAAGTTAGTACACATGCGTAGTTTGACGTAAAAACTATTGAAAAATTATAGAGAATGGTGGAAGAGGCGTTTTTGATAGTGTTAATAAGACAAAACCTACGATGTTTCTAATAAAATTAAAAAAATTGACCCAGATCCCCCTCCTTAACTTCCAAACTATTTGACTTAGGATTTCAAAAATTGATACACATTCGTAGTTTGACGTGCGAATTAAAAGAAACTAAAAATAATGATATAAGAAGCGTTTTTCAAAGTGTTTACTAGTAAAAACCTACGATGTTTGTAATAAAATTGAAAAAATTGACCCAGATCCCACTCCTTAACTTCCAAACTATTTGACATAGGATCCCAAAAATCATAACACAGCGTAGTTTGAAGTGAGAATTACTAAAAAATTGTAAAGAATGATATAAGAGGGGTTCTTCATAGTGTTTATCAGTTTAAACATACGATGTTTGTAATAAAATTAAAAAAATTGACCCAGTTCCCCCTCCTTAACTTTCAAACTATTTGACTTAGGATTTCAAAAATTGATACACATTCGTAGTTTGACGTGCGAATTAAAAAAAATTAAAAATAATTATATAAGAGGCGTTTTTCAAAGTGTTTACTAGCAAAAACCTACGATGTTTGTAATAAAATTAAAAAAATTGACCCAGATCCCACTCCTTAACTTCCAAACTAGTTGACATAGGATCCCAAAAATCGGTACACAGCGTAGTTTGACGTGAGAATTACTAAAAAATTATAAAAGAATGATATAAGAGGCGTTTTTCATAGTGTTTACTAGCAAAAACCTACGATGTTTGTAATAAAATTGAAAAAATTGACACAGATCCCCCTCCTTAACTTCCAAACTATTTGACATAGAATCCCAAAAATCGGTACACAGCGTATTTTGACGTGAGAATTAAAAAAAATTAAAAAGAATGATATAGGAGGCGTTCTTTATAGTGTTTACTAGTTTAACTCTACGATGTTTGTAATAAAATTGGAAAAATTGACCCAGATCCCCCCTCGTTATTTCCAAACGATTTGACTTACGGTCCAAAAAGTTAGTACACATGCGTAGTTTGACGTAAAAACTATTGAAAAATTATAGAGAATGGTAGAAGAGGCGTTGTTGATAGTGTTAACAAGACAAAACCTACGATGTTTCTAATAAAATTAAAAAAATTGACCCAGATCCCCCTCCTTAACTTCCAAACTATTTGACTTAGGATTTCAAAAATTGATACACATTCGTAGTTTGACGTGCGAATTAAAAGAAACTAAAAATAATGATATAAGAAGCGTTTTTCAAAGTGTTTACTAGCAAAAACCTACGATGTTTGTAATAAAATTAAAAAAATTGACCCAGATCCCACTCCTTAACTTCCAAACTAGTTGACATAGGATCCCAAAAATCGGTACACAGCGTAGTTTGACGTGAGAATTACTAAAAAATTATAAAAGAATGATATAAGAGGCGTTTTTCATAGTGTTTACTAGCAAAAACCTACGATGTTTGTAATAAAATTGAAAAAATTGACACAGATCCCCCTCCTTAACTTCCAAACTATTTGACATAGAATCCCAAAAATCGGTACACAGCGTATTTTGACGTGAGAATTAAAAAAAATTAAAAAGAATGATATAGGAGGCGTTCTTCATAGTGTTTACTAGTTTAAACCTACGATGTTTGTAATAAAATTGGAAAAATTGACCCAGATCCCTCTCGTTATTTCCAAACGATTTGACTTACGGTCCAAAAAGTTAGTACACATGCGTAGTTTGACGTAAAAACTATTGAAAAATTATAGAGAATGGTGGAAGAGGCGTTGTTGATAGTGTTAACAAGACAAAACCTACGATGTTTCTAATAAAATTAAAAAAATTGACCCAGATCCCCCCTCGTTATTTCCAAACGATTTGACTTACGGTCCAAAAAGTTAGTACACATGCGTAGTTTGACGTAAAAACTATTGAAAAATTATAGAGAATGGTGGAAGAGGCGTTTTTGATAGTGTTAATAAGACAAAACCTACGATGTTTCTAATAAAATTAAAAAAATTGACCCAGATCCCCCTCCTTAACTTCCAAACTATTTGACTTAGGATTTCAAAAATTGATACACATTCGTAGTTTGACGTGCGAATTAAAAGAAACTAAAAATAATGATATAAGAAGCGTTTTTCAAAGTGTTTACTAGTAAAAACCTACGATGTTTGTAATAAAATTAAAAAAATTGACCCAGATCCCACTCCTTAACTTCCAAACTAGTTGACATAGGATCCCAAAAATCGGTACACAGCGTAGTTTGACGTGAGAATTAAAAAAAATTAAAAAGAATGATATAGGAGGCGTTCTTCATAGTGTTTACTAGTTTAAACCTACGATGTTTGTAATAAAATTGGAAAAATTGACCCAGATCCCCCCTCGTTATTTCCAAACGATTTGACTTACGGTCCAAAAAGTTAGTACACATGCGTAGTTTGACGTAAAAACTATTGAAAAATTATAGAGAATGGTGGAAGAGGCGTTGTTGATAGTGTTAACAAGACAAAACCTACAATTTTTCTAATAAAATTAAAAAAATTGACCCAGATCCCCCCTCGTTATTTCCAAACGATTTGACTTACGGTCCAAAAAGTTAGTACACATGCGTAGTTTGACGTAAAAACTATTGAAAAATTATAGAGAATGGTGGAAGAGGCGTTTTTGATAGTGTTAATAAGACAAAACCTACGATGTTTCTAATAAAATTAAAAAAATTGACCCAGATCCCCCTCCTTAACTTCCAAACTATTTGACTTAGGATTTCAAAAATTGATACACATTCGTAGTTTGACGTGCGAATTAAAAGAAACTAAAAATAATGATATAAGAAGCGTTTTTCAAAGTGTTTACTAGTAAAAACCTACGATGTTTGTAATAAAATTAAAAAAATTGACCCAGATCCCACTCCTTAACTTCCAAACTAGTTGACATAGGATCCCAAAAATCGGTACACAGCGTAGTTTGACGTGAGAATTACTAAAAAATTATAAAAGAATGATATAAGAGGCGTTTTTCATAGTGTTTACTAGCAAAAACCTACGATGTTTGTAATAAAATTAAAAAAATTGACACAGATCCCCCTCCTTAACTTCCAAACTATTTGACATAGAATCCCAAAAATCGGTACACAGCGTATTTTGACGTGAGAATTAAAAAAAATTAAAAAGAATGATATAGGAGGCGTTCTTCATAGTGTTTACTAGTTTAAACCTACGATGTTTGTAATAAAATTGGAAAAATTGACCCAGATCCCTCTCGTTATTTCCAAACGATTTGACTTACGGTCCAAAAAGTTAGTACACATGCGTAGTTTGACGTAAAAACTATTGAAAAATTATAGAGAATGGTGGAAGAGGCGTTGTTGATAGTGTTAACAAGACAAAACCTACGATGTTTCTAATAAAATTAAAAAAATTGACCCAGATCCCCCTCCTTAACTTCCAAACTATTTGACTTAGGATTCCAAAAATTAATACACATGCGTAGTTTAACGTGCGAATTAAAAAAAATTAAAAAGAATGATATAAGAGGCGTTTTTCATAGTGTTTACAAGCAAAAACCTATGGTGTTTGTAATAAAATTGAAAAAATTGACTCAGATCCCCCTCCTTAACTGCCAAATTATTTGACTTAGGTTTTTAAAAATTGATACACATTCGTAGTTTGACGTGCGAATTAAAAAAAATTACAAATAATGATATAATAGGCGTTTTTCAAAGTGTTTACTAGCAAAAACCTACGATGTTTGTAATAAAATTGAAAATATTGACCCAGATCCCACTCCTTAACTTCCAAACTATTTGTCATAGGATCCCAAAAATCATAACACAGCGTAGTTTGACGTGAGAATTACTAAAAAATTGTAAAGAATGATATAAGAGGGGTTCTTCATAGAGTTTATCAGTTTAAACATACGATGTTTGTAATAAAATTAAAAAAATTGACCCAGTTCCCCCTCCTTAACTTTCAAACTATTTGACTTAGGATTTCAAAAATTGATACACATTCGTAGTTTGACGTGCGAATTAAAAAAAATTAAAAATAATTATATAAGAGGCGTTTTTCAAAGTGTTTACTAGCAAAAACCTACGATGTTTGTAATAAAATTAAAAAAATTGACCCAGATCCCACTCCTTAACTTCCAAACTAGTTGACATAGGATCCCAAAAATCGGTACACAGCGTAGTTTGACGTGAGAATTAAAAAAAATTAAAAAGAATGATATAGGAGGCGTTCTTCATAGTGTTTACTAGTTTAAACCTACGATGTTTGTAATAAAATTGGAAAAATTGACCCAGATCCCCCCTCGTTATTTCCAAACGATTTGACTTACGGTCCAAAAAGTTAGTACACATGCGTAGTTTGACGTAAAAACTATTGAAAAATTATAGAGAATGGTGGAAGAGGCGTTGTTGATAGTGTTAACAAGACAAAACCTACGATGTTTCTAATAAAAATAAAAAAATTGACCCAGATCCCCCTCCTTAACTTCCAAACTATTTGACTTAGGATTCCAAAAATTGATACACATGCGTAGTTTAACGTGCGAATTAAAAAAAATTAAAAAGAATGATATAAGAGGCGTTTTTCATAGTGTTTACAAGCAAAAACCTATGGTGTTTGTAATAAAATTGAAAAAATTGACTCAGATCCCCCTCCTTAACTTCCAAATTATTTGACATAGGATCCCAAAAATCATAACACAGCGTAGTTTGACGTGAGAATTACTAAAAAATTGTAAAGAATGATATAAGAGGGGTTCTTCATAGTGTTTATCAGTTTAAACATACGATGTTTGTAATAAAATTAAAAAAATTGACCCAGTTCCCCCTCCTTAACTTTCAAACTATTTGACTTAGGATTTCAAAAATTGATACACATTCGTAGTTTGACGTGCGAATTAAAAAAAATTAAAAATAATTATATAAGAGGCGTTTTTCAAAGTGTTTACTAGCAAAAACCTACGATGTTTGTAATAAATTTAAAAAAATTGACCCAGATCCCACTCCTTAACTTCCAAACTAGTTGACATAGGATCCCAAAAATCGGTACACAGCGTAGTTTGACGTGAGAATTACTAAAAAATTATAAAAGAATGATATAAGAGGCGTTTTTCATAGTGTTTACTAGCAAAAACCTACGATGTTTGTAATAAAATTGAATAAATTGACACAGATCCCCCTCCTTAACTTCCAAACTATTTGACATAGAATCCCAAAAATCGGTACACAGCGTATTTTGACGTGAGAATTAAAAAAAATTAAAAAGAATGATATAGGAGGCGTTCTTCATAGTGTTTACTAGTTTAAACCTACGATGTTTGTAATAAAATTGGAAAAATTGACCCAGATCCCCCCTCGTTATTTCCAAACGATTTGACTTACGGTCCAAAAAGTTAGTACACATGCGTAGTTTGACGTAAAAACTATTAAAAAATTATAGAGAATGGTGGAAGAGGCGTTGTTGATAGTGTTAACAAGACAAAACCTACGATGTTTCTAATAAAATTAAAAAAATTGACCCAGATCCCCCTCCTTAACTTCCAAACTATTTGACTTAGGATTCCAAAAATTAATACACATGCGTAGTTTAACGTGCGAATTAAAAAAAATTAAAAAGAATGATATAAGAGGCGTTTTTCATAGTGTTTACAAGCAAAAACCTATGGTGTTTGTAATAAAATTGAAAAAATTGACTCAGATCCCCCTCCTTAACTGCCAAATTATTTGACTTAGGATTTTAAAAATTGATACACATTCGTAGTTTGACGTGCGAATTAAAAAAAATTACAAATAATGATATAATAGGCGTTTTTCAAAGTGTTTACTAGCAAAAACCTACGATGTTTGTAATAAAATTGAAAATATTGACCCAGATCCCACTCCTTAACTTCCAAACTATTTGTCATAGGATCCCAAAAATCATAACACAGCGTAGTTTGACGTGAGAATTACTAAAAAATTGTAAAGAATGATATAAGAGGGGTTCTTCATAGAGTTTATCAGTTTAAACATACGATGTTTGTAATAAAATTAAAAAAATTGACCCAGTTCCCCCTCCTTAACTTTCAAACTATTTGACTTAGGATTTCAAAAATTGATACACATTCGTAGTTTGACGTGCGAATTAAAAAAAATTAAAAATAATTATATAAGAGGCGTTTTTCAAAGTGTTTACTAGCAAAAACCTACGATGTTTGTAATAAAATTAAAAAAATTGACCCAGATCCCACTCCTTAACTTCCAAACTAGTTGACATAGGATCCCAAAAATCGGTACACAGCGTAGTTTGACGTGAGAATTAAAAAAAATTAAAAAGAATGATATAGGAGGCGTTCTTCATAGTGTTTACTAGTTTAAACCTACGATGTTTGTAATAAAATTGGAAAAATTGACCCAGATCCCCCCTCGTTATTTCCAAACGATTTGACTTACGGTCCAAAAAGTTAGTACACATGCGTAGTTTGACGTAAAAACTATTGAAAAATTATAGAGAATGGTGGAAGAGGCGTTGTTGATAGTGTTAACAAGACAAAACCTACGATGTTTCTAATAAAAATAAAAAAATTGACCCAGATCCCCCTCCTTAACTTCCAAACTATTTGACTTAGGATTCCAAAAATTGATACACATGCGTAGTTTAACGTGCGAATTAAAAAAAATTAAAAAGAATGATATAAGAGGCGTTTTTCATAGTGTTTACAAGCAAAAACCTATGGTGTTTGTAATAAAATTGAAAAAATTGACTCAGATCCCCCTCCTTAACTTCCAAATTATTTGACATAGGATCCCAAAAATCATAACACAGCGTAGTTTGACGTGAGAATTACTAAAAAATTGTAAAGAATGATATAAGAGGGGTTCTTCATAGTGTTTATCAGTTTAAACATACGATGTTTGTAATAAAATTAAAAAAATTGACCCAGTTCCCCCTCCTTAACTTTCAAACTATTTGACTTAGGATTTCAAAAATTGATACACATTCGTAGTTTGACGTGCGAATTAAAAAAAATTAAAAATAATTATATAAGAGGCGTTTTTCAAAGTGTTTACTAGCAAAAACCTACGATGTTTGTAATAAATTTAAAAAAATTGACCCAGATCCCACTCCTTAACTTCCAAACTAGTTGACATAGGATCCCAAAAATCGGTACACAGCGTAGTTTGACGTGAGAATTACTAAAAAATTATAAAAGAATGATATAAGAGGCGTTTTTCATAGTGTTTACTAGCAAAAACCTACGATGTTTGTAATAAAATTGAATAAATTGACACAGATCCCCCTCCTTAACTTCCAAACTATTTGACATAGAATCCCAAAAATCGGTACACAGCGTATTTTGACGTGAGAATTAAAAAAAATTAAAAAGAATGATATAGGAGGCGTTCTTCATAGTGTTTACTAGTTTAAACCTACGATGTTTGTAATAAAATTGGAAAAATTGACCCAGATCCCCCCTCGTTATTTCCAAACGATTTGACTTACGGTCCAAAAAGTTAGTACACATGCGTAGTTTGACGTAAAAACTATTGAAAAATTATAGAGAATGGTGGAAGAGGCGTTTTTAATAGTGTTAACAAGACAAAACCTACGATGTTTCTAATAAAATTAAAAAAATTGACCCAGATCCCCCTCCTTAACTTCCAAACTATTTGACTTAGGATTTCAAAAATTGATACACATTCGTAGTTTGACGTGCGAATTAAAAGAAACTAAAAATAATGATATAAGAAGCGTTTTTCAAAGTGTTTACTAGTAAAAACCTACGATGTTTGTAATAAAATTGAAAAAATTGACCCAGATCCTACTCCTTAAATTCCAAACTATTAACCATAGGATCCCAAAAATCGGTACACAGCGTATTTTGACGTGAGAATTAAAAAAAATTAAAAAAAATGATATAGGAGGCGTTTTTCATAGTGTTTACAAGCTTAAACCTACGATGTTTGTAATAAATTTAAAAAAATTGACCCAGATCCCACTCCTTAACTTCTAAACTATTTGACATAGGATCCCAAAAATCATAACACAGCGTAGTTTGACGTGAGAATTAAAAAAAATTAAAAAGAATGATATAAGAGGCGTTTTTCATAGTGTTTACTAGCAAAAACCTACGATGTTTGTAATAAAAGTGAAAAAATTGACCCAGATCGCCATCCTTAACTTCCAAGCTATTTGACTTAGGATTTCAAAAATTGATACACATTCGTAGTTTGACGTGAGAATTAAAAAAAATTAAAAATAATGAAATAAGAGGTGGTTTTCAAAGTGTTTATTAGCAAAAACCTACGATATTTGTAATAAAATTGAAAAAATTAACCCAGATCCCACTCCTTAACTTCCAAACTATTTGACATAGGATCCCAAAAATCATAACACAGCGTAGTTTGACGTGAGAATTACTAAAAAATTGTAAAGAATGAGATAAGAGGGGTTCTTCATAGTGTTTACCAGCATAAACATACGATGTTTGTAATAAAATTAAAAAAATTGACCCAGATCCCCCTCCTTAACTTCCAAACTATTTGACTTAGGATTCCAAAAATTGATACACATGCGTAGTTTAACGTGCGAATTAAAAAAATTAAAAAGAATGATATAAGAGGCGTTTTTCATAGTGTTTACAAGCAAAAACCTATGGTGTTTGTAATAAAATTGAAAAAATTGACTCAGATCCCCCTCCTTAACTTCCAAATTATTTGTCTTAGGATTTTAAAAATTGATACACATTCGTAGTTTGACGTGCGAATTAAAAAAAATTACAAATAATGATATAATAGGCGTTTTTCAAAGTGTTTACTAGCAAAAACCTACGATGTTTGTAATAAAATTGAAAATATTGACCCAGATCCCACTCCTTAACTTCCAAACTATTTGACATAGGATCCCAAAAATCATAACACAGCGTAGTTTGACGTGAGAATTACTAAAAAATTGTAAAGAATGATATAAGAGGGGTTCTTCATAGTGTTTATCAGTTTAAACATACGATGTTTGTAATAAAATTAAAAAAATTGACCCAGATCCCACTCCTTAACTTCCAAACTATTTGACATAGGATCCTAAAAATCATAACACAGCGTAGTTTGACGTGAGAATTACTAAAAAATTGTAAAGAATGATATAAGAGGGGTTCTTCATAGTGTTTATCAGTTTAAACATACGATGTTTGTAATAAAATTAAAAAAATTGACCCAGTTCCCCCCTCGTTATTTCCAAACGATTTGACTTACGGTCCAAAAAGTTAGTACACATGCGTAGTTTGACGTAAAAACTATTGAAAAATTATAGAGAATGGTGGAAGAGGCGTTGTTGATAGTGTTAACAAGACAAAACCTACGATGTTTCTAATAAAATTAAAAAAATTGACCCAGATCCCCCTCCTTAACTTCCAAATTATTTGACATAGGATCCCAAAAATCATAACACAGCGTAGTTTGACGTGAGAATTACTAAAAAATTGTAAAGAATGATATAAGAGGGGTTCTTCATAGTGTTTATCAGTTTAAACATACGATGTTTGTAATAAAATTAAAAAAATTGACCCAGTTCCCCCTCCTTAACTTTCAAACTATTTGACTTAGGATTTCAAAAATTGATACACATTCGTAGTTTGACGTGCGAATTAAAAAAAATTAAAAATAATTATATAAGAGGCGTTTTTCAAAGTGTTTACTAGCAAAAACCTACGATGTTTGTAATAAATTTAAAAAAATTGACCCAGATCCCACTCCTTAACTTCCAAACTAGTTGACATAGGATCCCAAAAATCGGTACACAGCGTAGTTTGACGTGAGAATTACTAAAAAATTATAAAAGAATGATATAAGAGGCGTTTTTCATAGTGTTTACTAGCAAAAACCTACGATGTTTGTAATAAAATTGAATAAATTGACACAGATCCCCCTCCTTAACTTCCAAACTATTTGACATAGAATCCCAAAAATCGGTACACAGCGTATTTTGACGTGAGAATTAAAAAAAATTAAAAAGAATGATATAGGAGGCGTTCTTCATAGTGTTTACTAGTTTAAACCTACGATGTTTGTAATAAAATTGGAAAAATTGACCCAGATCCCCCCTCGTTATTTCCAAACGATTTGACTTACGGTCCAAAAAGTTAGTACACATGCGTAGTTTGACGTAAAAACTATTGAAAAATTATAGAGAATGGTGGAAGAGGCGTTGTTGATAGTGTTAACAAGACAAAACCTACGATGTTTCTAATAAAAATAAAAAAATTGACCCAGATCCCCCTCCTTAACTTCCAAACTATTTGACTTAGGATTCCAAAAATTGATACACATGCGTAGTTTAACGTGCGAATTAAAAAAAATTAAAAAGAATGATATAAGAGGCGTTTTTCATAGTGTTTACAAGCAAAAACCTATGGTGTTTGTAATAAAATTGAAAAAATTGACTCAGATCCCCCTCCTTAACTTCCAAATTATTTGACATAGGATCCCAAAAATCATAACACAGCGTAGTTTGACGTGAGAATTACTAAAAAATTGTAAAGAATGATATAAGAGGGGTTCTTCATAGTGTTTATCAGTTTAAACATACGATGTTTGTAATAAAATTAAAAAAATTGACCCAGTTCCCCCTCCTTAACTTTCAAACTATTTGACATAGGATTTCAAAAATTGATACACATTCGTAGTTTGACGTGCGAATTAAAAAAAATTAAAAATAATTATATAAGAGGCGTTTTTCAAAGTGTTTACTAGCAAAAACCTACGATGTTTGTAATAAATTTAAAAAAATTGACCCAGATCCCACTCCTTAACTTCCAAACTAGTTGACATAGGATCCCAAAAATCGGTACACAGCGTAGTTTGACGTGAGAATTACTAAAAAATTATAAAAGAATGATATAAGAGGCGTTTTTCATAGTGTTTACTAGCAAAAACCTACGATGTTTGTAATAAAATTGAATAAATTGACACAGATCCCCCTCCTTAACTTCCAAACTATTTGACATAGAATCCCAAAAATCGGTACACAGCGTATTTTGACGTGAGAATTAAAAAAAATTAAAAAGAATGATATAGGAGGCGTTCTTCATAGTGTTTACTAGTTTAAACCTACGATGTTTGTAATAAAATTGGAAAAATTGACCCAGATCCCCCCTCGTTATTTCCAAACGATTTGACTTACGGTCCAAAAAGTTAGTACACATGCGTAGTTTGACGTAAAAACTATTGAAAAATTATAGAGAATGGTGGAAGAGGCGTTGTTGATAGTGTTAACAAGACAAAACCTACGATGTTTCTAATAAAATTAAAAAAATTGACCCAGATCCCCCTCCTTAACTTCCAAACTATTTGACTTAGGATTCCAAAAATTAATACACATGCGTAGTTTAACGTGCGAATTAAAAAAAATTAAAAAGAATGATATAAGAGGCGTTTTTCATAGTGTTTACAAGCAAAAACCTATGGTGTTTGTAATAAAATTGAAAAAATTGACTCAGATCCCCCTCCTTAACTGCCAAATTATTTGACTTAGGATTTTAAAAATTGATACACATTCGTAGTTTGACGTGCGAATTAAAAAAAATTACAAATAATGATATAATAGGCGTTTTTCAAAGTGTTTACTAGCAAAAACCTACGATGTTTGTAATAAAATTGAAAATATTGACCCAGATCCCACTCCTTAACTTCCAAACTATTTGTCATAGGATCCCAAAAATCATAACACAGCGTAGTTTGACGTGAGAATTACTAAAAAATTGTAAAGAATGATATAAGAGGGGTTCTTCATAGAGTTTATCAGTTTAAACATACGATGTTTGTAATAAAATTAAAAAAATTGACCCAGTTCCCCCTCCTTAACTTTCAAACTATTTGACTTAGGATTTCAAAAATTGATACACATTCGTAGTTTGACGTGCGAATTAAAAAAAATTAAAAATAATTATATAAGAGGCGTTTTTCAAAGTGTTTACTAGCAAAAACCTACGATGTTTGTAATAAAATTAAAAAAATTGACCCAGATCCCACTCCTTAACTTCCAAACTAGTTGACATAGGATCCCAAAAATCGGTACACAGCGTAGTTTGACGTGAGAATTAAAAAAAATTAAAAAGAATGATATAGGAGGCGTTCTTCATAGTGTTTACTAGTTTAAACCTACGATGTTTGTAATAAAATTGGAAAAATTGACCCAGATCCCCCCTCGTTATTTCCAAACGATTTGACTTACGGTCCAAAAAGTTAGTACACATGCGTAGTTTGACGTAAAAACTATTGAAAAATTATAGAGAATGGTGGAAGAGGCGTTGTTGATAGTGTTAACAAGACAAAACCTACGATGTTTCTAATAAAAATAAAAAAATTGACCCAGATCCCCCTCCTTAACTTCCAAACTATTTGACTTAGGATTCCAAAAATTGATACACATGCGTAGTTTAACGTGCGAATTAAAAAAAATTAAAAAGAATGATATAAGAGGCGTTTTTCATAGTGTTTACAAGCAAAAACCTATGGTGTTTGTAATAAAATTGAAAAAATTGACTCAGATCCCCCTCCTTAACTTCCAAATTATTTGACATAGGATCCCAAAAATCATAACACAGCGTAGTTTGACGTGAGAATTACTAAAAAATTGTAAAGAATGATATAAGAGGGGTTCTTCATAGTGTTTATCAGTTTAAACATACGATGTTTGTAATAAAATTAAAAAAATTGACCTAGTTCCCCCTCCTTAACTTTCAAACTATTTGACTTAGGATTTCAAAAATTGATACACATTCGTAGTTTGACGTGCGAATTAAAAAAAATTAAAAATAATTATATAAGAGGCGTTTTTCAAAGTGTTTACTAGCAAAAACCTACGATGTTTGTAATAAATTTAAAAAAATTGACCCAGATCCCACTCCTTAACTTCCAAACTAGTTGACATAGGATCCCAAAAATCGGTACACAGCGTAGTTTGACGTGAGAATTACTAAAAAATTATAAAAGAATGATATAAGAGGCGTTTTTCATAGTGTTTACTAGCAAAAACCTACGATGTTTGTAATAAAATTGAATAAATTGACACAGATCCCCCTCCTTAACTTCCAAACTATTTGACATAGAATCCCAAAAATCGGTACACAGCGTATTTTGACGTGAGAATTAAAAAAAATTAAAAAGAATGATATAGGAGGCGTTCTTCATAGTGTTTACTAGTTTAAACCTACGATGTTTGTAATAAAATTGGAAAAATTGACCCAGATCCCCCCTCGTTATTTCCAAACGATTTGACTTACGGTCCAAAAAGTTAGTACACATGCGTAGTTTGACGTAAAAACTATTGAAAAATTATAGAGAATGGTGGAAGAGGCGTTTTTAATAGTGTTAACAAGACAAAACCTACGATGTTTCTAATAAAATTAAAAAAATTGACCCAGATCCCCCTCCTTAACTTCCAAACTATTTGACTTAGGATTTCAAAAATTGATACACATTCGTAGTTTGACGTGCGAATTGAAAGAAACTAAAAATAATGATATAAGAAGCGTTTTTCAAAGTGTTTACTAGTAAAAACCTACGATGTTTGTAATAAAATTGAAAAAATTGACCCAGATCCCACTCCTTAAATTCCAAACTATTAACCATAGGATCCCAAAAATCGGTACACAGCGTATTTTGACGTGAGAATTAAAAAAAATTAAAAAAAATGATATAGGAGGCGTTTTTCATAGTGTTTACAAGCTTAAACCTACGATGTTTGTAATAAATTTAAAAAAATTGACCCAGATCCCACTCCTTAACTTCTAAACTATTTGACATAGGATCCCAAAAATCATAACACAGCGTAGTTTGACGTGAGAATTAAAAAAAATTAAAAAGAATGATATAAGAGGCGTTTTTCATAGTGTTTACTAGCAAAAACCTACGATGTTTGTAATAAAAGTGAAAAAATTGACCCAGATCGCCATCCTTAACTTCCAAGCTATTTGACTTAGGATTTCAAAAATTGATACACATTCGTAGTTTGACGTGAGAATTAAAAAAAATTAAAAATAATGAAATAAGAGGTGGTTTTCAAAGTGTTTATTAGCAAAAACCTACGATATTTGTAATAAAATTGAAAAAATTAACCCAGATCCCACTCCTTAACTTCCAAACTATTTGACATAGGATCCCAAAAATCATAACACAGCGTAGTTTGACGTGAGAATTACTAAAAAATTGTAAAGAATGAGATAAGAGGGGTTCTTCATAGTGTTTACCAGCATAAACATACGATGTTTGTAATAAAATTAAAAAAATTGACCCAGATCCCCCTCCTTAACTTCCAAACTATTTGACTTAGGATTCCAAAAATTGATACACATGCGTAGTTTAACGTGCGAATTAAAAAAATTAAAAAGAATGATATAAGAGGCGTTTTTCATAGTGTTTACAAGCAAAAACCTATGGTGTTTGTAATAAAATTGAAAAAATTGACTCAGATCCCCCTCCTTAACTTCCAAATTATTTGTCTTAGGATTTTAAAAATTGATACACATTCGTAGTTTGACGTGCGAATTAAAAAAAATTACAAATAATGATATAATAGGCGTTTTTCAAAGTGTTTACTAGCAAAAACCTACGATGTTTGTAATAAAATTGAAAATATTGACCCAGATCCCACTCCTTAACTTCCAAACTATTTGACATAGGATCCCAAAAATCATAACACAGCGTAGTTTGACGTGAGAATTACTAAAAAATTGTAAAGAATGATATAAGAAGGGTTCTTCATAGTGTTTATCAGTTTAAACATACGATGTTTGTAATAAAATTAAAAAAATTGACCCAGTTCCCCCTCCTTAACTTTCAAACTATTTGACTTAGGATTTCAAAAATTGATACACATTCGTAGTTTGACGTGCGAATTAAAAAAAATTAAAAATAATTATATAAGAGGCGTTTTTCAAAGTGTTTACTAGCAAAAACCTACGATGTTTGTAATAAAATTAAAAAAATTGACCCAGATCCCACTCCTTAACTTCCAAACTAGTTGACATAGGATCCCAAAAATCAGTACACAGCGTAGTTTGACGTGAGAATTACTAAAAAATTATAAAAGAATGATATAAGAGGCGTTTTTCATAGTGTTTACTAGCAAAAACCTACGATGTTTGTAATAAAATTGAAAAAATTGACACAGATCCCCCTCCTTAACTTCCAAACTATTTGACATAGAATCCCAAAAAGCGGTACACAGCGTATTTTGACGTGAGAATTAAAAAAAATTAAAAAGAATGATATAGGAGGCGTTCTTTATAGTGTTTACTAGTTTAACTCTACGATGTTTGTATTAAAATTGGAAAAATTGACCCAGATCCCCCCTCGTTATTTCCAAACGATTTGACTTACGGTCCAAAAAGTTAGTACACATGCGTAGTTTGACGTAAAAACTATTGAAAAATTATAGAGAATGGTAGAAGAGGCGTTGTTGATAGTGTTAACAAGACAAAACCTACGATGTTTCTAATAAAATTAAAAAAATTGACCCAGATCCCCCTCCTTAACTTCCAAACTATTTGACTTAGGATTTCAAAAATTGATACACATTCGTAGTTTGACGTGCGAATTAAAAGAAACTAAAAATAATGATATAAGAAGCGTTTTTCAAACTGTTTACTAGTAAAAACCTACGATGTTTGTAATAAAATTGAAAAAATTGACCCAGATCCCACTCCTTAACTTCCAAACTATTTGACATAGGATCCTAAAAATCATAACACAGCGTAGTTTGACGTGAGAATTACTAAAAAATTATAAAAGAATGATATAAGAGGCGTTTTTCATAGTGTTTACTAGCAAAAACCTACGATGTTTGTAATAAAATTGAAAAAATTGACACAGATCCCCCTCCTTAACTTCCAAACTATTTGACATAGAATCCCAAAAAGCGGTACACAGCGTATTTTGACGTGAGAATTAAAAAAAATTAAAAAGAATGATATAGGAGGCGTTCTTTATAGTGTTTACTAGTTTAACTCTACGATGTTTGTATTAAAATTGGAAAAATTGACCCAGATCCCCCCTCGTTATTTCCAAACGATTTGACTTACGGTCCAAAAAGTTAGTACACATGCGTAGTTTGACGTAAAAACTATTGAAAAATTATAGAGAATGGTAGAAGAGGCGTTGTTGATAGTGTTAACAAGACAAAACCTACGATGTTTCTAATAAAATTAAAAAAATTGACCCAGATCCCCCTCCTTAACTTCCAAACTATTTGACTTAGGATTTCAAAAATTGATACACATTCGTAGTTTGACGTGCGAATTAAAAGAAACTAAAAATAATGATATAAGAAGCGTTTTTCAAACTGTTTACTAGTAAAAACCTACGATGTTTGTAATAAAATTGAAAAAATTGACCCAGATCCCACTCCTTAACTTCCAAACTATTTGACATAGGATCCTAAAAATCATAACACAGCGTAGTTTGACGTGAGAATTACTAAAAAATTGTAAAGAATGATATAAGAGGGGTTCTTCATAGTGTTTATCAGTTTAAACATACGATGTTTGTAATAAAATTAAAAAAATTGACCCAGTTCCCCCTCCTTAACTTTCAAACTATTGACTTAGGATTTCAAAAATTGATACACATTCGTAGTTTGACGTGCGAATTAAAAAAAATTAAAAATAATTATATAAGAGGCGTTTTTCAAAGTGTTTACTAGCAAAAACCTACGATGTTTGTAATAAAATTAAAAAAATTGACCCAGATATCACTCCTTAACTTCCAAACTAGTTGACATAGGATCCCAAAAATCGGTACACAGCGTAGTTTGACGTGAGAATTACTAAAAAATTATAAAAGAATGATATAAGAGGCGTTTTTCATAGTGTTTACTAGCAAAAACCTACGATGTTTGTAATAAAATTGAAAAAATTGACACAGATCCCCCTCCTTAACTTCCAAACTATTTGACATAGAATCCCAAAAATCGGTACACAGCGTATTTTGACGTGAGAATTAAAAAAAATTAAAAAGAATGATATAGGAGGCGTTCTTCATAGTGTTTACTAGTTTAAACCTACGATGTTTGTAATAAAATTGGAAAAATTGACCCAGATCCCCCCCCGTTATTTCCAAACGATTTGACTTACGGTCCAAAAAGTTAGTACACATGCGTAGTTTGACGTAAAAACTATTGAAAAATTATAGAGAATGGTGGAAGAGGCGTTGTTGATAGTGTTAACAAGACAAAACCTACGATGTTTCTAATAAAATTAAAAAAATTGACCCAGATCCCCCTCCTTAACTTCCAAACTATTTGACTTAGGATTTCAAAAATTGATACACATTCGTAGTTTGACGTGCGAATTAAAAGAAACTAAAAATAATGATATAAGAAGCGTTTTTCAAAGTGTTTACTAGTAAAAACCTACGATGATTGTAATAAAATTAAAAAAATTGACCCAGATCCCACTCCTTAACTTCCAAACTAGTTGACATAGGATCCCAAAAATCGGTACACAGCGTAGTTTGACGTGAGAATTACTAAAAAATTATAAAAGAATGATATAAGAGGCGTTTTTCATAGTGTTTACTAGCAAAAACCTACGATGTTTGTAATAAAATTGAAAAAATTGACACAGATCCCCCTCCTTAACTTCCAAACTATTTGACATAGAATCCCAAAAATCGGTACACAGCGTATTTTGACGTGAGAATTTAAAAAAATTAAAAAGAATGATATAGGAGGCGTTCTTCATAGTGTTTACTAGTTTAAACCTACGATGTTTGTAATAAAATTGGAAAAATTGACCCAGATCCCCCCTCGTTATTTCCAAACGATTTGACTTACGGTCCAAAAAGTTAGTACACATGCGTAGTTTGACGTAAAAACTATTGAAAAATTATAGAGAATGGTGAAAGAGGCGTTGTTGATAGTGTTAACAAGACAAAACCTACGATGTTTCTAATAAAATTAAAAAAATTGACCCAGATCCCCCTCCTTAACTTCCAAACTATTTGACTTAGGATTCCAAAAATTGATACACATGCGTAGTTTAACGTGCGAATTAAAAAAAATTAAAAAGAATGATATAAGAGGCGTTTTTCATAGTGTTTACTAGCAAAAACCTACGATGTTTGTAATAAAATTAAAAAAATTGACCCAGATATCACTCCTTAACTTCCAAACTAGTTGACATAGGATCCCAAAAATCGGTACACAGCGTAGTTTGACGTGAGAATTACTAAAAAATTATAAAAGAATGATATAAGAGGCGTTTTTCATAGTGTTTACTAGCAAAAACCTACGATGTTTGTAATAAAATTGAAAAAATTGACACAGATCCCCCTCCTTAACTTCCAAACTATTTGACATAGAATCCCAAAAATCGGTACACAGCGTATTTTGACGTGAGAATTAAAAAAAATTAAAAAGAATGATATAGGAGGCGTTCTTCATAGTGTTTACTAGTTTAAACCTACGATGTTTGTAATAAAATTGGAAAAATTGACCCAGATCCCCCCCCGTTATTTCCAAACGATTTGACTTACGGTCCAAAAAGTTAGTACACATGCGTAGTTTGAC
The DNA here is from genome assembly GCA_037103525.1 of Ganaspis brasiliensis. Taxonomy (NCBI): domain Eukaryota; kingdom Metazoa; phylum Arthropoda; class Insecta; order Hymenoptera; family Figitidae; genus Ganaspis; species Ganaspis brasiliensis. The sequence goes on from JAZKLR010000783.1 coordinate 34,470, forward strand.
GTAAAAACTATTGAAAAATTATAGAGAATGGTGGAAGAGGCGTTGTTGATAGTGTTAACAAGACAAAACCTACGATGTTTCTAATAAAATTAAAAAAATTGACCCAGATCCCCCTCCTTAACTTCCAAACTATTTGACTTAGGATTTCAAAAATTGATACACATTCGTAGTTTGACGTGCGAATTAAAAGAAACTAAAAATAATGATATAAGAAGCGTTTTTCAAAGTGTTTACTAGTAAAAACCTACGATGATTGTAATAAAATTAAAAAAATTGACCCAGATCCCACTCCTTAACTTCCAAACTAGTTGACATAGGATCCCAAAAATCGGTACACAGCGTAGTTTGACGTGAGAATTACTAAAAAATTATAAAAGAATGATATAAGAGGCGTTTTTCATAGTGTTTACTAGCAAAAACCTACGATGTTTGTAATAAAATTGAAAAAATTGACACAGATCCCCCTCCTTAACTTCCAAACTATTTGACATAGAATCCCAAAAATCGGTACACAGCGTATTTTGACGTGAGAATTTAAAAAAATTAAAAAGAATGATATAGGAGGCGTTCTTCATAGTGTTTACTAGTTTAAACCTACGATGTTTGTAATAAAATTGGAAAAATTGACCCAGATCCCCCCTCGTTATTTCCAAACGATTTGACTTACGGTCCAAAAAGTTAGTACACATGCGTAGTTTGACGTAAAAACTATTGAAAAATTATAGAGAATGGTGAAAGAGGCGTTGTTGATAGTGTTAACAAGACAAAACCTACGATGTTTCTAATAAAATTAAAAAAATTGACCCAGATCCCCCTCCTTAACTTCCAAACTATTTGACTTAGGATTCCAAAAATTGATACACATGCGTAGTTTAACGTGCGAATTAAAAAAAATTAAAAAGAATGATATAAGAGGCGTTTTTCATAGTGTTTACAAGCAAAAACCTATGGTGTTTGTAATAAAATTGAAAAAATTGACTCAGATCCCCCTCCTTAACTTCCAAATTATTTGACATAGGATCCCAAAAATCATAACACAGCGTAGTTTGACGTGAGAATTACTAAAAAATTGTAAAGAATGATATAAGAGGGGTTCTTCATAGTGTTTATCAGTTTAAACATACGATGTTTGTAATAAAATTAAAAAAATTGACCTAGTTCCCCCTCCTTAACTTTCAAACTATTTGACTTAGGATTTCAAAAATTGATACACATTCGTAGTTTGACGTGCGAATTAAAAAAAATTAAAAATAATTATATAAGAGGCGTTTTTCAAAGTGTTTACTAGCAAAAACCTACGATGTTTGTAATAAATTTAAAAAAATTGACCCAGATCCCACTCCTTAACTTCCAAACTAGTTGACATAGGATCCCAAAAATCGGTACACAGCGTAGTTTGACGTGAGAATTACTAAAAAATTATAAAAGAATGATATAAGAGGCGTTTTTCATAGTGTTTACTAGCAAAAACCTACGATGTTTGTAATAAAATTGAATAAATTGACACAGATCCCCCTCCTTAACTTCCAAACTATTTGACATAGAATCCCAAAAATCGGTACACAGCGTATTTTGACGTGAGAATTAAAAAAAATTAAAAAGAATGATATAGGAGGCGTTCTTCATAGTGTTTACTAGTTTAAACCTACGATGTTTGTAATAAAATTGGAAAAATTGACCCAGATCCCCCCTCGTTATTTCCAAACGATTTGACTTACGGTCCAAAAAGTTAGTACACATGCGTAGTTTGACGTAAAAACTATTGAAAAATTATAGAGAATGGTGGAAGAGGCGTTTTTAATAGTGTTAACAAGACAAAACCTACGATGTTTCTAATAAAATTAAAAAAATTGACCCAGATCCCCCTCCTTAACTTCCAAACTATTTGACTTAGGATTTCAAAAATTGATACACATTCGTAGTTTGACGTGCGAATTGAAAGAAACTAAAAATAATGATATAAGAAGCGTTTTTCAAAGTGTTTACTAGTAAAAACCTACGATGTTTGTAATAAAATTGAAAAAATTGACCCAGATCCCACTCCTTAAATTCCAAACTATTAACCATAGGATCCCAAAAATCGGTACACAGCGTATTTTGACGTGAGAATTAAAAAAAATTAAAAAAAATGATATAGGAGGCGTTTTTCATAGTGTTTACAAGCTTAAACCTACGATGTTTGTAATAAATTTAAAAAAATTGACCCAGATCCCACTCCTTAACTTCTAAACTATTTGACATAGGATCCCAAAAATCATAACACAGCGTAGTTTGACGTGAGAATTAAAAAAAATTAAAAAGAATGATATAAGAGGCGTTTTTCATAGTGTTTACTAGCAAAAACCTACGATGTTTGTAATAAAAGTGAAAAAATTGACCCAGATCGCCATCCTTAACTTCCAAGCTATTTGACTTAGGATTTCAAAAATTGATACACATTCGTAGTTTGACGTGAGAATTAAAAAAAATTAAAAATAATGAAATAAGAGGTGGTTTTCAAAGTGTTTATTAGCAAAAACCTACGATATTTGTAATAAAATTGAAAAAATTAACCCAGATCCCACTCCTTAACTTCCAAACTATTTGACATAGGATCCCAAAAATCATAACACAGCGTAGTTTGACGTGAGAATTACTAAAAAATTGTAAAGAATGAGATAAGAGGGGTTCTTCATAGTGTTTACCAGCATAAACATACGATGTTTGTAATAAAATTAAAAAAATTGACCCAGATCCCCCTCCTTAACTTCCAAACTATTTGACTTAGGATTCCAAAAATTGATACACATGCGTAGTTTAACGTGCGAATTAAAAAAATTAAAAAGAATGATATAAGAGGCGTTTTTCATAGTGTTTACAAGCAAAAACCTATGGTGTTTGTAATAAAATTGAAAAAATTGACTCAGATCCCCCTCCTTAACTTCCAAATTATTTGTCTTAGGATTTTAAAAATTGATACACATTCGTAGTTTGACGTGCGAATTAAAAAAAATTACAAATAATGATATAATAGGCGTTTTTCAAAGTGTTTACTAGCAAAAACCTACGATGTTTGTAATAAAATTGAAAATATTGACCCAGATCCCACTCCTTAACTTCCAAACTATTTGACATAGGATCCCAAAAATCATAACACAGCGTAGTTTGACGTGAGAATTACTAAAAAATTGTAAAGAATGATATAAGAAGGGTTCTTCATAGTGTTTATCAGTTTAAACATACGATGTTTGTAATAAAATTAAAAAAATTGACCCAGTTCCCCCTCCTTAACTTTCAAACTATTTGACTTAGGATTTCAAAAATTGATACACATTCGTAGTTTGACGTGCGAATTAAAAAAAATTAAAAATAATTATATAAGAGGCGTTTTTCAAAGTGTTTACTAGCAAAAACCTACGATGTTTGTAATAAAATTAAAAAAATTGACCCAGATCCCACTCCTTAACTTCCAAACTAGTTGACATAGGATCCCAAAAATCAGTACACAGCGTAGTTTGACGTGAGAATTACTAAAAAATTATAAAAGAATGATATAAGAGGCGTTTTTCATAGTGTTTACTAGCAAAAACCTACGATGTTTGTAATAAAATTGAAAAAATTGACACAGATCCCCCTCCTTAACTTCCAAACTATTTGACATAGAATCCCAAAAAGCGGTACACAGCGTATTTTGACGTGAGAATTAAAAAAAATTAAAAAGAATGATATAGGAGGCGTTCTTTATAGTGTTTACTAGTTTAACTCTACGATGTTTGTATTAAAATTGGAAAAATTGACCCAGATCCCCCCTCGTTATTTCCAAACGATTTGACTTACGGTCCAAAAAGTTAGTACACATGCGTAGTTTGACGTAAAAACTATTGAAAAATTATAGAGAATGGTAGAAGAGGCGTTGTTGATAGTGTTAACAAGACAAAACCTACGATGTTTCTAATAAAATTAAAAAAATTGACCCAGATCCCCCTCCTTAACTTCCAAACTATTTGACTTAGGATTTCAAAAATTGATACACATTCGTAGTTTGACGTGCGAATTAAAAGAAACTAAAAATAATGATATAAGAAGCGTTTTTCAAACTGTTTACTAGTAAAAACCTACGATGATTGTAATAAAATTAAAAAAATTGACCCAGATCCCACTCCTTAACTTCCAAACTAGTTGACATAGGATCCCAAAAATCGGTACACAGCGTAGTTTGACGTGAGAATTACTAAAAAATTATAAAAGAATGATATAAGAGGCGTTTTTCATAGTGTTTACTAGCAAAAACCTACGATGTTTGTAATAAAATTGAAAAAATTGACACAGATCCCCCTCCTTAACTTCCAAACTATTTGACATAGAATCCCAAAAATCGGTACACAGCGTATTTTGACGTGAGAATTTAAAAAAATTAAAAAGAATGATATAGGAGGCGTTCTTCATAGTGTTTACTAGTTTAAACCTACGATGTTTGTAATAAAATTGGAAAAATTGACCCAGATCCCCCCTCGTTATTTCCAAACGATTTGACTTACGGTCCAAAAAGTTAGTACACATGCGTAGTTTGACGTAAAAACTATTGAAAAATTATAGAGAATGGTGGAAGAGGCGTTGTTGATAGTGTTAACAAGACAAAACCTACGATGTTTCTAATAAAATTAAAAAAATTGACCCAGATCCCCCTCCTTAACTTCCAAACTATTTGACTTAGGATTCCAAAAATTGATACACATGCGTAGTTTAACGTGCGAATTAAAAAAAATTAAAAAGAATGATATAAGAGGCGTTTTTCATAGTGTTTACAAGCAAAAACCTATGGTGTTTGTAATAAAATTGAAAAAATTGACTCAGATCCCCCACCTTAACTTCCAAATTATTTGACTTAGGATTTTAAAAATTGATACACATTCGTAGTTTGACGTGCGAATTAAAAAAAATTACAAATAATGATATAATAGGCGTTTTTCAAAGTGTTTACTAGCAAAAACCTACGATGTTTGTAATAAAATTGAAAATATTGACCCAGATCCCACTCCTTAACTTCCAAACTATTTGACATAGGATCCCAAAAATCATAACACAGCGTAGTTTGACGTGAGAATTACTAAAAAATTGTAAAGAATGATATAAGAGGGGTTCTTCATAGTGTTTATCAGTTTAAACATACGATGTTTGTAATAAAATTAAAAAAATTGACCCAGTTCCCCCTCCTTAACTTTCAAACTATTTGACTTAGGATTTCAAAAATTGATACACATTCGTAGTTTGACGTGCGAATTAAAAAAAATTAAAAATAATTATATAAGAGGCGTTTTTCAAAGTGTTTACTAGCAAAAACCTACGATGTTTGTAATAAAATTAAAAAAATTGACCCAGATCCCACTCCTTAACTTCCAAACTAGTTGACATAGGATCCCAAAAATCGGTACACAGCGTAGTTTGACGTGAGAATTACTAAAAAATTATAAAAGAATGATATAAGAGGCGTTTTTCATAGTGTTTACTAGCAAAAACCTACGATGTTTGTAATAAAATTGAAAAAATTGACACAGATCCCCCTCCTTAACTTCCAAACTATTTGACATAGAATCCCAAAAATCGGTACACAGCGTATTTTGACGTGAGAATTAAAAAAAATTAAAAAGAATGATATAGAAGGCGTTCTTCATAGTGTTTACTAGTTTAACTCTACGATGTTTGTAATAAAATTGGAAAAATTGACCCAGATCCCCCCTCGTTATTTCCAAACGATTTGACTTACGGTCCAAAAAGTTAGTACACATGCGTAGTTTGACGTAAAAACTATTGAAAAATTATAGAGAATGGTAGAAGAGGCGTTGTTGATAGTGTTAACAAGACAAAACCTACGATGTTTCTAATAAAATTAAAAAAATTGACCCAGATCCCCCTCCTTAACTTCCAAACTATTTGACTTAGGATTTCAAAAATTGATACACATTCGTAGTTTGACGTGCGAATTAAAAGAAACTAAAAATAATGATATAAGAAGCGTTTTTAAAAGTGTTTACTAGTAAAAACCTACGATGTTTGTAATAAAATTGAAAAAATTGACCCAGATCCCACTCCTTAACTTCCAAACTATTTGACATAGGATCCCAAAAATCGGTACACAGCGTATTTTGACGTGAGAATTAAAAAAAATTAAAAAGAATGATATAGGAGGTGTTTTTCATAGTGTTTACAAGCTTAAACCTACGATGTTTGTAATAAAATTAAAAAAATTGACCCAGATCCCACTCCTTAACTTCCAAACTATTTGACATAGGATCCCAAAAATCATAACACAGCGTAGTTTGACGTGAGAATTACTAAAAAATTGTAAAGAATGAGATAAAAGGGGTTCTTCATAGTGTTTACCAGCATAAACATACGATGTTTGTAATAAAATTAAAAAAATTGACACAGATCCCCCTCCTTAACTTCCAAACTATTTGACTTATGATTCCAAAAATTGATACACATGCGTAGTTTAACGTGCGAATTAAAAAAAATTAAAAAGAATGATATAAGAGGCGTTTTTCATAGTGTTTAAAAGCAAAAACCTATGGTGTTTGTAATAAAATTGAAAAAATTGACTCAGATCCCCCTCCTTAACTTCCAAATTATTTGACTTAGGATTTTAAAAATTGATACACATTCGTAGTTTGACGTGCGAATTAAAAAAAATTACAAATAATGATATAATAGGCGTTTTTCAAAGTGTTTACTAGCAAAAACCTACGATGTTTGTAATAAAATTGAAAATATTGACCCAGATCCCACTCCTTAACTTCCAAACTATTTGACATAGGATCCCAAAAATCATAACACAGCGTAGTTTGACGTGAGAATTACTAAAAAATTGTAAAGAATGATATAAGAGGGGTTCTTCATAGTGTTTACTAGCAAAAACCTACGATGTTTGTAATAAAATTGAAAAAATTGACACAGATCCCCCTCCTTAACTTCCAAACTATTTGACTTAGAATCCCAAAAATCGGTACACAGCGTATTTTGACGTGAGAATTAAAAAAAATTAAAAAGAATGATATAGGAGGCGTTCTTCATAGTGTTTACTAGTTTAAAACTACGATGTTTGTAATAAAATTGGAAAAATTGACCCAGATCCCCCCTCGTTATTTCGAAACGATTTGACTTACGGTCCAAAAAGTTAGTACACATGCGTAGTTTGACGTAAAAACTATTGAAAAATTATAGAGAATGGTGGAATAGGCGTTGTTGATAGTGTTAACAAGACAAAACCTACGATGTTTCTAATAAAATTAAAAAAATTGACCCAGATCCCCCTCCTTAACTTCCAAACTATTTGACTTAGGATTCCAAAAATTGATACACATGCGTAGTTTAACGTGCGAATTAAAAAAATTAAAAAGAATGATATAAGTGGCGTTTTTCATAGTGTTTACAAGCAAAAACCTATGGTGTTTGTAATAAAATTGAAAAAATTGACTCAGATCCCCCTCCTTAACTTCCAAATTATTTGTCTTAGGATTTTAAAAATTGATACACATTCGTAGTTTGATGTGCGAATTAAAAAAAATTACAAATAATGATATAATAGGCGTTTTTCAAAGTGTTTACTAGCAAAAACCTACGATGTTTCTAATAAAATTGAAAATATTGACCCAGATCCCACTCCTTAACTTCCAAACTATTTGACATAGGATCCCAAAAATCATAACACAGCGTAGTTTGACGTGAGAATTACTAAAAAATAGTAAAGAATGATATAAGAGGGGTTCTTCATAGTGTTTATCAGTTTAAACATACGATGTTTGTAATAAAATTAAAAAAATTGACCCAGATCCCACTCCTTAACTTCCAAACTAGTTGACATAGGATCCCAAAAATCGGTACACAGCGTAGTTTGACGTGAGAATTACTAAAAAATTATAAAAGAATGATATAAGAGGCGTTTTTCATAGTGTTTACTAGCAAAAACCTACGATGTTTGTAATAAAATTAAAAAAATTGACACAGATCTGTAGGCCTTTAATACGTGTGGATATAGTCAGGATAATAAACTAAAACCATATGTAACAAGGATATAGAATATTTATTATCAGACGCACAGAGCGACCATAGTCCTGATAACGTACAAGCGGAACTGAGCTATCTTACCCCCAACACTTATTCCCCTCTTATCGCAGTATCGTATACAAATAGTTATCTATAATTCAGGTGCCCACAGTTCGGCCATACCTGACGAATACTTGTCCCAAGTATTTGTTTTTTTTTTAGTTATATATATTTTTTAGTTATAAACAATGATTTTCTGCATGCTACACATTAGGCAGCCAAGGTCGCAAGTTCGATGACTCCCAGGTTCCTAGGTAAGGTCTTTGTGTATTTTGAGTTCCAGACGGATCAGCGACAATATAGCGATCGTTTTTTAAAACTTTGATTATTTGATACGGCCCGCGGAACTGGGGAATCATCTTCCTAGAAACTCCTGGTGTACTGTCAAAGTTCCGAATCATTACCATATCATCACAATCATACTGAAGGGGTTGTTTTCGCTTTCGGTCAGCGTCTCTTTTTTGCTCATTTTGGGCTTTTACAATATTTTGAGACGCTTTTTCGCGCATTCCCTCCAAATCGCGACACTCATTTTTTTGACTATTGACTATCTCCTCTCTCACACAATCCATTATTAGACCACGCTGATGAACCCCGAAGAGCAGCTGGCATGGTGTTTTTCCCGTCGATCGATTTACTGTGTTATTCAAAGCAAATTCTACGTTCTCCAGTATTTCATACCAATGTTTGCCTTTCTCATTATTAGTTAGTTTAGCCAACATTGGCGCCATAATACGGTTAACGCGTTCAACTTGCCCGTTTGCCTGGGGCGATCCCGTGGCGATCTTGACATGCTGGACTTGTCTTTCCCTTAAAAAATCACCAAACTCACCCGATGTGAACGCGCTCCCCCTATCGGATATAACAACTCTCGGCCTATCGTAACTTCGAAAATACTGTTTCAAATGCCCAATAACCTCTCGAGCATTCGTAGTTTTTGTCGAGTACAATCGGACAAATTTCGTGAACGCATCTATTACTAACAGAACAAACTTCTTTACAGCTACCTGTCTATCAACTGGGCCAAAATGGTCCACATGAATCGTATTAAAAGGAACAGACCCCTTTGGTATAGGATGAACAACTCTAGCAACCCTTCCCGACACCGGAGCAAAAGATATACACTTTAAACAATTTTTTATGTGAATCTCACATTTATCTCTCAATTTAGGAATCCAATATGTACGACGTATTATCTCTACCATCTTATCTACTCCCACATGGCCCATTTCATTATGGTAATGAAACATCACATGATTCTCCATGGCCTCTGGTACCACAAATAAACTATCCCCACTCTGTTTTTTAAACACCACGCCATCCCTCATTTCATAGTGCGGAATATCTTCTTTTTCTAATCTATCAATCAGTTGTCGAATCTTTGAATCACGAGCCTGCATTACCCTTAAATTCCACTCGAACGGATTATCTTCAATCGCTAATATATTAAATGATCGACTTAACGCATCCGCGTGTCTCATTTTCTGATTCGACCGATGAGTAACCTTGAAATCGAAACTCTGCAGTTCCATACTCCACCGTGCAATACGAGAATTTATATCGCGTTTATCTAACGTCTGAGTAACCGCACTACAGTCTGAAATGATAGTAAAGGGAATACCCAGTAAGTAAATTCTAAAACGGCGTAATGCGTATATAATCGCAAGAGTTTCTAATTCGAAGCTGTGATAACGTGATTCGACCTCGGTTGTTCTGCGACTAAAGTAAAAAATGGGGTGCATGGATTCGTTCGATTGCCGCTGCAATAAGACGGCTCCAAATCCCAAGGCACTCGCATCACAATGAACTTCTGTTTCCGCCTTGTGATCATAAATACGTAAGACCGGCGCGCTCGTTAGTTTATTTTTTAATGCATTAAAAGCATCTCTCTCAGTGCTACCAAAAACAAACGATGCATCTTTCTTTAATAACGAGTAAAGGGGTTTGGCTATAACCGAAAACCCTTCCACAAATTTGCGAAAGTATGACGCCAAACCCACGAAACTGTGTACCTGTCGCACGTTTGTTGGTTCCGGAAAATCACGAACTGCTTTAATACCCTTATCAGTCGGCGATAACCCCTCACCTGTTACCCGATACCCCAAATAATCGATTGCAGTCTGCAGAAAACTACATTTGTCAATACGAAGAAATAAATTGTTCTCAATAAACGCGTCAAAAATTTTTTCCAGCACTATAAAATGTTCCTCTAATGTACAAGTCGCCACAAGAATATCGTCCAGGTACACTATGACGTCACCTGTTTTACTTAATTCGTTCAATACTCTACTTATAAAGCGCTGAAAGCACTGAGGGCCAATTTTAGTACCGAAAGGCAAACGTAGGAACTCATACTGTCCGAAAGGCGTAACAAATGAAGTAAACTTGACAGATTCAGGTGTAAGCACGATATGATAAAAAGCATCCTCTAAATCGAGGGCACTGAAAAAATGTTTTCCCCTTAATTTATCCAGCTGGTCTTCGATAAGGGGCAGGGGGTAATTATCGCGTACCATTTCTTTATTAATTGCCCTATAGTCTACGCACATTCTAGTATCACCATTTTTTTTTCTCGTTAATACAATTGGTGCAGCAAATTCAGCAGTACTCTCTCTTATAATCTTTTTTTCCATTAAATTATCTAAGATAGATCTAACAATTTCTTTATCGGTATGAGAGAGCCTTCGAGGCCCAAACTGAATAGGTTTGTCATTTTTTAAAATTATTTTAGCTTCTGCTTTTATTTTTGGGGTAAAAGGCCTCTCCGCTTTCTCATATCGCTCTAGAAATAAATTTATTAACTTTTCTCGATCAAGTGCAGAGACACACGGATTTATTTGTAATTTGTCTACTACGGACTCGTGGTCCACGTCAATATTTAAAATTTCTAATACCGTTTTGTCATAATCCGGATATTTCGTTAATCTATATCCAAACTTCCTCAATGTATCTCTGCCTATCAAAACTGGTGGGGACATCGCGCTATCTGATACAACACCCATTAACAACTCATGAACATCACCCCTCCATTCCGCAATTAATTTAACAATTCCTTTTATTAAAACTTTGGAACTATTCATTCCATGATAACGCTGCCACTCAAGCGTGGGAGGCTGTATACATTTATTATCAATTTCAGATTCCTTTATTAACGTTATAGGACATCCCGTATCTAACCTAGCCACTACATTAAAAGTCTGAATATTCTTACCGCTAAAAGTGATACTTTCCTGAAATTCGTCTCTCACTTGAGCATGAGTGTCTATGAAATAGATGTCACACTCCCCACCTTCCTCCAATTCCACTCCCGTTCGTCCATCATCTTCTTCATACCTTTGCCCTTCCTTACAGTCTTCCATTTCTCCTTCATCCACATTTCCGATTTGACGATCGGGTTGGTTCGGCTGTCGTCTTATGGGAATCGGGTTCCCCACTTGTTCTCTGTGAGTGCAGTTACGTGCCAAATGTCCACTTCCCCCACATCCATAACACTTTGTTGTACCTCTCGTGCTAGCCTGCCTTTGACTTAGATTCTCGTCTCTTTCTCGAAATGATGAGGGAATCAATCGTGGAGGGGGTCTGACTCCTGACCTAAATCCTCCCGCCGGTGCCTCTGTCCTGAAATTTTGGCTTCCTCGTGGCAATCTGATTCTTGAAAAAGCTTTCATCAAATCTTCGATTCCACCAAAAGAGTGCATACGAGCCTGATTTTGTAGAGACTGGTTAGGTATTCCGTCGATGACATAATCCACGACTTCCTCTTCGTCGACTGGAACTCGATTCGCTAATATAAGTTTCTGATGACAATATTCTGCGAACGATTCATTTATACTCCATTCCCTTGCTTCAAATCTTCTCCTCAACTCAAGCTTTCCAGGTCTGTGATCGAACATAGCCTTCATCGCTGCCATCAATGACTCGAATTTCATCTCATAATGTCCCACCTTGCTGTGGTACCATTCCAGGGCTTTTCCACGCAACCTCGAACCAATTAAAATCTTCAAGGCTGGCTCATCCAGCTCATAAGCCTTCTGCAAAAATAGTACCTGGGCCTTCCATTTTTCAAAATCTTCATCGGTTCCATTATACTCACTGAGTAGTTCACCAATGTTTCGAATATTTATTTGAGTATTGACACGGGAACTAGCAGTCGACAGAGTCGACACTGGTGAAGCTCGTAATGACTCGTTCTCTCTTCTAAGAAAGTCATTCTTTCTTTGCATAAGCATTCTTTCTTTCTCTGCCAATTGTGCTTCCCACATTACGAGATCGTCCTTGTTTCCTAAGCTTTGCCCGGCTGACACTCTGCCTGGGGCTTGATTGTCGTCGTCTTCTTCTAGATGATCTGCTAGGTCGCCATTTTCTTCCAATGCAGTAGCTTCCTCGATCCATTTTCTTGTCGGGTCGAATTCGTCCAAACGCAAGATGATCTCAACCTTTCGACCTACAGTTGACAGTTGCTTCTTTTTCAACAATTCCCGCAATTGACAATTCTTAAGTTGCTGTGGATCCATTTTTAATTCTAGAGTATTCAGAGTCTAAAATCACGTGCACTTTAAATGGCGACACTTCCGGTTTCACCACGTGTTCCTTTAAAGGCAAGAATTAACTATATTGACGTCTCGTCCAAGCACACAGCTAGACAAAGCACTGTCTGAGAAAATAGGAGAGAGAAAAAAATCGGAATATCAGGCACAAAGCACTAAATCACTTTTCTTGAGGCACACAGCACTAGAATAATTTTCTTAGGGCACACAGCACGCACGGATTACACAATTGAGGCACACAGCACCGAGTTCCGCGTTTCTGAACTAATATGGCATCAGTTTATCCCACTTCTGATATTGTAGGCCTTTAATACGTGTGGATATAGTCAGGATAATAAACTAAAACCATATGTAACAAGGATATAGAATATTTATTATCAGACGCACAGAGCGACCATAGTCCTGATAACGTACAAGCGGAACTGAGCTATCTTACCCCCAACACTTATTCCCCTCTTATCGCAGTATCGTATACAAATAGTTATCTATAATTCAGGTGCCCACAGATCCCCCTCCTTAACTTCCAAACTATTTGACATAGAATCCCAAAACTCGGTACACAGCGTATTTTGACGTGAGAATTAAAAAAAATTAAAAAGAATGATATAGAAGGCGTTCTTCATAGTGTTTACTAGTTTAACTCTACGATGTTTGTAATAAAATTGGAAAAATTGACCCAGATCCCCCCTCGTTATTTCCAAACGATTTGACTTACGGTCCAAAAAGTTAGTACACATGCGTAGTTTGACGTAAAAACTATTGAAAAATTATAGAGAATGGTAGAAGAGGCGTTGTTGATAGTGTTAACAAGACAAAACCTACGATGTTTGTAATAAAATTGAAAATATTGACCCAGATCCCACTCCTTAACTTCCAAACTATTTGACATAGGATCCCAAAAATCATAACACAGCGTAGTTTGACGTGAGAATTACTAAAAAATAGTAAAGAATGATATAAGAGGGGTTCTTCATAGTGTTTACTAGCAAAAACCTACGATGTTTGTAATAAAATTGAAAAAATTGACACAGATTCCCCTCCTTAACTTCCAAACTATTTGACATAGAATCCCAAAAATCGGTACACAGCGTATTTTGACGTGAGAATTAAAAAAAATTAAAAAGAATGATATAGAAGGCGTTCTTCATAGTGTTTACTAGTTTAACTCTACGATGTTTGTAATAAAATTGGAAAAATTGACCCAGATCCCCCCTCGTTATTTCCAAACGATTTGACTTACGGTCCAAAAAGTTAGTACACATGCGTAGTTTGACGTAAAAACTATTGAAAAATTATAGAGAATGGTAGAAGAGGCGTTGTTGATAGTGTTAACAAGACAAAACCTACGATGTTTGTAATAAAATTGAAAATATTGACCCAGATCCCACTCCTTAACTTCCAAACTATTTGACATAGGATCCCAAAAATCATAACACAGCGTAGTTTGACGTGAGAATTACTAAAAAATAGTAAAGAATGATATAAGAGGGGTTCTTCATAGTGTTTACTAGCAAAAACCTACGATGTTTGTAATAAAATTGAAAAAATTGACACAGATTCCCCTCCTTAACTTCCAAACTATTTGACATAGAATCCCAAAAATCGGTACACAGCGTATTTTGACGTGAGAATTAAAAAAAATTAAAAAGAATGATATAGAAGGCGTTCTTCATAGTGTTTACTAGTTTAACTCTACGATGTTTGTAATAAAATTGGAAAAATTGACCCAGATCCCCCCTCGTTATTTCCAAACGATTTGACTTACGGTCCAAAAAGTTAGTACACATGCGTAGTTTGACGTAAAAACTATTGAAAAATTATAGAGAATGGTAGAAGAGGCGTTGTTGATAGTGTTAACAAGACAAAACCTACGATGTTTCTAATAAAATTAAAAAAATTGACCCAGATCCCCCTCCTTAACTTCCAAACTATTTGACTTAGGATTTCAAAAATTGATACACATTCGTAGTTTGACGTGCGAATTAAAAGAAACTAAAAATAATGATATAAGAAGCGTTTTTCAAAGTGTTTACTAGTAAAAACCTACGATGTTTGTAATAAAATTGAAAAAATTGACCCAGATCCCACTCCTTAACTTCCAAACTATTTGACATAGGATCCCAAAAATCGGTACACAGCGTATTTTGACGTGAGAATTACTAAAAAATTATAAAATAATGATATAAGAGGCGTTTTTCATAGTGTTTACTAGCAAAAACCTACGATGTTTGTAATAAAATTAAAAAAATTGACCCAGATCTCACTCCTTAACTTCCAAACTAGTTGACATAGGATCCCAAAAATCGGTACACAGCGTAGTTTGACGTGAGAATTACTAAAAAATTAAAAAATAATGATATAAGAGGCGTTTTTCATAGTGTTTACTAGCAAAAACCTACGATGTTTGTAATAAAATTAAAAAAATTGACCCAGATCCCCCTCCTTAACTTCCAAACTATTTGACTTAGGATTTCAAAAATTGATACACATTCGTAGTTTGACGTGCGAATTAAAAAAAAATTTAAAAAAATGATATAAGAGGCTTTTTTCATAGTGTTTACTAGCAAAAACCTACGATGTTTGTAATAAAATTGAAAAAATTGACCCAGATCCCCTCTCGTTATTTCCAAACGATTTGACTTACGGTCCAAAAAGTTAGTACACATGCGTAGTTTGACGTAAAAACTATTGAAAAATTATAGAGAATGGTGGAAGAGGCGTTGTTGATAGTGTTAACAAGACAAAACCTACGATGTTTCTAATAAAATTAAAAAAATTGACCCAGATCCCCCTCCTTAACTTTCAAACTATTTGACTTAGGATTTCAAAAATTGATACACATTCGTAGTTTGACGTGCGAATTAAAAAAAATTAAAAATAATGATATAAGAGGCGTTTTTCAAAGTGTTTACTAGCAAAAACCTACGATGTTTGTAATAAAATTAAAAAAATTGACCCAGATCCCACTCCTTAACTTCCAAACTAGTTGACATAGGATCCCAAAAATCGGTACACAGCGTAGTTTGACGTGAGAATTACTAAAAAATTATAAAATAATGATATAAGAGGCGTTTTTCATAGTGTTTACTAGCAAAAACCTACGATGTTTGTAATAAAATTGAAAAAATTGACACAGATCCCCCTCCTTAACTTCCAATCTATTTGACATAGAATCCCAAAAATCGGTACACAGCGTATTTTGACTTGAGAATTAAAAAAAATTAAAAAGAATGATATAGGAGGCGTTTTTCATAGTGTTTACTAGCTTAAACCTACGATGTTTGTAATAAAATTGGAAAAATTGACCCAGATCCCCCCTCGTTATTTCCAAACGATTTGACTTAGGGTCCAAAAAGTTAGTACACATGCGTAGTTTGATGTAAAAACTATTGAAAAATTATAGAGAATGGTGGAAGAGGCGTTGTTGATAGTGTTAACAAGACAAAACCTACGATGTTTCTAATAAAATTAAAAAAATTGACCCAGATCCCCCTCCTTAACTTTCAAACTATTTGACTTAGGATTTCAAAAATTGATACACATTCGTAGTTTGACGTGCGAATTAAAAAAAATTAAAAATAATGATATAAGAGGCGTTTTTCAAAGTGTTTACTAGCAAAAACCTACGATGTTTGTAATAAAATTAAAAAAATTGACCCAGATCCCACTCCTTAACTTCCAAACTAGTTGACATAGGATCCCAAAAATCGGTACACAGCGTAGTTTGACGTGAGAATTACTAAAAAATTATAAAATAATGATATAAGAGGCGTTTTTCATAGTGTTTACTAGCAAAAACCTACGATGTTTGTAATAAAATTGAAAAAATTGACCCAGATCCCACTTCTTAACTTCCAAACTATTTGACATAGGATCCCAAAAATCGGTACACAGCGTATTTTGACGTGAGAATTAAAAAAAATTAAAAAGAATGATATAGGAGGCGTTTTTTATAGTGTTTACAAGCTTAAACCTACGATGTTTGTAATAAAATTGGAAAAATTGACCCAGATCCCCCCTCGTTATTTCCAAACGATTTGACTTACAGTCCAAAAAGTTAGTACACATGCGTAGTTTGACGTAAAAACTATTGAAAAATTATAGAGAATGGTGGAAGAGGCGTTGTTGATAGTGTTAACAAGACAAAACCTACGATGTTTCTAATAAAATTAAAAAAATTGACCCAGATCCCCCTCCTTAACTTTCAAACTATTTGACTTAGGATTTCAAAAATTGATACACATTCGTAGTTTGACGTGCGAATTAAAAAAAATTAAAAATAATGATATAAGAGGCGTTTTTCAAAGTGTTTACTAGCAAAAACCTACGATGTTTGTAATAAAATTAAAAAAATTGACCCAGATCCCACTCCTTAACTTCCAAACTAGTTGACATAGGATCCCAAAAATCGGTACACAGCGTAGTTTGACGTGAGAATTACTAAAAAATTATAAAATAATGATATAAGAGGCGTTTTTCATAGTGTTTACTAGCAAAAACCTACGATGTTTGTAATAAAATTGAAAAAATTGACACAGATCCCCCTCCTTAACTTCCAATCTATTTGACATAGAATCCCAAAAATCGGTACACAGCGTATTTTGACTTGAGAATTAAAAAAAATTAAAAAGAATGATATAGGAGGCGTTTTTCATAGTGTTTACTAGCTTAAACCTACGATGTTTGTAATAAAATTGGAAAAATTGACCCAGATCCCCCCTCGTTATTTCCAAACGATTTGACTTAGGGTCCAAAAAGTTAGTACACATGCGTAGTTTGATGTAAAAACTATTGAAAAATTATAGAGAATGGTGGAAGAGGCGTTGTTGATAGTGTTAACAAGACAAAACCTACGATGTTTCTAATAAAATTAAAAAAATTGACCCAGATCCCCCTCCTTAACTTTCAAACTATTTGACTTAGGATTTCAAAAATTGATACACATTCGTAGTTTGACGTGCGAATTAAAAAAAATTAAAAATAATGATATAAGAGGCGTTTTTCAAAGTGTTTACTAGCAAAAACCTACGATGTTTGTAATAAAATTAAAAAAATTGACCCAGATCCCACTCCTTAACTTCCAAACTAGTTGACATAGGATCCCAAAAATCGGTACACAGCGTAGTTTGACGTGAGAATTACTAAAAAATTATAAAATAATGATATAAGAGGCGTTTTTCATAGTGTTTACTAGCAAAAACCTACGATGTTTGTAATAAAATTGAAAAAATTGACCCAGATCCCACTTCTTAACTTCCAAACTATTTGACATAGGATCCCAAAAATCGGTACACAGCGTATTTTGACGTGAGAATTAAAAAAAATTAAAAAGAATGATATAGGAGGCGTTTTTTATAGTGTTTACAAGCTTAAACCTACGATGTTTGTAATAAAATTGGAAAAATTGACCCAGATCCCCCCTCGTTATTTCCAAACGATTTGACTTACAGTCCAAAAAGTTAGTACACATGCGTAGTTTGACGTAAAAACTATTGAAAAATTATAGAGAATGGTGGAAGAGGCGTTGTTGATAGTGTTAACAAGACAAAACCTACGATGTTTCTAATAAAATTAAAAAAATTGACCCAGATCCCCCTCCTTAACTTTCAAACTATTTGACTTAGGATTTCAAAAATTGATACACATTCGTAGTTTGACGTGCGAATTAAAAAAAATTAAAAATAATGATATAAGAGGCGTTTTTCAAAGTGTTTACTAGCAAAAACCTACGATGTTTGTAATAAAATTGAAAAAATTGACCCAGATCCCACTCCTCAAATTCCAAACTATTTAACATAGGATCCCAAAAATCGGTACACAGCGTATTTTGACGTGAGAATTAAAAAAAATTAAAAAGAATGATATAGGAGGCGTTTTTCATAGTGTTTACAAGCTTAAACCTACGATGTTTGTAATAAAATTAAAAAAATTGACCCAGATCCCACTCCTTAACTTCTAAACTATTTGACATAGGATCCCAAAAATCATAACACAGCGTAGTTTGACGTGAGAATTAAAAAAAATTAAAAAGAATGATATAAGAGGCGTTTTTCATAGTGTTTACTAGCAAAAACCTACGATGTTTGTAATAAAAGTGAAAAAATTGACCCAGATCGCCTTCCTTAACTTCCAAACTATTTGACTTAGGATTTCAAAAATTGATACACATTCGTAGTTTGACGTGGGAATTAAAAAAAGTTAAAAATAATGAAATAAGAGGTGGTTTTCAAAGTGTTTATTAGCAAAAACCTACGATATTTGTAATAAAATTGAAAAAATTAACCCAGATGCCACTCCTTAACTTCCAAACTATTTGACATAGGATCCCAAAAATCGGTACACAGCGTAGTTTGACGTGAGAATTACTAAAAAATTATAAAGAATGATATAAGAGGCGTTCTTCATAGTGTTTACTAGCTTAAACCTACGATGATTCTAATAAAATTGGAAAAATTGACCCAGATCCCCCCTCGTTATTTCCAAACGATTTGACTTAGGATTTCAAAAATTGATACACATTCGTAGTTTGACGTGCGAATTAAAAAAAATTAAAAAGAATGATATAGGAGGCGTTTTTCATAGTGTTTACAAGCTTAAACCTACGATGTTTGTAATAAAATTAAAAAAATTGACCCAGATCCTACTCCTTAACTTCCAAACTATTTGACATAGGATCCCAAAAATCATAACACAGCGTAGTTTGACGTGAGAATTACTAAAAAATTGTAAAGAATGAGATAAGAGGGGTTCTTCATAGTGTTTACCAGCATAAACATACGATGTTTGTAATAAAATTAAAAAAATTGACCCAGATCCCCCTCCTTAACTTCCAAATTATTTGACTTAGGATTTTAAAAATTGATACACATTCGTAGTTTGACGTGCGAATTAAAAAAAATTACAAATAATGATATAATAGGCGTTTTTCAAAGTGTTTACTAGCAAAAACCTACGATGTTTGTAATAAAATTGAAAATATTGACCCAGATCCCACTCCTTAACTTCCAAACTATTTGACATAGGATCCCAAAAATCATAACACAGCGTAATTTGACGTGAGAGTTACTAAAAAATTGTAAAGAATGATATAAGAGGGGTTTCTCATAGTGTTTATCAGTTTAAACATACGATGTTTGTAATAAAATTAAAAAAATTGACCCAGATCCCCCTCCTTAACTTCCAAACTATTTGACTTAGGATTTCAAAAATTGATACACATTCGTAGTTTGACGTGTGAATTAAAAAAAATTAAAAACAATGATATAAGAGGCGTTTTTCAAAGTGTTTACTAGCAAAAACCTACGATGTTTGTAATAAAATTAAAAAAATTGACCCAGATCCTACTCCTTAACTTTCAAACTAGTTGACATAGGATCCCAAAAATCGGTACACAGCGTAGTTTGACGTGAGAATTACTAAAAAATTATAAAAGAATGATATAAGAGGCGTTTTTCATAGTGTTTACTAGCAAAAACCTACGATGTTTGTAATAAAATTGAAAAAATTGACACAGATCCCCCTCCTTAACTTCCAAACTATTTGACATAGAATCCCAAAAATCTGTACACAGCGTATTTAGACGTGAGAATTAAAAAAAATTAAAAAGAATGATATAGGAGGCGTTCTTCTGAGTGTTTACTAGTTTTAACCTACGATGTTTGTAATAAAATTGGAAAAATTGACCCAGATCCCCCCTCGTTATTTCCAAACGATTTGACTTACGGTCCAAAAAGTTAGTACACATGCGTAGTTTGACGTAAAAACTATTGAAAAATTTTAGAGAATGGTGGAAGAGGCGTTTTTGATAGTGTTAAGAAGACAAAACCTACGATGTTTCTAATAAAATTAAAAAAATTGACCCAGATCCCCCTCCTTAACTTCCAAACTATTTGACTTAGGATTTCAAAAATTGATACACATTCGTAGTTTGACGTGCGAATTAAAAGAAACTAAAAATAATGATATAAGAAGCGTTTTTCAAAGTGTTTACTAGTAAAAACCTACGATGTTTGTAATAAAATTGAAAAAATTGACCCAGATCCCACTCCTTAACTTCCAAACTATTTGACATAGGATCCCAAAAATCGGTACACAGCGTAGTCTGACGTGAGAATTACTAAAAAATTGTAAAGAATGAGATAAGAGGGGTTCTTCATAGTGTTTACAAGCATAAACATACGATGTTTGTAATAAAATTAAAAAAATTGACCCAGATCCCCCTCCTTAACTTCCAAACTATTTGACTTAGGATTCCAAAAATTGATACACATGCGTAGTTTAACGTGCGAATTAAAAAAAATTAAAAAGAATGATATAAGAAGCGTTTTTCATAGTGTTTACTAGCAAAAACCTACGATGTTTGTAATAAAATTGAAAAAATTGACACAGATCCCCCTCCTTAACTTCCAAACTATTTGACATAGAATCCCAAAAATCTGTACACAGCGTATTTTGACGTGAGAATTAAAAAACATTAAAAAGAATGATATAGGAGGCGTTCTTCATAGTGTTTACTAGTTTAAACCTACGATGTTTGTAATAAAATTGGAAAAATTGACCCAGATCCCACTCCTTAACTTTCAAACTAGTTGACATAGGATCCCAAAAATCGGTACACAGCGTAGTTTGACGTGCGAATTAAAAAAAATTACAAATAATGATATAATAGGCGTTTTTCAAAGTGTTTACTAGCAAAAACCTACGATGTTTGTAATAAAATTGAAAATATTGACCCAGATCCCACTCCTTAACTTCCAAACTATTTGACATAGGATCCCAAAAATCGGTACACAGCGTAGTTTGACGTGAGAATTACTAAAAAATTATAAAAGAATGATATAAGAGGCGTTTTTCATAGTGTTTACTAGCAAAAACCTACGATGTTTGTAATAAAATTGAAAAAATTGACACAGATCCCCCTCCTTAACTTCCAAACTATTTGACATAGAATCCCAAAAATCTGTACACAGCGTATTTTGACGTGAGAATTAAAAAACATTAAAAATAATGATATAGGAGGCGTTCTTCATAGTGTTTACTAGTTTAAACCTACGATGTTTGTAATAAAATTGGAAAAATTGACCCAGATCCCACTCCTTAACTTTCAAACTAGTTGACATAGGATCCCAAAAATCGGTACACAGCGTAGTTTGACGTGAGAATTACTAAAAAATTATAAAAAAATGATATAAGAGGCGTTTTTCATAGTGTTTACTAGCAAAAACCTACGATGTTTGTAATAAAATTGAAAAAATTGACCCAGATCCCACTCCTTAACTTCCAAACTATTTAACATAGGATTCCAAAAATCGGTACACAGCGTATTTTGACGTAAGAATTAAAAAAAATTAAAAAGAATGATATAGGAGGCGTTTTTCATAGTGTTTACAAGCTTAAACCTACGATGTTTGTAATAAAATTAAAAAAATTGACTCAGATCCCACTCCTTAACTTCTAAACTATTTGAAATAGGATCCCAAAAATCATAACACAGCGTAGTTTGACGTGAGAATTAAAAAAAATTAAAAAGAATGATATAAGAGGCGTTCTTCATAGTGTTTACTAGCTTAAACCTACGATGTTTCTAATAAAATTGGAAAAATTGACCCAGATCCCCCTCCTTAACTTTCAAACTATTTGACTTAGGATTTCAAAAATTGATACACATTCGTAGTTTGACGTGCGAATTAAAAAAAATTAAAAATAATTATATAAGAGGCGTTTTTCAAAGTGTTTACTAGCAAAAACCTACGATGTTTGTAATAAAATTAAAAAAATTGACCCAGATGCCACTCCTTAACTTCCAAACTATTTGACATAGGATCCCAAAAATCGGTACACAGCGTAGTTTGACGTGAGAATTACTAAAAAATTATAAAGAATGATATAAGAGGCGTTCTTCATAGTGTTTACTAGCTTAAACCTACGATGTTTCTAATAAAATTGGAAAAATTGACCCAGATCCCCCTCCTTAACTTTCAAACTATTTGACTTAGGATTTCAAAAATTGATACACATTCGTAGTTTGACGTGCGATTTAAAAAAAATTAAAAATAATTATATAAGAGGCGTTTTTCAAAGTGTTTACTAGCAAAAACCTACGATGTTTGTAATAAAATTAAAAAAATTGACCCAGATCCCACTCCTTAACTTCCAAACTAGTTGACATAGGATCCCAAAAATCGGTACACAGCGTAGTTTGACGTGAGAATTACTAAAAAATTATAAAATAATGATATAAGAGGCGTTTTTCATAGTGTATACTAGCAAAAACCTACGATGTTTGTAATAAAATTAAAAAAATTGACCCAGATCCCCCTCCTTAACTTCCAAACTATTTGACTTAGGATTTCAAAAATTGATACACATTCGTAGTTTGACGTGCGAATTAAAAAAAAAATTTAAAAAAATGATATAAGAGGCTTTTTTCAAAGTGTTTACTAGTAAAAACCTACGATGTTTGTAATAAAATTGAAAAAATTGACCCAGATCCCACTCCTTAAATTCCAAACTATTTGACATAGGATCCCAAAAATCGGTACACAGCGTATTTTGACGTAAGAATTAAAAAAAATTAAAAAGAATGATATAGGAGGCGTTTTTCATAGTGTTTACAAGCTTTAACCTACGATGTTTGTAATAAAATTAAAAAAATTGACCCAGATCCCACTCCTTAACTTCTAAACTATTTGACATAGGATCCCAAACATCATAACACAGCGTAGTTTGACGTGAGAATTAAAAAAAATTAAAAAGAATGATATAAGAGGCGTTTTTCATAGTGTTTACTAGCAAAAACCTACGATGTTTGTAATAAAAGTGAAAAAATTGACCCAGATCGCCATCCTTAACTTCCAAACTATTTGACTTAGGATTTCAAAAATTGATACACATTCGTAGTTTGACGTGCGAATTAAAAAAAATTAAAAATAATGAAATAAGAGGTGGTTTTCAAAGTGTTTATTAGCAAAAACCTACGATATTTGTAATAAAATTGAAAAAATTGACCCAGATGCCACTCCTTAACTTCCAAACTATTTGACATAGGATCCCAAAAATCGGTACACAGCGTAGTTTGACGTGAGAATTACTAAAAAATTATAAAGAATGATATAGGAGGCGTTCTTCATAGTGTTTACTAGCTTAAACCTACGATGTTTGTAATAAAATTGGAAAAATTGACCCAGATCGCCATCCTTAACTTCCAAACTATTTGACTTAGGATTTCAAAAATTGATACACATTCGTAGTTTGACGTGCGAATTAAAAAAAAATTTAAAAAAATGATATAAGAGGCTTTTTTCATAGTGTTTACTAGCAAAAACCTACGATGTTTGAAATAAAATTGAAAAAATTGACCCAGATCCCACTCCTTAACTTCCAAACTATTTGACATAGGATCCCAAAAATCGGTACACAGCGTATTTTGACATGAGAATTAAAAAAAATTAAAAAGAATGATATAGGAGGCGTTCTTCATAGTGTTTACTAGCTTAAACCTACGATGTTTGTAATAAAATTGGAAAAACTGACCCAGATCCCCCCTCGTTATTTCCAAACGATTTGACTTACGGTCCAAAAAGTTAGTACACATGCGTAGTTTGACGTAAAAACTATTGTAAAATTATAGAGAATGGTGGAAGAGGCGTTGTTGATAGTGTTAACAAGACAAAACCTACGATGTTTCTAATAAAATTAAAAAAATTGACCCAGATCCCCCTCCTTAACTTCCAAACTATTTGACTTAGGATTTCAAAAATTGATACACATTCGTAGTTTGACGTGCGAATTAAAAAAAAATTTAAAAAAATGATAGAAGAGGCTTTTTTCATAGTGTTTACTAGCAAAAACCTACGATGTTTGTAATAAAATTGAAAAAATTGACCCAGATCCCACTCCTTAACTTCCAAACTATTTGACATAGGATCCCAAAAATCGGTACATAGCGTATTTTGACGTGAGAATTAAAAAAAATTAAAAAGAATGATATAGGAGGCGTTCTTCATAGTGTTTACTAGCATAAACCTACGATGTTTGTAATAAAATTGGAAAAATTGACCCAGATCCTCCCTCGTTATTTCCAAACAATTTGACTTACGGTCCAAAAAGTTAGTACACATGCGTAGTTTGACGTAAAAACTATTGAAAAAATATAGAGAATGGTGGAAGAGGCGTTTTTGATAGTGTTAACAAGACAAAACCTACGATGTTTCTAATAAAATTAAAAAAATTGACCCAGATCCCCCTCCTTAACTTCCAAACTATTTGACTTAGGATTTCAAAAATTGATACACATTCGTAGTTTGACGTGCGAATTTAAAGAAACTGAAAATAATGATATAAGAAGCGTTTTTCAAAGTGTTTACTTGTAAAAACCTACGATGTTTGTAATAAAATTGAAAAAATTGACCCAGATCCTACTCCTTAACTTCCAAACTATTTGACATAGGATCCCAAAAATCGGTACACAGCGTATTTTGA
The DNA here is from genome assembly GCA_037103525.1 of Ganaspis brasiliensis. Taxonomy (NCBI): domain Eukaryota; kingdom Metazoa; phylum Arthropoda; class Insecta; order Hymenoptera; family Figitidae; genus Ganaspis; species Ganaspis brasiliensis. The sequence goes on from JAZKLR010000783.1 coordinate 59,579, forward strand.
CGTGAGAATTAAAAAAAATTAAAAAGAATGATATAGGAGGCGTTTTTCATAGTGTTTACAAGCTTAAACCTACGATGTTTGTAATAAAATTAAAAAAATTGACCCAGATCCCACTCCTTAACTTCCAAACTATTTGACATAGGATCCTAAAAATCATAACACAGCGTAGTTTGACGTGAGAATTACTAAAAAATTGTAAAGAATGAGATAAGAGGGGTTCTTCATAGTGTTTACCAGCATAAACATACGATGTTTGTAATAAAATTAAAAAAATTGACCCAGATCCCCCTCCTTAACTTCCAAACTATTTGACTTAGGATTCCAAAAATTGATACACATGCGTAGTTTAACGTGCGAATTAAAAAAAATTAAAAAGAATGATATAAGAGACGTTTTTCATAGTGTTTACAAGCAAAAACCTATGGTGTTTGTAATAAAATTGAAAAAAATGACTCAGATCCCCCTCCTTAACTTCCAAATTATTTGACTTAGGATTTTAAAAATTGATGCACATTCGTAGTTTGTCGTGCGAATTAAAAAAAATTACAAAAAATGATATAATAGGCGTTTTTCAAAGTGTTTACTAGCAAAAACCTACGATGTTTGTAATAAAATTGAAAATATTGACCCAGATCCCACTCCTTAACTTCCAAACTATTTGACATAGGATCCCAAAAATCGGTACACAGCGTATTTTGACGTGAGAATTAAAAAAAATTAAAAAGAATGATATAGGAGGCGTTTTTTATAGTGTTTACAAGCTTAAACCTACGATGTTTGTAATAAAATTAAAAATATTGACCCAGATCCCACTCCTTAACTTCCAAACTATTTGACATAGGATCCCAAAAATCATAACACAGCGTAGTTTGACGTGAGAATTACTAAAAAATTGTAAAGAATGATATAAGAGGGGTTCTTCATAGTGTTTATCAGTTTAAACATACGATGTTTGTAATAAAATTAAAAAAATTGACCCAGATCCCCTTCCTTAACTTTCAAACTATTTGACTTAGTATTTCAAAAATTTATACACATTCGTAGTTTGACGTGCGAATTAAAAAAAATTAAAAATAATGATATAAGAGGCGTTTTTCATAGTGTTTACTAGCAAAAACCTACGATGTTTGTAATAAAATTGAAAAAATTGACACAGATCCCCCTCCTTAACTTCCAAACTATTTGACATAGAATCCCAAAAATCTGTACACAGCGTATTTTGACGTGAGAATTAAAAAAAATTAAAAAGAATGATATAGGAGGCGTTCTTCATAGTGTTTACTAGTTTAAACCTACGATGTTTGTAATAAAATTGGAAAAATTGACCCAGATCCCCCCTCGTTATTTTCAAACGATTTGACTTACGGTTCAAAAAGTTAGTACACATGCGTAGTTTGACGTAAAAACTATTGAAAAATTTTAGAGAATGGTGGAAGAGGCGTTTTTGATAGTGTTAACAAGACAAAACCTACGATGTTTCTAATAAAATTAAAAAAATTGACCCAGATCACCCTCCTTAACTTCCAAACTATTTGACTTAGGATTTCAAAAATTGATACACATTCGTAGTTTGACGTGCGAATTAAAAGAAACTAAAAATAATGATATAAGAAGCGTTTTTCAAAGTGTTTACTAGTAAAAACCTACGATGTTTGTAATAAAATTGAAAAAATTGACCCAGATCCCACTCCTTAACTTCCAAACTATTTAACATAGGATCCCAAAAATCGGTACACAGCGTATTTTGACGTAAGAATTAAAAAAAATTAAAAAGAATGATATAGGAGGCGTTTTTCATAGTGTTTACAAGCTTAAACCTACGATGTTTGTAATAAAATTAAAAAAATTGACTCAGATCCCACTCCTTAACTTCTAAACTATTTGAAATAGGATCCCAAAAATCATAACACAGCGTAGTTTGACGTGAGAATTAAAAAAAATTAAAAAGAATGATATAAGAGGCGTTCTTCATAGTGTTTACTAGCTTAAACCTACGATGTTTCTAATAAAATTGGAAAAATTGACCCAGATCCCCCTCCTTAACTTTCAAACTATTTGACTTAGGATTTCAAAAATTGATACACATTCGTAGTTTGACGTGCGAATTAAAAAAAATTAAAAATAATTATATAAGAGGCGTTTTTCAAAGTGTTTACTAGCAAAAACCTACGATGTTTGTAATAAAATTAAAAAAATTGACCCAGATGCCACTCCTTAACTTCCAAACTATTTGACATAGGATCCCAAAAATCGGTACACAGCGTAGTTTGACGTGAGAATTACTAAAAAATTATAAAGAATGATATAAGAGGCGTTCTTCATAGTGTTTACTAGCTTAAACCTACGATGTTTCTAATAAAATTGGAAAAATTGACCCAGATCCCCCTCCTTAACTTCCAAACTATTTGACTTAGGATTTCAAAAATTGATACACATTCGTAGTTTGACGTGCGAATTACAAGAAACTAAAAATAATGATATAAGAAGCGTTTTTCAAAGTGTTTACTAGTAAAAACCTACGATGTTTGTAATAAAATTGAAAAAATTGACCCAGATCCCACTCCTTAAATTCCAAACTATTTAACATAGGATCCCAAAAATCGGTACACAGCGTATTTTGACGTGAGAATTAAAAAAAATTAAAAAGAATGATATAGGAGGCGTTTTTTATAGTGTTTACTAGCTTAAACCTACGATGTTTCTAATAAAATTGGAAAAATTGACCCAGATCCCCCCTCGTTATTTCCAAACGATTTGACTTACGGTCCAAAACGTTAGTACACATGCGTAGTTTGACGTAAAAACTATTGAAAAATTATAAAGAATGGTGGAAGAGGCGTTTTTGATAGTGTTAACAAGACAAAACCTACGATGTTTCTAATAAAATTAAAAAAATTGACCCAGATCCCCCTCCTTAACTTCCAAACTATTTGACTTAGGATTTCAAAAATTGATACACATTCGTAGTTTGACGTGCGAATTAAAAGAAACTAAAAATAATGATATAAGAAGCGTTTTTCAAAGTGTTTACTAGTAAAAACCTACGATGTTTGTAATAAAATTGAAAAAATTGACCCAGATCCCACTCCTTAACTTTCAAACTAGTTGACATAGGATCCCAAAAATCGGTACACAGCGTAGTTTGACGTGAGAATTACTAAAAAATTATAAAAGAATGATATAAGAGGCGTTTTTCATAGTGTTTACTAGCAAAAACCTACGATGTTTGTAATAAAATTGAAAAAATTGACACAGATCCCCCTCCTTAACTTCCAAACTATTTCACATAGAATCCCAAAAATCTGAACAGCGTATTTTGACGTGAGAGTTAAAAAAAATTAAAAAGAATGATATAGGAGGCGTTCTTCATAGTGTTTACTAGTTTAAACCTACGATGTTTGTAATAAAATTGGAAAAATTGACCCAGATCCCCCCTCGTTATTTCCAAACGATTTGACTTACGGTCCAAAAAGTTAGTACACATGCGTAGTTTGACGTAAAAACTATTGAAAAATTATAGAGAATGGTGGAAGAGGCGTTTTTGATAGTGTTAACAAGACAAAACCTACGATGTTTCTAATAAAATTAAAAAAATTGACCCAGATCCCCCTCCTTAACTTCCAAACTATTTGACTTAGGATTTCAAAAATTGATACACATTCGTAGTTTGACGTGCGAATTAAAAGAAACTAAAAATAATGATATAAGAAGCGTTTTTCAAAGTGTTTACTAGTAAAAACCTACGATGTTTGTAATAAAATTGAAAAAATTGACCCAGATCCCACTCCTTAACTTCCAAACTATTTGACATAGGATTCCAAAAATCGGTACACAGCGTATTTTGACGTAAGAATTAAAAAAAATTAAAAAGAATGATATAGGAGGCGTTTTTCATAGTGTTTACAAGCTTTAACCTACGATGTTTGTAATAAAATTAAAAAAATTGACCCAGATCCCACTCCTTAACTTCTAAACTATTTGACATAGGATCCCAAAAATCATAACACAGCGTAGTTTGACGTGAGAATTAAAAAAAATTAAAAAGAATGATATAAGAGGCGTTTTTCATAGTGTTTACTAGCAAAAACCTACGATGTTTGTAATAAAAGTGAAAAAAATGACCCAGATCGCCATCCTTAACTTCCAAACTATTTGACTTAGGATTTCAAAAATTGATACACATTCGTAGTTTGACGTGCGAATTAAAAAAAATTAAAAATAATGAAATAAGAGGTGGTTTTCCAAGTGTTTATTAGCAAAAACCTACGATATTTGTAATAAAATTGAAAAAATTGACCCAGATGCCACTCCTTAACTTCCAAACTATTTGACATAGGATCCCAAAAATCGGTACACAGCGTAGTTTGACGTGAGAATTACTAAAAAATTATAAAGAATGATATAAGAGGCGTTCTTCATAGTGTTTACTAGCTTAAACCTACGATGTTTCTAATAAAATTGGAAAAATTGACCCAGATCCTCCTCCTTAACATCCAAACTATTTGAATTATGACTCCAAAAATTGATACACATGCGCAGTTTGACGTGCGAATTAAAAAAAATTAAAAAGAATGATATAAGAGGCGATTTTCATAGTGTTTACTAGCAAAAAACTACGATGTTTGTAATAAAATTGAAAAAATTGACCCAGATCCCACTCCTTAACTTCCAAACAATTTGACATAGGATCCCAAAAATCGGTACACAGCGTATTTTGACGTGAGAATTAAAAAAAATTAAAAAGAATGATATAGGAGGCGTTCTTCATAGTGTTTACTAGCTTAAACCTACGATGTTTGTAATAAAATTGGAAAAATTGACCCAGATCCCCCCTCGTTATTTCCAGACGATTTGACTTACGGTCCAAAAAGTTAGTACACATGCGTAGTTTGACGTAAAAACTATTGAAAAATTATAGAGAATGGTGGAAGAGCCGTTGTTGATAGTGTTAACAAGACAAAACCTACGATGTTTCTAATAAAATTAAAAAAATTGACCCAGATCCCCCTCCTTAACTTCCAAACTATTTGACATAGGATCCCAAAAATCGGTACACAGCGTAGTTTGACGTGAGAATTACTAAAAAATTATAAAAGAATGATATAAGAGGCGTTTTTCATAGTGTTTACTAGCAAAAACCTACGATGTTTGTAATAAAATTGAAAAAATTGACACAGATCCCCCTCCTTAACTTCCAAACTATTTGACATAGAATCCCAAAAATCGGTACACAGCGTATTTTGACGTGAGAATTAAAAAAAATTAAAAAGAATGATATAGGAGGCGTTCTTCATAGTGTTTACTAGTTTAAACCTACGATGTTTGTAATAAAATTGGAAAAATTGACCCAGATCCCCCCTCGTTATTTCCAAACGATTTGACTTACGGTCCAAAAAGTTAGTACACATGCGTAGTTTGACGTAAAAACTATTGAAAAATTATAGAGAATGGTGGAAGAGCCGTTGTTGATAGTGTTAACAAGACAAAACCTACGATGTTTCTAATAAAATTAAAAAAATTGACCCAGATCCCCCTCCTTAACTTCCAAACTATTTGACTTAGGATTTCAAAAATTGATACACATTCGTAGTTTGACGTGCGAATTAAAAAAAAATTTAAAAAAATGATATAAGAGGCTTTTTTCATAGTGTTTACTAGCAAAAACCTACGATGTTTGAAATAAAATTGAAAAAATTGACCCAGATCCCACTCCTTAACTTCCAAACTATTTGACATAGGATCCCAAAAATCGGTACACAGCGTATTTTGACATAAGAATTAAAAAAAATTAAAAAGAATGATATAGGAGGCGTTCTTCATAGTGTTTACTAGCTTAAACCTACGATGTTTGTAATAAAATTGGAAAAACTGACCCAGATCCCCCCTCGTTATTTCCAAACGATTTGACTTACGGTCCAAAAAGTTAGTACACATGCGTAGTTTGACGTAAAAACTATTGTAAAATTATAGAGAATGGTGGAAGAGGCGTTGTTGATAGTGTTAACAAGACAAAACCTACGATGTTTCTAATAAAATTAAAAAAATTGACCCAGATCCCCCTCCTTAACTTCCAAACTATTTGACTTAGGATTTCAAAAATTGATACACATTCGTAGTTTGACGTGCGAATTAAAAAAAAATTTAAAAAAATGATAGAAGAGGCTTTTTTCATAGTGTTTACTAGCAAAAACCTACGATGTTTGTAATAAAATTGAAAAAATTGACCCAGATCCCACTCCTTAACTTCCAAACTATTTGACATAGGATCCCAAAAATCGGTACACAGCGTATTTTGACGTGAGAATTAAAAAAAATTAAAAAGAATGATATAGGAGGCGTTCTTCATAGTGTTTACTAGCATAAACCTACGATGTTTGTAATAAAATTGGAAAAATTGACCCAGATCCTCCCTCGTTATTTCCAAACAATTTGACTTACGGTCCAAAAAGTTAGTACACATGCGTAGTTTGACGTAAAAACTATTGAAAAAATATAGAGAATGGTGGAAGAGGCGTTTTTGATAGTGTTAACAAGACAAAACCTACGATGTTTCTAATGAAATTAAAAAAATTGACCCAGATCCCCCTCCTTAACTTCCAAACTATTTGACTTAGGATTTCAAAAATTGATACACATTCGTAGTTTGACGTGCGAATTAAAAGAAACTAAAAATAATGATATAAGAAGCGTTTTTCAAAGTGTTTACTAGTAAAAACCTACGATGTTTGTAATAAAATTGAAAAAATTGACCCAGATCCCACTCCTTAAATTCCAAACTATTTAACATAGGATCCCAAAAATCGGTACACAGCGTATTTTGACGTGAGAATTAAAAAAAATTAAAAAGAATGATATAGGAGGCGTTTTTCATAGTGTTTACAAGCTTAAACCTACGATGTTTGTAATAAAATTAAAAAAATTGACCCAGATCCCACTCCTTAACTTCTAAACTATTTGACATAGGATCCCAAAAATCATAACACAGCGCAGTTCGACGTGAGAATTTAAAAAAAATTAAAAAGAATGATATAAGAGGCGTTTTTCATAGTGTTTACTAGCAAAAACCTACGATGTTTGTAATAAAATTGAAAAAATTGACCCAGATGCCACTCCTTAACTTCCAAACTATTTGACATAGGATCCCAAAAATCGGTACACAGCGTAGTTTGACGTGAGAATTACTAAAAAATTATAAAGAATGATATAAGAGGCGTTCTTCATAGTGTTTACTAGCTTAAACCTACGATGTTTCTAATAAAATTGGAAAAATTGACCCAGATCCTCCCTCGTTATTTCCAAACAATTTGACTTACGGTCCAAAAAGTTAGTACACATGCGTAGTTTGACGTAAAAACTATTGAAAAAATATAGAGAATGGTGGAAGAGGCGTTTTTGATAGTGTTAACAAGACAAAACCTACGATGTTTCTAATGAAATTAAAAAAATTGACCCAGATCCCCCTCCTTAACTTCCAAACTATTTGACTTAGGATTTCAAAAATTGATACACATTCGTAGTTTGACGTGCGAATTAAAAGAAACTAAAAATAATGATATAAGAAGCGTTTTTCAAAGTGTTTACTAGTAAAAACCTACGATGTTTGTAATAAAATTGAAAAAATTGACCCAGATCCCACTCCTTAAATTCCAAACTATTTAACATAGGATCCCAAAAATCGGTACACAGCGTATTTTGACGTGAGAATTAAAAAAAATTAAAAAGAATGATATAGGAGGCGTTTTTCATAGTGTTTACAAGCTTAAACCTACGATGTTTGTAATAAAATTAAAAAAATTGACCCAGATCCCACTCCTTAACTTCTAAACTATTTGACATAGGATCCCAAAAATCATAACACAGCGCAGTTCGACGTGAGAATTTAAAAAAAATTAAAAAGAATGATATAAGAGGCGTTTTTCATAGTGTTTACTAGCAAAAACCTACGATGTTTGTAATAAAATTGAAAAAATTGACCCAGATGCCACTCCTTAACTTCCAAACTATTTGACATAGGATCCCAAAAATCGGTACACAGCGTAGTTTGACGTGAGAATTACTAAAAAATTATAAAGAATGATATAAGAGGCGTTCTTCATAGTGTTTACTAGCTTAAACCTACGATGTTTCTAATAAAATTGGAAAAATTGACCCAGATCCTCCCTCGTTATTTCCAAACAATTTGACTTACGGTCCAAAAAGTTAGTACACATGCGTAGTTTGACGTAAAAACTATTGAAAAAATATAGAGAATGGTGGAAGAGGCGTTTTTGATAGTGTTAACAAGACAAAACCTACGATGTTTCTAATGAAATTAAAAAAATTGACCCAGATCCCCCTCCTTAACTTCCAAACTATTTGACTTAGGATTTCAAAAATTGATACACATTCGTAGTTTGACGTGCGAATTAAAAGAAACTAAAAATAATGATATAAGAAGCGTTTTTCAAAGTGTTTACTAGTAAAAACCTACGATGTTTGTAATAAAATTGAAAAAATTGACCCAGATCCCACTCCTTAAATTCCAAACTATTTAACATAGGATCCCAAAAATCGGTACACAGCGTATTTTGACGTGAGAATTAAAAAAAATTAAAAAGAATGATATAGGAGGCGTTTTTCATAGTGTTTACAAGCTTAAACCTACGATGTTTGTAATAAAATTAAAAAAATTGACCCAGATCCCACTCCTTAACTTCTAAACTATTTGACATAGGATCCCAAAAATCATAACACAGCGCAGTTCGACGTGAGAATTTAAAAAAAATTAAAAAGAATGATATAAGAGGCGTTTTTCATAGTGTTTACTAGCAAAAACCTACGATGTTTGTAATAAAATTGAAAAAATTGACCCAGATGCCACTCCTTAACTTCCAAACTATTTGACATAGGATCCCAAAAATCGGTACACAGCGTAGTTTGACGTGAGAATTACTAAAAAATTATAAAGAATGATATAAGAGGCGTTCTTCATAGTGTTTACTAGCTTAAACCTACGATGTTTCTAATAAAATTGGAAAAATTGACCCAGATCCTCCTCCTTAACATCCAAACTATTTGAATTATGACTCCAAAAATTGATACACATGCGCAGTTTGACGTGCGAATTAAAAAAAATTAAAAAGAATGATATAAGAGGCGATTTTCAGAGTGTTTACTAGCAAAAAACTACGATGTTTGTAATAAAATTGAAAAAATTGACCCAGATCCCACTCCTTAACTTCCAAACTATTTGACATAGGATCCCAAAAATCATAACACAGCGTAGTTTGACGTGAGAATTACTAAAAAATTGTAAAGAATGAGATAAGAGGGGTTCTTCATAGTGTTTACTAGCTTAAACCTACGATGTTTGTAATAAAATTGGAAAAATTGATCCAGATCCCCCCTCGTTATTTCCAAACGATTTGACTTACGGTCCAAAAAGTTAGTACACATGCGTAGTTTGACGTAAAAACTATTGAAAAATTATAGAAATGGTGGAAGAGGCGTTGTTGATAGTGTTAACAAGACAAAACCTACGATGTTTCTAATAAAATTAAAAAAATTGACCCAGATCCCCCTCCTTAACTTCCAAACTATTTGACTTAGGATTTCAAAAATTGATACACATTCGTAGTTTGACGTGCGAATTAAAAAAAATTAAAAAGAATGATATAGGAGGCGTTTTTTATAGTGTTTACCAGCATAAACATACGATGTTTGTAATAAAATTAAAAAAATTGACCCAGATCCCCCTCCTTAACTTCCAAACTATTTGACTTAGTATTTCAAAAATTGATACACATGCGTAGTTTAACGTGCGAATTAAAAAAAATTAAAAAGAATGATATAAGAGGCGTTTTTCATAGTGTTTATCAGTTTAAACATACGATGTTTGTAATAAAATTGAAAATATTGACCCAGATCCCACTCCTTAACTTCCAAACTATTTGACATAGGATCCCAAAAATCATAACACAGCGTAATTTGACGTGAGAATTACTAAAAAATTGTAAAGAATGATATAAGAGGGGTTCTTCATAGTGTTTATCAGTTTAAACATACGATGTTTGTAATAAAATTAAAAAAATTGACCCAGATCCCCCTCCTTAACTTTCAAACTATTTGACTAAGGATTTCAAAAATTGATACACATTCGTAGTTTGACGTGCGAATTAAAAAAAATTAAAACTAATGAAATAAGAGGTGGTTTTCAAAGTGTTTATTAGCAAAAACCTACGATATTTGTAATAAAATTGAAAAAATTGACCCAGATCCCCCTCCTTAACTTCCAAACTATTTGACTTAGGATTTCAAAAATTGATACACATTCGTAGTTTGAGGTGCGAATTAAAAAAAAATTTAAAAAAATGATAGAAGAGGCTTTTTTCATAGTGTTTACTAGCTTAAACCTACGATGTTTGTAATAAAATTGGAAAAACTGACCCAGATCCCCCCTCGTTATTTCCAAACGATTTGACTTACGGTCCAAAAAGTTAGTACACATGCGTAGTTTGACGTAAAAACTATTGTAAAATTATAGAGAATGGTGGAAGAGGCGTTGTTGATAGTGTTAACAAGACAAAACCTACGATGTTTCTAATAAAATTAAAAAAATTGACCCAGATCCCCCTCCTTAACTTCCAAACTATTTGACTTAGGATTTCAAAAATTGATACACATTCGTAGTTTGACGTGCGAATTAAAAAAAAATTTAAAAAAATGATAGAAGAGGCTTTTTTCATAGTGTTTACTAGCAAAAACCTACGATGTTTGTAATAAAATTGAAAAAATTGACCCAGATCCCACTCCTTAACTTCCAAACTATTTGACATAGGATCCCAAAAATCGGTACACAGCGTATTTTGACGTGAGAATTAAAAAAAATTAAAAAGAATGATATAGGAGGCGTTCTTCATAGTGTTTACTAGCATAAACCTACGATGTTTGTAATAAAATTGGAAAAATTGACCCAGATCCTCCCTCGTTATTTCCAAACAATTTGACTTACGGTCCAAAAAGTTAGTACACATGCGTAGTTTGACGTAAAAACTATTGAAAAAATATAGAGAATGGTGGAAGAGGCGTTTTTGATAGTGTTAACAAGACAAAACCTACGATGTTTCTAATGAAATTAAAAAAATTGACCCAGATCCCCCTCCTTAACTTCCAAACTATTTGACTTAGGATTTCAAAAATTGATACACATTCGTAGTTTGACGTGCGAATTAAAAGAAACTAAAAATAATGATATAAGAAGCGTTTTTCAAAGTGTTTACTAGTAAAAACCTACGATGTTTGTAATAAAATTGAAAAAATTGACCCAGATCCCACTCCTTAAATTCCAAACTATTTAACATAGGATCCCAAAAATCGGTACACAGCGTATTTTGACGTGAGAATTAAAAAAAATTAAAAAGAATGATATAGGAGGCGTTTTTCATAGTGTTTACAAGCTTAAACCTACGATGTTTGTAATAAAATTAAAAAAATTGACCCAGATCCCACTCCTTAACTTCTAAACTATTTGACATAGGATCCCAAAAATCATAACACAGCGCAGTTCGACGTGAGAATTTAAAAAAAATTAAAAAGAATGATATAAGAGGCGTTTTTCATAGTGTTTACTAGCAAAAACCTACGATGTTTGTAATAAAATTGAAAAAATTGACCCAGATGCCACTCCTTAACTTCCAAACTATTTGACATAGGATCCCAAAAATCGGTACACAGCGTAGTTTGACGTGAGAATTACTAAAAAATTATAAAGAATGATATAAGAGGCGTTCTTCATAGTGTTTACTAGCTTAAACCTACGATGTTTCTAATAAAATTGGAAAAATTGACCCAGATCCTCCCTCGTTATTTCCAAACAATTTGACTTACGGTCCAAAAAGTTAGTACACATGCGTAGTTTGACGTAAAAACTATTGAAAAAATATAGAGAATGGTGGAAGAGGCGTTTTTGATAGTGTTAACAAGACAAAACCTACGATGTTTCTAATGAAATTAAAAAAATTGACCCAGATCCCCCTCCTTAACTTCCAAACTATTTGACTTAGGATTTCAAAAATTGATACACATTCGTAGTTTGACGTGCGAATTAAAAGAAACTAAAAATAATGATATAAGAAGCGTTTTTCAAAGTGTTTACTAGTAAAAACCTACGATGTTTGTAATAAAATTGAAAAAATTGACCCAGATCCCACTCCTTAAATTCCAAACTATTTAACATAGGATCCCAAAAATCGGTACACAGCGTATTTTGACGTGAGAATTAAAAAAAATTAAAAAGAATGATATAGGAGGCGTTTTTCATAGTGTTTACAAGCTTAAACCTACGATGTTTGTAATAAAATTAAAAAAATTGACCCAGATCCCACTCCTTAACTTCTAAACTATTTGACATAGGATCCCAAAAATCATAACACAGCGCAGTTCGACGTGAGAATTTAAAAAAAATTAAAAAGAATGATATAAGAGGCGTTTTTCATAGTGTTTACTAGCAAAAACCTACGATGTTTGTAATAAAATTGAAAAAATTGACCCAGATGCCACTCCTTAACTTCCAAACTATTTGACATAGGATCCCAAAAATCGGTACACAGCGTAGTTTGACGTGAGAATTACTAAAAAATTATAAAGAATGATATAAGAGGCGTTCTTCATAGTGTTTACTAGCTTAAACCTACGATGTTTCTAATAAAATTGGAAAAATTGACCCAGATCCTCCCTCGTTATTTCCAAACAATTTGACTTACGGTCCAAAAAGTTAGTACACATGCGTAGTTTGACGTAAAAACTATTGAAAAAATATAGAGAATGGTGGAAGAGGCGTTTTTGATAGTGTTAACAAGACAAAACCTACGATGTTTCTAATGAAATTAAAAAAATTGACCCAGATCCCCCTCCTTAACTTCCAAACTATTTGACTTAGGATTTCAAAAATTGATACACATTCGTAGTTTGACGTGCGAATTAAAAGAAACTAAAAATAATGATATAAGAAGCGTTTTTCAAAGTGTTTACTAGTAAAAACCTACGATGTTTGTAATAAAATTGAAAAAATTGACCCAGATCCCACTCCTTAAATTCCAAACTATTTAACATAGGATCCCAAAAATCGGTACACAGCGTATTTTGACGTGAGAATTAAAAAAAATTAAAAAGAATGATATAGGAGGCGTTTTTCATAGTGTTTACAAGCTTAAACCTACGATGTTTGTAATAAAATTAAAAAAATTGACCCAGATCCCACTCCTTAACTTCTAAACTATTTGACATAGGATCCCAAAAATCATAACACAGCGCAGTTCGACGTGAGAATTTAAAAAAAATTAAAAAGAATGATATAAGAGGCGTTTTTCATAGTGTTTACTAGCAAAAACCTACGATGTTTGTAATAAAATTGAAAAAATTGACCCAGATGCCACTCCTTAACTTCCAAACTATTTGACATAGGATCCCAAAAATCGGTACACAGCGTAGTTTGACGTGAGAATTACTAAAAAATTATAAAGAATGATATAAGAGGCGTTCTTCATAGTGTTTACTAGCTTAAACCTACGATGTTTCTAATAAAATTGGAAAAATTGACCCAGATCCTCCTCCTTAACATCCAAACTATTTGAATTATGACTCCAAAAATTGATACACATGCGCAGTTTGACGTGCGAATTAAAAAAAATTAAAAAGAATGATATAAGAGGCGATTTTCAGAGTGTTTACTAGCAAAAAACTACGATGTTTGTAATAAAATTGAAAAAATTGACCCAGATCCCACTCCTTAACTTCCAAACTATTTGACATAGGATCCCAAAAATCATAACACAGCGTAGTTTGACGTGAGAATTACTAAAAAATTGTAAAGAATGAGATAAGAGGGGTTCTTCATAGTGTTTACTAGCTTAAACCTACGATGTTTGTAATAAAATTGGAAAAATTGATCCAGATCCCCCCTCGTTATTTCCAAACGATTTGACTTACGGTCCAAAAAGTTAGTACACATGCGTAGTTTGACGTAAAAACTATTGAAAAATTATAGAAATGGTGGAAGAGGCGTTGTTGATAGTGTTAACAAGACAAAACCTACGATGTTTCTAATAAAATTAAAAAAATTGACCCAGATCCCCCTCCTTAACTTCCAAACTATTTGACTTAGGATTTCAAAAATTGATACACATTCGTAGTTTGACGTGCGAATTAAAAAAAATTAAAAAGAATGATATAGGAGGCGTTTTTTATAGTGTTTACCAGCATAAACATACGATGTTTGTAATAAAATTAAAAAAATTGACCCAGATCCCCCTCCTTAACTTCCAAACTATTTGACTTAGTATTTCAAAAATTGATACACATGCGTAGTTTAACGTGCGAATTAAAAAAAATTAAAAAGAATGATATAAGAGGCGTTTTTCATAGTGTTTATCAGTTTAAACATACGATGTTTGTAATAAAATTGAAAATATTGACCCAGATCCCACTCCTTAACTTCCAAACTATTTGACATAGGATCCCAAAAATCATAACACAGCGTAATTTGACGTGAGAATTACTAAAAAATTGTAAAGAATGATATAAGAGGGGTTCTTCATAGTGTTTATCAGTTTAAACATACGATGTTTGTAATAAAATTAAAAAAATTGACCCAGATCCCCCTCCTTAACTTTCAAACTATTTGACTAAGGATTTCAAAAATTGATACACATTCGTAGTTTGACGTGCGAATTAAAAAAAATTAAAACTAATGAAATAAGAGGTGGTTTTCAAAGTGTTTATTAGCAAAAACCTACGATATTTGTAATAAAATTGAAAAAATTGACCCAGATCCCCCTCCTTAACTTCCAAACTATTTGACTTAGGATTTCAAAAATTGATACACATTCGTAGTTTGACGTGCGAATTAAAAAAAAATTTAAAAAAATGATAGAAGAGGCTTTTTTCATAGTGTTTACTAGCTTAAACCTACGATGTTTGTAATAAAATTGGAAAAACTGACCCAGATCCCCCCTCGTTATTTCCAAACGATTTGACTTACGGTCCAAAAAGTTAGTACACATGCGTAGTTTGACGTAAAAACTATTGTAAAATTATAGAGAATGGTGGAAGAGGCGTTGTTGATAGTGTTAACAAGACAAAACCTACGATGTTTCTAATGAAATTAAAAAAATTGACCCAGATCCCCCTCCTTAACTTCCAAACTATTTGACTTAGGATTTCAAAAATTGATACACATTCGTAGTTTGACGTGCGAATTAAAAGAAACTAAAAATAATGATATAAGAAGCGTTTTTCAAAGTGTTTACTAGTAAAAACCTACGATGTTTGTAATAAAATTGAAAAAATTGACCCAGATCCCACTCCTTAAATTCCAAACTATTTAACATAGGATCCCAAAAATCGGTACACAGCGTATTTTGACGTGAGAATTAAAAAAAATTAAAAAGAATGATATAGGAGGCGTTTTTCATAGTGTTTACAAGCTTAAACCTACGATGTTTGTAATAAAATTAAAAAAATTGAACCAGATCCCACTCCTTAACTTCCAAACTATTTGACATAGGATCCCAAAAATCATAACACAGCGTAGTTTAACGTGAGAATTACTAAAAAATTGTAAAGAATGAGATAAGAGGGGTTCTTCATAGTGTTTACCAGCATAAACATACGATGTTTGTAATAAAATTAAAAAAATTGACCCAGATCCCCCTCCTTAACTTCCAAACTATTTGACTTAGGATTTCAAAAATTGATACACATTCGTAGTTTGACGTGCGAATTAAAAAAAATTAAAAAGAATGATATAGGAGGCGTTTTTCATAGTGTTTACAAGCTTAAACTTACGATGTTTGTAATAAAATTAAAAAAATTGACCCAGATCCCACTCCTTAACTTCCAAACTATTTGACATAGGATCCCAAAAATCATAACACAGCGTAGTTTGACGTGAGAATTACTAAAAAATTGTAAAGAATGAGATAAGAGGGGTTCTTCATAGTGTTTACCAGCATAAACATACGATGTTTGTAATAAAATTAAAAAAATTGACCCAGATCCCCCTCCTTAACTTCCAAACTATTTGACTTAGTATTTCAAAAATTGATACACATGCGTAGTTTAACGTGCGAATTAAGAAAAATTAAAAAGAATGATATAAGCGGCGTTTTTCATAGTGTTTACAAGCAAAAACCTATGGTGTTTGTAATAAAATTGAAAAAATTGACTCAGATCCCCCTCCTTAACTTCCAAATTATTTGACTTAGGATTTTAAAAATTGATACACATTCGTAGTTTGACGTGCGAATTAAAAAAAATTACAAATAATAATATAATAGGCGTTTTTCAAAGTGTTTACTAGCAAAAACCTACGATGTTTGTAATAAAATTGAAAATATTGACCCAGATCCCACTCCTTAACTTCCAAACTATTTGACATAGGATCCCAAAAATCATGACACAGCGTAATTTGACGTGAGAATTACTAAAAAATTGTAAAGAATGATATAAGAGGGGTTCTTCATAGTGTTTATCAGTTTAAACATACGATGTTTGTAATAAAATTAAAAAAATTGACCCAGATCCCCCTCCTTAACTTTCAAACCATTTGACTTAGGATTTCAAAAATTGATACACATTCGTAGTTTGACGTGCGAATTAAAAAAAATTAAAAATAATGATATAAGAGGCGTTTTTCAAAGTGTTTACTAGCAAAAACCTACGATGTTTGTAATAAAATTAAAAAAATTGACCCAGATCCCACTCCTTAACTTTCAAACTAGTTGACATAGGATCCCAAAAATCGGTACACAGCGTAGTTTGACGTGAGAATTAAAAAAAATTAAAAAGAATGATATAGGAGGCGTTCTTCATAGTGTTTACTAGTTTAAACCTACGATGTTTCTAATAAAATTAAAAAAATTGACCCAGATCCCCCTACTTAACTTCCAAACTATTTGACTTAGGATTTCAAAAATTGATACACATTCGTAGTTTGACGTGCGAATTAAAAGAAACTAAAAATAATGATATAAGAAGCGTTTTTCAAAGTGTTTACGAGTAAAAACCTACGATGTTTGTAATAAAATTGAAAAAATTGACCCAGATCCCACTCCTTAACTTCCAAACTATTTGACATATTATCCCAAAAATCGGTACACAGCGTATTTTGACGTGAGAATTAAAAAAAATTAAAAAGAATGATATAGGAGGCGTTTTTCATAGTGTTTACAAGCTTAAACCTACGATGTTTGTAATAAAATTAAAAAAATTGACCCAGATCCCACTCCTTAACTTCTAAACTATTTGACATAGGATCCCAAAAATCGGTACACAGCGTAGTTTGACGTGAGAATTACTAAAAAATTATAAAGAATGATATAAGAGGCGTTCTTCATAGTGTTTACTAGCTTAAACCTACGATGTTTCTAATAAAATTGGAAAAATTGACCCAGATCCTCCTCCTTAACATCCAAACTATTTGAATTATGACTCCAAAAATTGATACACATGCGCAGTTTGACGTGCGAATTAAAAAAAATTAAAAAGAATGATATAAGAGGCGATTTTCAGAGTGTTTACTAGCAAAAAACTACGATGTTTGTAATAAAATTGAAAAAATTGACCCAGATCCCACTCCTTAACTTCCAAACTATTTGACATAGGATCCCAAAAATCATAACACAGCGTAGTTTGACGTGAGAATTACTAAAAAATTGTAAAGAATGAGATAAGAGGGGTTCTTCATAGTGTTTACTAGCTTAAACCTACGATGTTTGTAATAAAATTGGAAAAATTGATCCAGATCCCCCCTCGTTATTTCCAAACGATTTGACTTACGGTCCAAAAAGTTAGTACACATGCGTAGTTTGACGTAAAAACTATTGAAAAATTATAGAAATGGTGGAAGAGGCGTTGTTGATAGTGTTAACAAGACAAAACCTACGATGTTTCTAATAAAATTAAAAAAATTGACCCAGATCCCCCTCCTTAACTTCCAAACTATTTGACTTAGGATTTCAAAAATTGATACACATTCGTAGTTTGACGTGCGAATTAAAAAAAATTAAAAAGAATGATATAGGAGGCGTTTTTTATAGTGTTTACCAGCATAAACATACGATGTTTGTAATAAAATTAAAAAAATTGACCCAGATCCCCCTCCTTAACTTCCAAACTATTTGACTTAGTATTTCAAAAATTGATACACATGCGTAGTTTAACGTGCGAATTAAAAAAAATTAAAAAGAATGATATAAGAGGCGTTTTTCATAGTGTTTATCAGTTTAAACATACGATGTTTGTAATAAAATTGAAAATATTGACCCAGATCCCACTCCTTAACTTCCAAACTATTTGACATAGGATCCCAAAAATCATAACACAGCGTAATTTGACGTGAGAATTACTAAAAAATTGTAAAGAATGATATAAGAGGGGTTCTTCATAGTGTTTATCAGTTTAAACATACGATGTTTGTAATAAAATTAAAAAAATTGACCCAGATCCCCCTCCTTAACTTTCAAACTATTTGACTAAGGATTTCAAAAATTGATACACATTCGTAGTTTGACGTGCGAATTAAAAAAAATTAAAACTAATGAAATAAGAGGTGGTTTTCAAAGTGTTTATTAGCAAAAACCTACGATATTTGTAATAAAATTGAAAAAATTGACCCAGATCCCCCTCCTTAACTTCCAAACTATTTGACTTAGGATTTCAAAAATTGATACACATTCGTAGTTTGACGTGCGAATTAAAAAAAAATTTAAAAAAATGATAGAAGAGGCTTTTTTCATAGTGTTTACTAGCTTAAACCTACGATGTTTGTAATAAAATTGGAAAAACTGACCCAGATCCCCCCTCGTTATTTCCAAACGATTTGACTTACGGTCCAAAAAGTTAGTACACATGCGTAGTTTGACGTAAAAACTATTGTAAAATTATAGAGAATGGTGGAAGAGGCGTTGTTGATAGTGTTAACAAGACAAAACCTACGATGTTTCTAATGAAATTAAAAAAATTGACCCAGATCCCCCTCCTTAACTTCCAAACTATTTGACTTAGGATTTCAAAAATTGATACACATTCGTAGTTTGACGTGCGAATTAAAAGAAACTAAAAATAATGATATAAGAAGCGTTTTTCAAAGTGTTTACTAGTAAAAACCTACGATGTTTGTAATAAAATTGAAAAAATTGACCCAGATCCCACTCCTTAAATTCCAAACTATTTAACATAGGATCCCAAAAATCGGTACACAGCGTATTTTGACGTGAGAATTAAAAAAAATTAAAAAGAATGATATAGGAGGCGTTTTTCATAGTGTTTACAAGCTTAAACCTACGATGTTTGTAATAAAATTAAAAAAATTGAACCAGATCCCACTCCTTAACTTCCAAACTATTTGACATAGGATCCCAAAAATCATAACACAGCGTAGTTTAACGTGAGAATTACTAAAAAATTGTAAAGAATGAGATAAGAGGGGTTCTTCATAGTGTTTACCAGCATAAACATACGATGTTTGTAATAAAATTAAAAAAATTGACCCAGATCCCCCTCCTTAACTTCCAAACTATTTGACTTAGGATTTCAAAAATTGATACACATTCGTAGTTTGACGTGCGAATTAAAAAAAATTAAAAAGAATGATATAGGAGGCGTTTTTCATAGTGTTTACAAGCTTAAACTTACGATGTTTGTAATAAAATTAAAAAAATTGACCCAGATCCCACTCCTTAACTTCCAAACTATTTGACATAGGATCCCAAAAATCATAACACAGCGTAGTTTGACGTGAGAATTACTAAAAAATTGTAAAGAATGAGATAAGAGGGGTTCTTCATAGTGTTTACCAGCATAAACATACGATGTTTGTAATAAAATTAAAAAAATTGACCCAGATCCCCCTCCTTAACTTCCAAACTATTTGACTTAGTATTTCAAAAATTGATACACATGCGTAGTTTAACGTGCGAATTAAGAAAAATTAAAAAGAATGATATAAGCGGCGTTTTTCATAGTGTTTACAAGCAAAAACCTATGGTGTTTGTAATAAAATTGAAAAAATTGACTCAGATCCCCCTCCTTAACTTCCAAATTATTTGACTTAGGATTTTAAAAATTGATACACATTCGTAGTTTGACGTGCGAATTAAAAAAAATTACAAATAATAATATAATAGGCGTTTTTCAAAGTGTTTACTAGCAAAAACCTACGATGTTTGTAATAAAATTGAAAATATTGACCCAGATCCCACTCCTTAACTTCCAAACTATTTGACATAGGATCCCAAAAATCATGACACAGCGTAATTTGACGTGAGAATTACTAAAAAATTGTAAAGAATGATATAAGAGGGGTTCTTCATAGTGTTTATCAGTTTAAACATACGATGTTTGTAATAAAATTAAAAAAATTGACCCAGATCCCCCTCCTTAACTTTCAAACCATTTGACTTAGGATTTCAAAAATTGATACACATTCGTAGTTTGACGTGCGAATTAAAAAAAATTAAAAATAATGATATAAGAGGCGTTTTTCAAAGTGTTTACTAGCAAAAACCTACGATGTTTGTAATAAAATTAAAAAAATTGACCCAGATCCCACTCCTTAACTTTCAAACTAGTTGACATAGGATCCCAAAAATCGGTACACAGCGTAGTTTGACGTGAGAATTAAAAAAAATTAAAAAGAATGATATAGGAGGCGTTCTTCATAGTGTTTACTAGTTTAAACCTACGATGTTTCTAATAAAATTAAAAAAATTGACCCAGATCCCCCTACTTAACTTCCAAACTATTTGACTTAGGATTTCAAAAATTGATACACATTCGTAGTTTGACGTGCGAATTAAAAGAAACTAAAAATAATGATATAAGAAGCGTTTTTCAAAGTGTTTACGAGTAAAAACCTACGATGTTTGTAATAAAATTGAAAAAATTGACCCAGATCCCACTCCTTAACTTCCAAACTATTTGACATATTATCCCAAAAATCGGTACACAGCGTATTTTGACGTGAGAATTAAAAAAAATTAAAAAGAATGATATAGGAGGCGTTTTTCATAGTGTTTACAAGCTTAAACCTACGATGTTTGTAATAAAATTAAAAAAATTGACCCAGATCCCACTCCTTAACTTCTAAACTATTTGACATAGGATCCCAAAAATCATAACACAGCGTAGTTTGACGTGAGAATTAAAAAAAATTAAAAAGAATGATATAAGAGGCGTTTTTCATAGTGTTTACTAGCAAAAACCTACGATGTTTGTAATAAAAGTGAAAAAATTGACCCAGATCGCCTTCCTTAACTTCCAAACTATTTGACTTAGGATTTCAAAAATTGATACACATTCGTAGTTTGACGTGGGAATTAAAAAAAGTTAAAAATAATGAAATAAGAGGTGGTTTTCAAAGTGTTTATTAGCAAAAACCTACGATATTTGTAATAAAATTGAAAAAATTAACCCAGATGCCACTCCTTAACTTCCAAACTATTTGACATAGGATCCCAAAAATCGGTACACAGCGTAGTTTGACGTGAGAATTACTAAAAAATTATAAAGAATGATATAAGAGGCGTTCTTCATAGTGTTTACTAGCTTAAACCTACGATGATTCTAATAAAATTGGAAAAATTGACCCAGATCCCCCCTCTTTATTTCCAAACGATTTGACTTAGGATTTCAAAAATTGATACACATTCGTAGTTTGACGTGCGAATTAAAAAAAATTAAAAAGAATGATATAGGAGGCGTTTTTCATAGTGTTTACAAGCTTAAACCTACGATGTTTGTAATAAAATTAAAAAAATTGACCCAGATCCTACTCCTTAACTTCCAAACTATTTGACATAGGATCCCAAAAATCATAACACAGCGTAGTTTGACGTGAGAATTACTAAAAAATTGTAAAGAATGAGATAAGAGGGGTTCTTCATAGTGTTTACCAGCATAAACATACGATGTTTGTAATAAAATTAAAAAAATTGACCCAGATCCCCCTCCTTAACTTCCAAACTATTTGACTTAGGATTCCAAAAATTGATACACATGCGTAGTTTAACGTGCGAATTAAAAAAAATTAAAAAGAATGATATAAGAGGCGTTTTTCATAGTGTTTACAAGCAAAAACCTATGGTGTTTGTAATAAAATTGAAAAAATTGACTCAGATCCCCCTCCTTAACTTCCAAATTATTTGACTTAGGATTTTAAAAATTGATACACATTCGTAGTTTGACGTGCGAATTAAAAAAAATTACAAATAATGATATAATAGGCGTTTTTCAAAGTGTTTACTAGCAAAAACCTACGATGTTTGTAATAAAATTGAAAATATTGACCCAGATCCCACTCCTTAACTTCCAAACTATTTGACATAGGATCCCAAAAATCGGTACACAGCGTAGTTTGACGTGAGAATTACTAAAAAATTATAAAAGAATGATATAAGAGGCGTTTTTCATAGTGTTTACTAGCAAAAACCTACGATGTTTGTAATAAAATTGAAAATATTGACCCAGATCCCCCTCCTTAACTTCCAAACTATTTGACATAGAATCCCAAAAATCTGTACACAGCGTATTTTGACGTGAGAATTAAAAAACATTAAAAAGAATGATATAGGAGGCGTTCTTCATAGTGTTTACTAGTTTAAACCTACGATGTTTGTAATAAAATTGGAAAAATTGACCCAGATCCCCCCTCTTTATTTTCAAACGATTTGACTTACGGTCCAAAAAGTTAGTACACATGCGTAGTTTGACGTAAAAACTATTGAAAAATTTTAGAGAATGGTGGAAGAGGCGTTTTTGATAGTGTTAACAAGACAAAACCTACGATGTTTCTAATAAAATTAAAAAAATTGACCCAGATCCCCCTCCTTAACTTCCAAACTATTTGACTTAGGATTTCAAAAATTGATACACATTCGTAGTTTGACGTGCGAATTAAAAGAAACTAAAAATAATGATATAAGAAGCGTTTTTCAAAGTGTTTACTAGTAAAAACCTACGATGTTTGTAATAAAATTGAAAAAATTGACCCAGATCCCACTCCTTAACTTCCAAACTATTTAACATAGGATCCCAAAAATCGGTACACAGCGTATTTTGACGTAAGAATTAAAAAAAATTAAAAAGAATGATATAAGAGGCGTTCTTCATAGTGTTTACTAGCTTAAACCTACGATGTTTCTAATAAAATTGGAAAAATTGACCCAGATCCCCCTCCTTAACTTTCAAACTATTTGACTTAGGATTTCAAAAATTGATACACATTCGTAGTTTGACGTGCGATTTAAAAAAAATTAAAAATAATTATATAAGAGGCGTTTTTCAAAGTGTTTACTAGCAAAAACCTACGATGTTTGTAATAAAATTAAAAAAATTGACCCAGATCCCACTCCTTAACTTCCAAACTAGTTGACATAGGATCCCAAAAATCGGTACACAGCGTAGTTTGACGTGAGAATTACTAAAAAATTATAAAATAATGATATAAGAGGCGTTTTTCATAGTGTATACTAGCAAAAACCTACGATGTTTGTAATAAAATTAAAAAAATTGACCCAGATCCCCCTCCTTAACTTCCAAACTATTTGACTTAGGATTTCAAAAATTGATACACATTCGTAGTTTGACGTGCGAATTAAAAAAAAATTTAAAAAAATGATATAAGAGGCTTTTTTCAAAGTGTTTACTAGCAAAAACCTACGATGTTTGTAATAAAATTGAAAAAATTGACCCAGATCCCACTCCTTAAATTCCAAACTATTTGACATAGGATCCCAAAAATCGGTACATAGCGTATTTTGACGTAAGAATTAAAAAAAATTAAAAAGAATGATATAGGAGGCGTTTTTCATAGTGTTTACAAGCTTTAACCTACGATGTTTGTAATAAAATTAAAAAAATTGACCCAGATCCCACTCCTTAACTTCTAAACTATTTGACATAGGATCCCAAAAATCATAACACAGCGTAGTTTGACGTGAGAATTAAAAAAAATTAAAAAGAATGATATAAGAGGCGTTTTTCATAGTGTTTACTAGCAAAAACCTACGATGTTTGTAATAAAATTAAAAAAATTGACCCAGATCCCCTTCCTTAACTTTCAAACTATTTGACTTAGTATTTCAAAAATTTATACACATTCGTAGTTTGACGTGCGAATTAAAAAAAATTAAAAATAATGATATAAGAGGCGTTTTTCATAGTGTTTACTAGCAAAAACCTACGATGTTTGTAATAAAATTGAAAAAATTGACCCAGATCCCACTCCTTAAATTCCAAACTATTTGACATAGGATCCCAAAAATCGGTACATAGCGTATTTTGACGTAAGAATTAAAAAAAATTAAAAAGAATGATATAGGAGGCGTTTTTCATAGTGTTTACAAGCTTTAACCTACGATGTTTGTAATAAAATTAAAAAAATTGACCCAGATCCCACTCCTTAACTTCTAAACTATTTGACATAGGATCCCAAAAATCATAACACAGCGTAGTTTGACGTGAGAATTAAAAAAAATTAAAAAGAATGATATAAGAGGCGTTTTTCATAGTGTTTACTAGCAAAAACCTACGATGTTTGTAATAAAAGTGAAAAAATTGACCCAGATCGCCATCCTTAACTTCCAAACTATTTGACTTAGGATTTCAAAAATTGATACACATTCGTAGTTTGACGTGCGAATTAAAAAAAATTAAAAATAATGAAATAAGAGGTGGTTTTCAAAGTGTTTATTAGCAAAAACCTACGATATTTGTAATAAAATTGAAAAAATTGACCCAGATGCCACTCCTTAACTTCCAAACTATTTGACATAGGATCCCAAAAATCGGTACACAGCGTAGTTTGACGTGAGAATTACTAAAAAATTATAAAGAATGATATAAGAGGCGTTCTTCATAGTGTTTACTAGCTTAAACCTACGATGTTTGTAATAAAATTGGAAAAATTGACCCAGATCCCCCCTCGTTATTTCCAGACGATTTGACTTACGGTCCAAAAAGTTAGTACACATGCGTAGTTTGACGTAAAAACTATTGAAAAATTATAGAGAATGGTGAAAGAGGCGTTGTTGATAGTGTTAACAAGACAAAACCTACGATGTTTCTAATAAAATTAAAAAAATTGACCCAGATCCCCCTCCTTAACTTCCAAACTATTTGACTTAGGATTTCAAAAATTGATACACATTCGTAGTTTGACGTGCGAATTTAAAGAAACTGAAAATAATGATATAAGAAGCGTTTTTCAAAGTGTTTACTTGTAAAAACCTACGATGTTTGTAATAAAATTGAAAAAATTGACCCAGATCCTACTCCTTAACTTCCAAACTATTTGACATAGGATCCCAAAAATCGGTACACAGCGTATTTTGACGTGAGAATTAAAAAAAATTAAAAAGAATGATATAATAGGCGTTTTTTAAAGTGTTTACTAGCAAAAACCTACGATGTTTGTAATAAAATTGAAAATATTGACCCAGATCCCACTCCTTAACTTCCAAACTATTTGACATAGGATCCCAAAAATCATAACACAGCGTAGTTTGACGTGAGAATTACTAAAAAATTGTAAAGAATGATATAAGAGGGGTTCTTCATAGTGTTTATCAGTTTAAACATACGATGTTTGTAATAAAATTAAAAAAATTGACCCAGATGCCACTCCTTAACTTCCAAACAATTTGACATAGGATCCCAAAAATCGGTACACAGCGTAGTTTGACGTGAGAATTACTAAAAAATTATAAAGAATGATATAAGAGGCGTTCTTCATAGTGTTTACTAGCTTAAACCTACGATGTTTCTAATAAAATTGGAAAAATTGACCCAGATCCTCCTCCTTAACATCCAAACTATTTGAATTATGACTCCAAAAATTGATACACATGCGCAGTTTGACGTGCGAATTAAAAAAAATTAAAAAGAATGATATAAGAGGCGATTTTCATAGTGTTTACAAGCTTAAACCTACGATGTTTGTAATAAAATTAAAAAAATTGACCCAGATCCCACTCCTTAACTTCCAAACTATTTGACATAGGATCCCAAAAATCATAACACAGCGTAGTTTAACGTGAGAATTACTAAAAAATTGTAAAGAATGAGATAAGAGGGGTTCTTCATAGTGTTTACCAGCATAAACATACGATGTTTGTAATAAAATTAAAAAAATTGACCCAGATCCCCCTCCTTAACTTCCAAACTATTTGACTTAGGATTTCAAAAATTGATACACATTCGTAGTTTGACGTGCGAATTAAAAAAAATTAAAAAGAATGATATAGGAGGCGTTTTTCATAGTGTTTACAAGCTTAAACTTACGATGTTTGTAATAAAATTAAAAAAATTGACCCAGATCCCACTCCTTAACTTCCAAACTATTTGACATAGGATCCCAAAAATCATAACACAGCGTAGTTTGACGTGAGAATTACTAAAAAATTGTAAAGAATGAGATAAGAGGGGTTCTTCATAGTGTTTACCAGCATAAACATACGATGTTTGTAATAAAATTAAAAAAATTGACCCAGATCCCCCTCCTTAACTTCCAAACTATTTGACTTAGTATTTCAAAAATTGATACACATGCGTAGTTTAACGTGCGAATTAAGAAAAATTAAAAAGAATGATATAAGCGGCGTTTTTCATAGTGTTTACAAGCAAAAACCTATGGTGTTTGTAATAAAATTGAAAAAATTGACTCAGATCCCCCTCCTTAACTTCCAAATTATTTGACTTAGGATTTTAAAAATTGATACACATTCGTAGTTTGACGTGCGAATTAAAAAAAATTACAAATAATAATATAATAGGCGTTTTTCAAAGTGTTTACTAGCAAAAACCTACGATGTTTGTAATAAAATTGAAAATATTGACCCAGATCCCACTCCTTAACTTCCAAACTATTTGACATAGGATCCCAAAAATCATGACACAGCGTAATTTGACGTGAGAATTACTAAAAAATTGTAAAGAATGATATAAGAGGGGTTCTTCATAGTGTTTATCAGTTTAAACATACGATGTTTGTAATAAAATTAAAAAAATTGACCCAGATCCCCCTCCTTAACTTTCAAACCATTTGACTTAGGATTTCAAAAATTGATACACATTCGTAGTTTGACGTGCGAATTAAAAAAAATTAAAAATAATGATATAAGAGGCGTTTTTCAAAGTGTTTACTAGCAAAAACCTACGATGTTTGTAATAAAATTAAAAAAATTGACCCAGATCCCACTCCTTAACTTTCAAACTAGTTGACATAGGATCCCAAAAATCGGTACACAGCGTAGTTTGACGTGAGAATTACTAAAAAATTATAAAAGAATGATATAAGACGCGTTTTTCATAGTGTTTACTAGCAAAAACCTACGATGTTTGTAATAAAATTGAAAAAATTGACACAGATCCCCCTCCTTAACTTCCAAACTATTTGACATAGAATCCCAAAAATCGGTACACAGCGTATTTTGACGTGAGAATTAAAAAAAATTAAAAAGAATGATATAGGAGGCGTTCTTCATAGTGTTTACTAGTTTAAACCTACGATGTTTCTAATAAAATTAAAAAAATTGACCCAGATCCCCCTCCTTAACTTCCAAACTATTTGACTTAGGATTTCAAAAATTGATACACATTCGTAGTTTGACGTGCGAATTAAAAGAAACTAAAAATAATGATATAAGAAGCGTTTTTCAAAGTGTTTACGAGTAAAAACCTACGATGTTTGTAATAAAATTGAAAAAATTGACCCAGATCCCACTCCTTAACTTCCAAACTATTTGACATATTATCCCAAAAATCGGTACACAGCGTATTTTGACGTGAGAATTAAAAAAAATTAAAAAGAATGATATAGGAGGCGTTTTTCATAGTGTTTACAAGCTTAAACCTACGATGTTTGTAATAAAATTAAAAAAATTGACCCAGATCCCACTCCTTAACTTCTAAACTATTTGACATAGGATCCCAAAAATCATAACACAGCGTAGTTTGACGTGAGAATTAAAAAAAATTAAAAAGAATGATATAAGAGGCGTTTTTCATAGTGTTTACTAGCAAAAACCTACGATGTTTGTAATAAAAGTGAAAAAATTGACCCAGATCGCCTTCCTTAACTTCCAAACTATTTGACTTAGGATTTCAAAAATTGATACACATTCGTAGTTTGACGTGGGAATTAAAAAAAGTTAAAAATAATGAAATAAGAGGTGGTTTTCAAAGTGTTTATTAGCAAAAACCTACGATATTTGTAATAAAATTGAAAAAATTAACCCAGATGCCACTCCTTAACTTCCAAACTATTTGACATAGGATCCCAAAAATCGGTACACAGCGTAGTTTGACGTGAGAATTACTAAAAAATTATAAAGAATGATATAAGAGGCGTTCTTCATAGTGTTTACTAGCTTAAACCTACGATGATTCTAATAAAATTGGAAAAATTGACCCAGATCCCCCCTCTTTATTTCCAAACGATTTGACTTAGGATTTCAAAAATTGATACACATTCGTAGTTTGACGTGCGAATTAAAAAAAATTAAAAAGAATGATATAGGAGGCGTTTTTCATAGTGTTTACAAGCTTAAACCTACGATGTTTGTAATAAAATTAAAAAAATTGACCCAGATCCTACTCCTTAACTTCCAAACTATTTGACATAGGATCCCAAAAATCATAACACAGCGTAGTTTGACGTGAGAATTACTAAAAAATTGTAAAGAATGAGATAAGAGGGGTTCTTCATAGTGTTTACCAGCATAAACATACGATGTTTTTAATAAAATTAAAAAAATTGACCCAGATCCCCCTCCTTAACTTCCAAACTATTTGACTTAGGATTCCAAAAATTGATACACATGCGTAGTTTAACGTGCGAATTAAAAAAAATTAAAAAGAATGATATAAGAGGCGTTTTTCATAGTGTTTACAAGCAAAAACCTATGGTGTTTGTAATAAAATTGAAAAAATTGACTCAGATCCCCCTCCTTAACTTCCAAATTATTTGACTTAGGATTTTAAAAATTGATACACATTCGTAGTTTGACGTGCGAATTAAAAACAATTACAAATAATGATATAATAGGCGTTTTTCAAAGTGTTTACTAGCAAAAACCTACGATGTTTGTAATAAAATTGAAAATATTGACCCAGATCCCACTCCTTAACTTCCAAACTATTTGACATAGGATCCCAAAAATCGGTACACAGCGTAGTTTGACGTGAGAATTACTAAAAAATTATAAAAGAATGATATAAGAGGCGTTTTTCATAGTGTTTACTAGCAAAAACCTACGATGTTTGTAATAAAATTGAAAAAATTGACACAGATCCCCCTCCTTAACTTCCAAACTATTTGACATAGAATCCCAAAAATCTGTACACAGCGTATTTTGACGTGAGAATTAAAAAACATTAAAAAGAATGATATAGGAGGCGTTCTTCATAGTGTTTACTAGTTTAAACCTACGATGTTTGTAATAAAATTGGAAAAATTGACCCAGATCCCCCCTCGTTATTTTCAAACGATTTGACTTACGGTCCAAAAAGTTAGTACACATGCGTAGTTTGACGTAAAAACTATTGAAAAATTTTAGAGAATGGTGGAAGAGGCGTTTTTGATAGTGTTAACAAGACAAAACCTACGATGTTTCTAATAAAATTAAAAAAATTGACCCAGATCCCCCTCCTTAACTTCCAAACTATTTGACTTAGGATTTCAAAAATTGATACACATTCGTAGTTTGACGTGCGAATTAAAAGAAACTAAAAATAATGATATAAGAAGCGTTTTTCAAAGTGTTTACTAGTAAAAACCTACGATGTTTGTAATAAAATTGAAAAAATTGACCCAGATCCCACTCCTTAACTTCCAAACTATTTAACATAGGATCCCAAAAATCGGTACACAGCGTATTTTGACGTAAGAATTAAAAAAAATTAAAAAGAATGATATAAGAGGCGTTCTTCATAGTGTTTACTAGCTTAAACCTACGATGTTTCTAATAAAATTGGAAAAATTGACCCAGATCCCCCTCCTTAACTTTCAAACTATTTGACTTAGGATTTCAAAAATTGATACACATTCGTAGTTTGACGTGCGATTTAAAAAAAATTAAAAATAATTATATAAGAGGCGTTTTTCAAAGTGTTTACTAGCAAAAACCTACGATGTTTGTAATAAAATTAAAAAAATTGACCCAGATCCCACTCCTTAACTTCCAAACTAGTTGACATAGGATCCCAAAAATCGGTACACAGCGTAGTTTGACGTGAGAATTACTAAAAAATTATAAAATAATGATATAAGAGGCGTTTTTCATAGTGTATACTAGCAAAAACCTACGATGTTTGTAATAAAATTAAAAAAATTGACCCAGATCCCCCTCCTTAACTTCCAAACTATTTGACTTAGGATTTCAAAAATTGATACACATTCGTAGTTTGACGTGCGAATTAAAAAAAAATTTAAAAAAATGATATAAGAGGCTTTTTTCAAAGTGTTTACTAGTAAAAACCTACGATGTTTGTAATAAAATTGAAAAAATTGACCCAGATCCCACTCCTTAAATTCCAAACTATTTGACATAGGATCCCAAAAATCGGTACACAGCGTATTTTGACGTAAGAATTAAAAAAAATTAAAAAGAATGATGTAGGAGGCGTTTTTCATAGTGTTTACAAGCTTTAACCTACGATGTTTGTAATAAAATTAAAAAAATTGACCCAGATCCCACTCCTTAACTTCTAAACTATTTGACATAGGATCCCAAAAATCATAACACAGCGTAGTTTGACGTGAGAATTAAAAAAAATTAAAAAGAATGATATAAGAGGCGTTTTTCATAGTGTTTACTAGCAAAAACCTTCGATGTTTGTAATAAAAGTGAAAAAATTGACCCAGATCGCCATCCTTAACTTCCAAACTATTTGACTTAGGATTTCAAAAATTGATACACATTCGTAGTTTGACGTGCGAATTTAAAGAAACTGAAAATAATGATATAAGAAGCGTTTTTCAAAGTGTTTACTTGTAAAAACCTACGATGTTTGTAATAAAATTGAAAAAATTGACCCAGATCCTACTCCTTAACTTCCAAACTATTTGACATAGGATCCCAAAAATCGGTACACAGCGTATTTTGACGTGAGAATTAAAAAAAATTAAAAAGAATGATATAATAGGCGTTTTTTAAAGTGTTTACTAGCAAAAACCTACGATGTTTGTAATAAAATTGAAAATATTGACCCAGATCCCACTCCTTAACTTCCAAACTATTTGACATAGGATCCAAAAAATCATAACACAGCGTAGTTTGACGTGAGAATTACTAAAAAATTGTAAAGAATGATATAAGAGGGGTTCTTCATAGTGTTTATCAGTTTAAACATACGATGTTTGTAATAAAATTAAAAAAATTGACCCAGTTCCCCCTCCTTAACTTTCAAACTATTTGACTTAGGATTTCAAAAATTGATACACATTCGTAGTTTGACGTGCGAATTAAAAAAAATTAAAAATAATTATATAAGAGGCGTTTTTCAAAGTGTTTACTAGCAAAAACCTACGATGTTTGTAATAAAATTAAAAAAATTGACCCAGATCCCACTCCTTAACTTCCAAACTAGTTGACATAGGATCCCAAAAATCGGTACACAGCGTAGTTTGACGTGAGAATTACTAAAAAATTATAAAAGAATGATATAAGAGGCGTTTTTCATAGTGTTTACTAGCAAAAACCTACGATGTTTGTAATAAAATTAAAAAAATTGACCCAGATCCCACTCCTTAACTTCCAAACTATTTGACATAGGATCCCAAAAATCATAACACAGCGTAGTTTGACGTGAGAATTACTAAAAAATTGTAAAGAATGAGATAAGAGGGGTTCTTCATAGTGTTTACCAGCATAAACATACGATGTTTGTAATAAAATTAAAAAAATTGACCCAGATCCCCCTCCTTAACTTCCAAACTATTTGACTTAGGATTCCAAAAATTGATACACATGCGTAGTTTAACGTGCGAATTAAAAAAAATTAAAAAGAATGATATAAGAGACGTTTTTCATAGTGTTTACAAGCAAAAACCTATGGTGTTTGTAATAAAATTGAAAAAAATGACTCAGATCCCCCTCCTTAACTTCCAAATTATTTGACTTAGGATTTTAAAAATTGATGCACATTCGTAGTTTGACGTGCGAATTAAAAAAAATTACAAAAAATGATATAATAGGCGTTTTTCAAAGTGTTTACTAGCAAAAACCTACGATGTTTGTAATAAAATTGAAAATATTGACCCAGATCCCACTCCTTAACTTCCAAACTATTTGACATAGGATCCCAAAAATCGGTACACAGCGTATTTTGACGTGAGAATTAAAAAAAATTAAAAAGAATGATATAGGAGGCGTTTTTTATAGTGTTTACAAGCTTAAACCTACGATGTTTGTAATAAAATTAAAAATATTGACCCAGATCCCACTCCTTAACTTCCAAACTATTTGACATAGGATCCCAAAAATCATAACACAGCGTAGTTTGACGTGAGAATTACTAAAAAATTGTAAAGAATGATATAAGAGGGGTTCTTCATAGTGTTTATCAGTTTAAACATACGATGTTTGTAATAAAATTAAAAAAATTGACCCAGATCCCCTTCCTTAACTTTCAAACTATTTGACTTAGGATTTCAAAAATTTATACACATTCGTAGTTTGACGTGCGAATTAAAAAAAATTAAAAATAATGATATAAAAGGCGTTTTTCATAGTGTTTACTAGCAAAAACCTACGATGTTTGTAATAAAATTGAAAAAATTGACACAGATCCCCCTCCTTAACTTCCAAACTATTTGACATAGAATCCCAAAAATCTGTACACAGCGTATTTTGACGTGAGAATTAAAAAAAATTAAAAAGAATGATATAGGAGGCGTTTTTTATAGTGTTTACTAGCTTAAACCTACGATGTTTCTAATAAAATTGGAAAAATTGACCCAGATCCCCCCTCGTTATTTCCAAACGATTTGACTTACGGTCCAAAACGTTAGTACACATGCGTAGTTTGACGTAAAAACTATTGAAAAATTATAAAGAATGGTGGAAGAGGCGTTTTTGATAGTGTTAACAAGACAAAACCTACGATGTTTCTAATAAAATTAAAAAAATTGACCCAGATCCCCCTCCTTAACTTCCAAACTATTTGACTTAGGATTTCAAAAATTGATACACATTCGTAGTTTGACGTGCGAATTAAAAGAAACTAAAAATAATGATATAAGAAGCGTTTTTCAAAGTGTTTACTAGTAAAAACCTACGATGTTTGTAATAAAATTGAAAAAATTGACCCAGATCCCACTCCTTAACTTTCAAACTAGTTGACATAGGATCCCAAAAATCGGTACACAGCGTAGTTTGACGTGAGAATAACTAAAAAATTATAAAAGAATGATATAAGAGGCGTTTTTCATAGTGTTTACTAGCAAAAACCTACGATGTTTGTAATAAAATTGAAAAAATTGACACAGATCCCCCTCCTTAACTTCCAAACTATTTCACATAGAATCCCAAAAATCTGAACAGCGTATTTTGACGTGAGAGTTAAAAAAAATTAAAAAGAATGATATAGGAGGCGTTCTTCATAGTGTTTACTAGTTTAAACCTACGATGTTTGTAATAAAATTGGAAAAATTGACCCAGATCCCCCCTCGTTATTTCCAAACGATTTGACTTACGGTCCAAAAAGTTAGTACACATGCGTAGTTTGACGTAAAAACTATTGAAAAATTATAGAGAATGGTGGAAGAGGCGTTTTTGATAGTGTTAACAAGACAAAACCTACGATGTTTCTAATAAAATTAAAAAAATTGACCCAGATCCCCCTCCTTAACTTCCAAACTATTTGACTTAGGATTTCAAAAATTGATACACATTCGTAGTTTGACGTGCGAATTAAAAGAAACTAAAAATAATGATATAAGAAGCGTTTTTCAAAGTGTTTACTAGTAAAAACCTACGATGTTTGTAATAAAATTGAAAAAATTGACCCAGATCCCACTCCTTAACTTCCAAACTATTTGACATAGGATTCCAAAAATCGGTACACAGCGTATTTTGACGTACGAATTAAAAAAAATTAAAAAGAATGATATAGGAGGCGTTTTTTATAGTGTTTACAAGCTTTAACCTACGATGTTTGTAATAAAATTAAAAAAATTGACCCAGATCCCACTCCTTAACTTCTAAACTATTTGACATAGGATCCCAAAAATCATAACACAGCGTAGTTTGACGTGAGAATTAAAAAAAATTAAAAAGAATGATATAAGAGGCGTTTTTCATAGTGTTTACTAGCAAAAACCTACGATGTTTGTAATAAAAGTGAAAAAATTGACCCAGATCGCCATCCTTAACTTCCAAACTATTTGACTTAGGATTTCAAAAATTGATACACATTCGTAGTTTGACGTGCGAATTAAAAAAAATTTAAAATAATGAAATAAGAGGTGGTTTTCAAAGTGTTTATTAGCAAAAACCTACGATATTTGTAATAAAATTGAAAAAATTGACCCAGATGCCACTCCTTAACTTCCAAACTATTTGACATAGGATCCCAAAAATCGGTACACAGCGTAGTTTGACGTGAGAATTACTAAAAAATTATAAAGAATGATATAAGAGGCGTTCTTCATAGTGTTTACTAGCTTAAACCTACGATGTTTCTAATAAAATTGGAAAAATTGACCCAGATCCTCCTCCTTAACATCCAAACTATTTGAATTATGACTCCAAAAATTGATACACATGCGCAGTTTGACGTGCGAATTAAAAAAAATTAAAAAGAATGATATAAGAGGCGATTTTCATAGTGTTTACTAGCAAAAAACTACGATGTTTGTAATAAAATTGAAAAAATTGACCCAGATCCCACTCCTTAACTTCCAAACTATTTGACATAGGATCCCAAAAATCGGTACACAGCGTATTTTGACGTGAGAATTAAAAAAAATTAAAAAGAATGATATAGGAGGCGTTCTTCATAGTGTTTACTAGCTTAAACCTACGATGTTTGTAATAAAATTGGAAAAATTGACCCAGATCCCCCCTCGTTATTTCCAGACGATTTGACTTACGGTCCAAAAAGTTAGTACACATGCGTAGTTTGACGTAAAAACTATTGAAAAATTATAGAGAATGTTGGAAGAGGCGTTGTTGATAGTGTTAACAAGACAAAACCTACGATG
The DNA here is from genome assembly GCA_037103525.1 of Ganaspis brasiliensis. Lineage (NCBI taxonomy): Eukaryota > Metazoa > Arthropoda > Insecta > Hymenoptera > Figitidae > Ganaspis > Ganaspis brasiliensis. Next base: position 94,818 of record JAZKLR010000783.1, read on the forward strand.
TTTCTAATAAAATTAAAAAAATTGACCCAGATCCCCCTCCTTAACTTCCAAACTATTTGACTTAGGATTTCAAAAATTGATACACATTCGTAGTTTGACGTGCGTATTAAAAGAAACTGAAAATAATGATATAAGAAGCGTTTTTCAAAGTGTTTACTTGTAAAAACCTACGATGTTTGTAATAAAATTGAAAAAATTGACCCAGATCCTACTCCTTAACTTCCAAACTATTTGACATAGAATCCCAAAAATCGGTACACAGCGTATTTTGACGTGAGAATTAAAAAAAATTAAAAAGAATGATATAGGAGGCGTTTTTTATAGTGTTTACAAGCTTAAACCTACGATGTTTGTAATAAAATTAAAAAAATTGACCCAGATCCCACTCCTTAACTTCCAAACTAGTTGACATAGGATCCCAAAAATCGGTACACAGCGTAGTTTGACGTGAGAATTACTAAAAAATTATAAAAGAATGATATAAGAGGCGTTTTTCATTGTGTTTACTAGCAAAAACCTACGATGTTTGTAATAAAATTGAAAAAATTGACACAGATCCCCCTCCTTAACTTCCAAACTATTTGACATAGGATCCCAAAAATCATAACACAGCGTAGTTTGACGTGAGAATTACTAAAAAATTGTAAAGAATGAGATAAGAGGGGTTCTTCATAGTGTTTACCAGCATAAACATACGATGTTTGTAATAAAATTAAAAAAATTGACCCAGATCCCCCTCCTGCACTTCCAAACTATTTGACTTAGGATTCCAAAAATTGATACACATGCGTAGTTTAACGTGCGAATTAAAAAAAATTAAAAAGAATGATATAAGAGGCGTTTTTCATAGTGTTTACAAGCAAAAACCTATGGTGTTTGTAATAAAATTGAAAAAATTGACTCAGATCCCCCTCCTTAACTTCCAAATTATTTGACTTAGGATTTTAAAAATTGATACACATTCGTAGTTTGACGTGCGAATTAAAAAAAAATTTTACAAATAATGATATAATAGGCGTTTTTCAAAGTGTTTACTAGCAAAAACCTACGATGTTTGTAATAAAATTGAAAATATTGACCCAGATGCCACTCCTTAACTTCCAAACTATTTGACATAGGATCCCAAAAATCATAACACAGCGTAGTTTGACGTAAGAATTACTAAAAAATTGTAAAGAATGATATAAGAGGGGTCCTTCATAGTGTTTATCAGTTTAAACATACGATGTTTGTAATAAAATTAAAAAAATTGACCCAGTTCCCCCTCCTTAACTTTCAACCTATTTGACTTAGGATTTCAAAAATTGATACACATTCGTAGTTTGACGTGCGAATTAAAAAAAAATTTAAAAAAATGATATAAGAGGCTTTTTTCATAGTGTTTACTAGCAAAAACCTACGATGTTTGAAATAAAATTGAAAAAATTGACCCAGATCCCACTCCTTAACTTCCAAACTATTTGACATAGGATCCCAAAAATCGGTACACAGCGTATTTTGACATGAGAATTAAAAAAAATTAAAAAGAATGATATAGGAGGCGTTCTTCATAGTGTTTACTAGCTTAAACCTACGATGTTTGTAATAAAATTGGAAAAACTGACCCAGATCCCCCCTCGTTATTTCCAAACGATTTGACTTACGGTCCAAAAAGTTAGTACACATGCGTAGTTTGACGTAAAAACTATTGTAAAATTATAGAGAATGGTGGAAGAGGCGTTGTTGATAGTGTTAACAAGACAAAACCTACGATGTTTCTAATAAAATTAAAAAAATTGACCCAGATCCCCCTCCTTAACTTCCAAACTATTTGACTTAGGATTTCAAAAATTGATACACATTCGTAGTTTGACGTGCGAATTAAAAAAAAATTTAAAAAAATGATAGAAGAGGCTTTTTTCATAGTGTTTACTAGCAAAAACCTACGATGTTTGTAATAAAATTGAAAAAATTGACCCAGATCCCACTCCTTAACTTCCAAACTATTTCACATAGAATCCCAAAAATCTGAACAGCGTATTTTGACGTGAGAGTTAAAAAAAATTAAAAAGAATGATATAGGAGGCGTTCTTCATAGTGTTTACTAGCATAAACCTACGATGTTTGTAATAAAATTGGAAAAATTGACCCAGATCCTCCCTCGTTATTTCCAAACAATTTGACTTACGGTCCAAAAAGTTAGTACACATGCGTAGTTTGACGTAAAAACTATTGAAAAAATATAGAGAATGGTGGAAGAGGCGTTTTTGATAGTGTTAACAAGACAAAACCTACGATGTTTCTAATAAAATTAAAAAAATTGACCCAGATCCCCCTCCTTAACTTCCAAACTATTTGACTTAGGATTTCAAAAATTGATACACATTCGTAGTTTGACGTGCGAATTAAAAGAAACTAAAAATAATGATATAAGAAGCGTTTTTCAAAGTGTTTACTAGTAAAAACCTACGATGTTTGTAATAAAATTGAAAAAATTGACCCAGATCCCACTCCTTAAATTCCAAACTATTTAACATAGGATCCCAAAAATCGGTACACAGCGTATTTTGACGTGAGAATTAAAAAAAATTAAAAAGAATGATATAGGAGGCGTTTTTTATAGTGTTTACTAGCTTAAACCTACGATGTTTCTAATAAAATTGGAAAAATTGACCCAGATCCCCCCTCGTTATTTCCAAACGATTTGACTTACGGTCCAAAACGTTAGTACACATGCGTAGTTTGACGTAAAAACTATTGAAAAATTATAAAGAATGGTGGAAGAGGCGTTTTTGATAGTGTTAACAAGACAAAACCTACGATGTTTGTAATAAAATTAAAAAAATTGACCCAGATCCCCCTCCTTAACTTCCAAACTATTTGACTTAGGATTTCAAAAATTGATACACATTCGTAGTTTGACGTGCGAATTAAAAGAAACTAAAAATAATGATATAAGAAGCGTTTTTCAAAGTGTTTACTAGTAAAAACCTACGATGTTTGTAATAAAATTGAAAAAATTGACCCAGATCCCACTCCTTAACTTCCAAACTATTTGACATAGGATTCCAAAAATCGGTACACAGCGTATTTTGACGTAAGAATTAAAAAAAATTAAAAAGAATGATATAGGAGGCGTTTTTCATAGTGTTTACAAGCTTTAACCTACGATGTTTGTAATAAAATTAAAAAAATTGACCCAGATCCCACTCCTTAACTTCTAAACTATTTGACATAGGATCCCAAAAATCATAACACAGCGTAGTTTGACGTGAGAATTAAAAAAAATTAAAAAGAATGATATAAGAGGCGTTTTTCATAGTGTTTACTAGCAAAAACCTACGATGTTTGTAATAAAAGTAAAAAAATTGACCCAGATCGCCATCCTTAACTTCCAAACTATTTGACTTAGGATTTCAAAAATTGATACACATTCGTAGTTTGACGTGCGAATTAAAAAAAATTAAAAATAATGAAATAAGAGGTGGTTTTCAAAGTGTTTATTAGCAAAAACCTACGATATTTGTAATAAAATTGAAAAAATTGACCCAGATGCCACTCCTTAACTTCCAAACTATTTGACATAGGATCCCAAAAATCGGTACACAGCGTAGTTTGACGTGAGAATTACTAAAAAATTATAAAGAATGATATAAGAGGCGTTCTTCATAGTGTTTACTAGCTTAAACCTACGATGTTTCTAATAAAATTGGAAAAATTGACCCAGATCCTCCTCCTTAACATCCAAACTATTTGAATTATGACTCCAAAAATTGATACACATGCGCAGTTTGACGTGCGAATTAAAAAAAATTAAAAAGAATGATATAAGAGGCGATTTTCATAGTGTTTACTAGCAAAAAACTACGATGTTTGTAATAAAATTGAAAAAATTGACCCAGATCCCACTCCTTAACTTCCAAACTATTTGACATAGGATCCCAAAAATCGGTACACAGCGTATTTTGACGTGAGAATAAAAAAAAATTAAAAAGAATGATATAGGAGGCGTTCTTCATAGTGTTTACTAGCTTAAACCTACGATGTTTGTAATAAAATTGGAAAAATTGACCCAGATCCCCCCTCGTTATTTCCAGACGATTTGACTTACGGTCCAAAAAGTTAGTACACATGCGTAGTTTGACGTAAAAACTATTGAAAAATTATAGAGAATGTTGGAAGAGGCGTTGTTGATAGTGTTAACAAGACAAAACCTACGATGTTTCTAATAAAATTAAAAAAATTGACCCAGATCCCCCTCCTTAACTTCCAAACTATTTGACTTAGGATTTCAAAAATTGATACACATTCGTAGTTTGACGTGCGTATTAAAAGAAACTGAAAATAATGATATAAGAAGCGTTTTTCAAAGTGTTTACTTGTAAAAACCTACGATGTTTGTAATAAAATTGAAAAAATTGACCCAGATCCTACTCCTTAACTTCCAAACTATTTGACATAGGATCCCAAAAATCGGTACACAGCGTATTTTGACGTGAGAATTAAAAAAAATGAAAATGAATGATATAGGAGGCGTTTTTCATAGTGTTTACAAGCTTAAACCTACGATGTTTGTAATAAAATTATAAAAATTGACCCAGATCCCACTCCTTAACTTCCAAACTAGTTGACATAGGATCCCAAAAATCGGTACACAGCGTAGTTTGACGTGAGAATTACTAAAAAATTATAAAAGAATGATATAAGAGGCGTTTTTCATTGTGTTTACTAGCAAAAACCTACGATGTTTGTAATAAAATTGAAAAAATTGACACAGATCCCCCTCCTTAACTTCCAAACTATTTGACATAGGATCCCAAAAATCATAACACAGCGTAGTTTGACGTGAGAATTACTAAAAAATTGTAAAGAATGAGATAAGAGGGGTTCTTCATAGTCTTTACCAGCATAAACATACGATGTTTGTAATAAAATTAAAAAAATTGACCCAGATCCCCCTCCTGCACTTCCAAACTATTTGACTTAGGATTCCAAAAATTGATACACATGCGTAGTTTAACGTGCGAATTAAAAAAAATTAAAAAGAATGATATAAGAGGCGTTTTTCATAGTGTTTACAAGCAAAAACCTATGGTGTTTGTAATAAAATTGAAAAAATTGACTCAGATCCCCCTCCTTAACTTCCAAATTATTTGACTTAGGATTTTAAAAATTGATACACATTCGTAGTTTGACGTGCGAATTAAAAAAAATTACAAATAATGATATAATAGGCGTTTTTCAAAGTGTTTACTAGCAAAAACCTACGATGTTTGTAATAAAATTGAAAATATTGACCCAGATGCCACTCCTTAACTTCCAAACTATTTGACATAGGATCCCAAAAATCATAACACAGCGTAGTTTGACGTAAGAATTACTAAAAAATTGTAAAGAATGATATAAGAGGGGTCCTTCATAGTGTTTATCAGTTTAAACATACGATGTTTGTAATAAAATTAAAAAAATTGACCCAGTTCCCCCTCCTTAACTGTCAACCTATTTGACTTAGGATTTCAAAAATTGATACACATTCGTAGTTTGACGTGCGAATTAAAAAAAATTAAAAAGAATGATATAGGAGGCGTTTTTCATAGTGTTTACAAGCTTAAACCTACGATGTTTGTAATAAAATTAAAAAAATTGACCCAGATCCCACTCCTTAACTTCCAAACTAGTTGACATAGGATCCCAAAAATCGGTACACAGCGTAGTTTGACGTGAGAATTACTAAAAAATTATAAAAGAATGATATAAGAGGCGTTTTTCATTGTGTTTACTAGCAAAAACCTACGATGTTTGTAATAAAATTGAAAAAATTGACACAGATCCCCCTCCTTAACTTCCAAACTATTTGACATAGGATCCCAAAAATCATAACACAGAGTAGTTTGACGTGAGAATTACTAAAAAATTGTAAAGAATGAGATAAGAGGGGTTCTTCATAGTGTTTACCAGCATAAACATACGATGTTTGTAATAAAATTAAAAAAATTGACCCAGATCCCCCTCCTTAACTTCCAAACTATTTGACTTAGGATTCCAAAAATTGATACACATGCGTAGTTTAACGTGCGAATTAAAAAAAAATTAAAAAGAATGATATAAGAGGCGTTTTTCATAGTGTTTACAAGCAAAAACCTATGGTGTTTGTAATAAAATTGAAAAAATTGACTCAGATCCCCCTCCTTAACTTCCAAATTATTTGACTTAGGATTTTAAAAATTGATACACATTCGTAGTTTGACGTGCGAATTAAAAAAAATTACAAATAATGATATAATAGGCGTTTTTCAAAGTGTTTACTAGCAAAAACCTACGATGTTTGTAATAAAATTGAAAATATTGACCCAGATGCCACTCCTTAACTTCCAAACTATTTGACATAGGATCCCAAAAATCATAACACAGCGTAGTTTGACGTAAGAATTACTAAAAAATTGTAAAGAATGATATAAGAGGGGTCCTTCATAGTGTTTATCAGTTTAAACATACGATGTTTGTAATAAAATTAAAAAAATTGACCCAGTTCCCCCTCCTTAACTTTCAACCTATTTGACTTAGGATTTCAAAAATTGATACACATTCGTAGTTTGACGTGCGAATTAAAAAAAATTAAAAAATAATTATATAAGAGGCGTTTTTTAAAGTGTTTACTAGCAAAAACCTACGATGTTTGTAATAAAATTAAAAAAATTGACCCAGATCCCACTCCTTAACTTCCAAACTAGTTGACATAGGATCCCAAAAATCGATACACAGCGTAGTTTGACGTGAGAATTACTAAAAAATTATAAAAGAATGATATAAGAGGCGTTTTTCATAGTGTTTACTAGCAAAAACCTACGATGTTTGTAATAAAATTGAAAAAATTGACACAGATCCCCCTCCTTAACTTCCAAACTATTTGACATAGAATCCCAAAAATCGGTACACAGCGTATTTTGACGTGAGAATTAAAAAAAATTAAAAAGAATGATATAGGAGGCGTTCTTCATAGTGTTTACTAGTTTAAACCTACGATGTTTGTAATAAAATTGGAAAAATTGACCCAGATCCCCCCTCGTTATTTCCAAACGATTTGACTTACGGTCCAAAAAGTTAGTACACATGCGTAGTTTGACGTAAAAACTATTGAAAAATTATAGAGAATGGTGGAAGAGCCGTTGTTGATAGTGTTAACAAGACAAAACCTACGATGTTTCTAATAAAATTAAAAAAATTGACCCAGATCCCCCTCCTTAACTTCCAAACTATTTGACTTAGGATTTCAAAAATTGATACACATTCGTAGTTTGACGTGCGAATTAAAAAAAAATTTAAAAAAATGATATAAGAGGCTTTTTTCATAGTGTTTACTAGCAAAAACCTACGATGTTTGAAATAAAATTGAAAAAATTGACCCAGATCCCACTCCTTAACTTCCAAACTATTTGACATAGGATCCCAAAAATCGGTACACAGCGTATTTTGACATGAGAATTAAAAAAAATTAAAAAGAATGATATAGGAGGCGTTCTTCATAGTGTTTACTAGCTTAAACCTACGATGTTTGTAATAAAATTGGAAAAACTGACCCAGATCCCCCCTCGTTATTTCCAAACGATTTGACTTACGGTCCAAAAAGTTAGTACACATGCGTAGTTTGACGTAAAAACTATTGTAAAATTATAGAGAATGGTGGAAGAGGCGTTGTTGATTGTGTTAACAAGACAAAACCTACGATGTTTCTAATAAAATTAAGAAAATTGACCCAGATCCCCCTCCTTAACTTCCAAACTATTTGACTTAGGATTTCAAAAATTGATACACATTCGTAGTTTGACGTGCGAATTAAAAAAAAATTTAAAAAAATGATAGAAGAGGCTTTTTTCATAGTGTTTACTAGCAAAAACCTACGATGTTTGTAATAAAATTGAAAAAATTGACCCAGATCCCACTCCTTAACTTCCAAACTATTTGACATAGGATCCCAAAAATCGGTACACAGCGTATTTTGACGTGAGAATTAAAAAAAATTAAAAAGAATGATATAAGAGGCGTTTTTCATAGTGTTTACAAGCAAAAACCTATGGTGTTTGTAATAAAATTGAAAAAATTGACTCAGATCCCCCTCCTTAACTTCCAAATTATTTGACTTAGGATTTTAAAAATTGATACACATTCGTAGTTTGACGTGCGAATTAAAAAAAATTACAAATAATGATATAATAGGCGTTTTTCAAAGTGTTTACTAGCAAAAACCTACGATGTTTGTAATAAAATTGAAAATATTGACCCAGATGCCACTCCTTAACTTCCAAACTATTTGACATAGGATCCCAAAAATCATAACACAGCGTAGTTTGACGTAAGAATTACTAAAAAATTGTAAAGAATGATATAAGAGGGGTCCTTCATAGTGTTTATCAGTTTAAACATACGATGTTTGTAATAAAATTAAAAAAATTGACCCAGTTCCCCCTCCTTAACCGTCAACCTATTTGACTTAGGATTTCAAAAATTGATACACATTCGTAGTTTGACGTGCGAATTAAAAAAAATTAAAAAGAATGATATAGGAGGCGTTTTTCATAGTGTTTACAAGCTTAAACCTACGATGTTTGTAATAAAATTAAAAAAATTGACCCAGATCCCACTCCTTAACTTCCAAACAAGTTGACATAGGATCCCAAAAATCGGTACACAGCGTAGTTTGACGTGAGAATTACTAAAAAATTATAAAAGAATGATATAAGAGGCGTTTTTCATTGTGTTTACTAGCAAAAACCTACGATGTTTGTAATAAAATTGAAAAAATTGACACAGATTCCCCTCCTTAACTTCCAAACTATTTGACATAGGATCCCAAAAATCATAACACAGCGTAGTTTGACGTGAGAATTACTAAAAAATTGTAAAGAATGAGATAAGAGGGGTTCTTCATAGTGTTTACCAGCATAAACATACGATGTTTGTAATAAAATTAAAAAAATTGACCCAGATCCCCCTCCTTAACTTCCAAACTATTTGACTTAGGATTCCAAAAATTGATACACATGCGTAGTTTAACGTGCGAATTAAAAAAAATTAAAAAGAATGATATAAGAGGCGTTTTTCATAGTGTTTACAAGCAAAAACCTATGGTGTTTGTAATAAAATTGAAAAAATTGACTCAGATCCCCCTCCTTAACTTCCAAATTATTTGACTTAGGATTTTAAAAATTGATACACATTCGTAGTTTGACGTGCGAATTAAAAAAAATTACAAATAATGATATAATAGGCGTTTTTCAAAGTGTTTACTAGCAAAAACCTACGATGTTTGTAATAAAATTGAAAATATTGACCCAGATGCCACTCCTTAACTTCCAAACTATTTGACATAGGATCCCAAAAATCATAACACAGCGTAGTTTGACGTAAGAATTACTAAAAAATTGTAAAGAATGATATAAGAGGGGTCCTTCATAGTGTTTATCAGTTTAAACATACGATGTTTGTAATAAAATTAAAAAAATTGACCCAGTTCCCCCTCCTTAACTTTCAACCTATTTGACTTAGGATTTCAAAAATTGATACACATTCGTAGTTTGACGTGCGAATTAAAAAAAATTAAAAAATAATTATATAAGAGGCGTTTTTTAAAGTGTTTACTAGCAAAAACCTACGATGTTTGTAATAAAATTAAAAAAATTGACCCAGATCCCACTCCTTAACTTCCAAACTAGTTGACATAGGATCCCAAAAATCGATACACAGCGTAGTTTGACGTGAGAATTACTAAAAAATTATAAAAGAATGATATAAGAGGCGTTTTTCATAGTGTTTACTAGCAAAAACCTACGATGTTTGTAATAAAATTGAAAAAATTGACACAGATCCCCCTCCTTAACTTCCAAACTATTTGACATAGAATCCCAAAAATCGGTACACAGCGTATTTTGACGTGAGAATTAAAAAAAATTAAAAAGAATGATATAGGAGGCGTTCTTCATAGTGTTTACTAGTTTAAACCTACGATGTTTGTAATAAAATTGGAAAAATTGACCCAGATCCCCCCTCGTTATTTCCAAACGATTTGACTTACGGTCCAAAAAGTTAGTACACATGCGTAGTTTGACGTAAAAACTATTGAAAAATTATAGAGAATGGTGGAAGAGCCGTTGTTGATAGTGTTAACAAGACAAAACCTACGATGTTTCTAATAAAATTAAAAAAATTGACCCAGATCCCCCTCCTTAACTTCCAAACTATTTGACTTAGGATTTCAAAAATTGATACACATTCGTAGTTTGACGTGCGAATTAAAAAAAAATTTAAAAAAATGATATAAGAGGCTTTTTTCATAGTGTTTACTAGCAAAAACCTACGATGTTTGAAATAAAATTGAAAAAATTGACCCAGATCCCACTCCTTAACTTCCAAACTATTTGACATAGGATCCCAAAAATCGGTACACAGCGTATTTTGACATGAGAATTAAAAAAAATTAAAAAGAATGATATAGGAGGCGTTCTTCATAGTGTTTACTAGCTTAAACCTACGATGTTTGTAATAAAATTGGAAAAACTGACCCAGATCCCCCCTCGTTATTTCCAAACGATTTGACTTACGGTCCAAAAAGTTAGTACACATGCGTAGTTTAACGTAAAAACTATTGTAAAATTATAGAGAATGGTGGTAGAGGCGTTGTTGATTGTGTTAACAAGACAAAACCTACGATGTTTCTAATAAAATTAAGAAAATTGACCCAGATCCCCCTCCTTAACTTCCAAACTATTTGACTTAGGATTTCAAAAATTGATACACATTCGTAGTTTGACGTGCGAATTAAAAAAAAATTTAAAAAAATGATAGAAGAGGCTTTTTTCATAGTGTTTACTAGCAAAAACCTACGATGTTTGTAATAAAATTGAAAAAATTGACCCAGATCCCACTCCTTAACTTCCAAACTATTTGACATAGGATCCCAAAAATCGGTACACAGCGTATTTTGACGTGAGAATTAAAAAAAATTAAAAAGAATGATATAGGAGGCGTTCTTCATAGTGTTTACTAGCATAAACCTACGATGTTTGTAATAAAATTGGAAAAATTGACCCAGATCCTCCCTCGTTATTTCCAAACAATTTGACTTACGGTCCAAAAAGTTAGTACACATGCGTAGTTTGACGTAAAAACTATTGAAAAAATATAGAGAATGGTGGAAGAGGCGTTTTTGATAGTGTTAACAAGACAAAACCTACGATGTTTCTAATAAAATTAAAAAAATTGACCCAGATCCCCCTCCTTAACTTCCAAACTATTTGACTTAGGATTTCAAAAATTGATACACATTCGTAGTTTGACGTGCGAATTAAAAGAAACTAAAAATAATGATATAAGAAGCGTTTTTCAAAGTGTTTACTAGTAAAAACCTACGATGTTTGTAATAAAATTGAAAAAATTGACCCAGATCCCACTCCTTAAATTCCAAACTATTTAACATAGGATCCCAAAAATCGGTACACAGCGTATTTTGACGTGAGAATTAAAAAAAATTAAAAAGAATGATATAGGAGGCGTTTTTCATAGTGTTTACAAGCTTAAACCTACGATGTTTGTAATAAAATTAAAAAAATTGACCCAGATCCCACTCCTTAACTTCTAAACTATTTGACATAGGATCCCAAAAATCATAACACAGCGCAGTTCGACGTGAGAATTTAAAAAAAATTAAAAAGAATGATATAAGAGGCGTTTTTCATAGTGTTTACTAGCAAAAACCTACGATGTTTGTAATAAAATTGAAAAAATTGACCCAGATGCCACTCCTTAACTTCCAAACTATTTGACATAGGATCCCAAAAATCGGTACACAGCGTAGTTTGACGTGAGAATTACTAAAAAATTATAAAGAATGATATAAGAGGCGTTCTTCATAGTGTTTACTAGCTTAAACCTACGATGTTTCTAATAAAATTGGAAAAATTGACCCAGATCCTCCTCCTTAACATCCAAACTATTTGAATTATGACTCCAAAAATTGATACACATGCGCAGTTTGACGTGCGAATTAAAAAAAATTAAAAAGAATGATATAAGAGGCGATTTTCAGAGTGTTTACTAGCAAAAAACTACGATGTTTGTAATAAAATTGAAAAAATTGACCCAGATCCCACTCCTTAACTTCCAAACTATTTGACATAGGATCCCAAAAATCATAACACAGCGTAGTTTGACGTGAGAATTACTAAAAAATTGTAAAGAATGAGATAAGAGGGGTTCTTCATAGTGTTTACTAGCTTAAACCTACGATGTTTGTAATAAAATTGGAAAAATTGATCCAGATCCCCCCTCGTTATTTCCAAACGATTTGACTTACGGTCCAAAAAGTTAGTACACATGCGTAGTTTGACGTAAAAACTATTGAAAAATTATAGAAATGGTGGAAGAGGCGTTGTTGATAGTGTTAACAAGACAAAACCTACGATGTTTCTAATAAAATTAAAAAAATTGACCCAGATCCCCCTCCTTAAC